>JAHLJT010008446.1:248353755-248382234 GCA_031308135.1 Acheta domesticus | reverse complement strand
GATCTAGCAATCTAGCTAGGGTTCAAAATCCTGCCACCATCAAGACTCGATCCCTAGGGCTTCTCGGTTAGATGCCCTGAGCCTCCTCAGCCAGTCAATGAAAATGTGTGGCGGCGGGGATGAATGATCTACGACAGGGCCGCTCAACCATTTGCTCCGAGGAGGAGCCTCCGGTTGCTCTTTTCTCTTTCGCCGCAGAAACAGCAAATGACGTCATCAAATATCGATCGGCGGCATGTGGCACAGTGGTTCGCGTCGTATTTCTACGGGGTATTTTCCGTTGTTCGGAGTGAAAAAATCTCACAGCTCTGGGAAAGGATATTACGACAGAAAAAACAATAAGATACTTTTGTAACATTAATTGGAACAGTTTCTAGATATAAACGTATTAGTGTAATTTGGAAATTAAAAAAACGACAATTTGCAATGCAGCATGGAAAGAAAAGTATCTTTTTGCATATTGCGCCGGCAATGCCAATTGTTTAGTTGCAAACAAGTGCTCAATAACAAAAAGAAATTTAATAGCGGTGACATTACACAGTTTATCATGCTGCTGAATATGAAAAGTATTATAAAGGTTGCACAAAAATGTGATTAATAAACTAGTAATAAAAATACTGAAAGTAAAGCAAATTAAAATTAAAAAATGAAGTTGATTGCAAAATCAAATACTCTTATTACACCTTTTAAGTGTTTTTTTTCTCGCAATATACTTTCTATATTTGGAAGAGATGACATGGTGCTATTGAGCCGTAACATGCATTTCAGATTGTGATCTGTAATTGTACTTTTCATTCGAGATTTACAAATTTTCAAAGCAGCAAAAAATTGCTCACAGTTGTATGTTGATCCAAACGTACTTAACAATCGAGCAGCATTACAATGCAGTTTTGGAAAACGGTTGTTGTGGGTAGTTCTTTTCCTAAACGCTCACGTTGTAGTATCGATATGCAATAAAATTAAACTCTTTTGTATTGTGTTATTTTACTGTCAAAACAACATAAGAACTTCAAAATACATCCAAAACTTACTTCTAGTGGGGCATTGTTTTTCAGAACACTGAAAAATTCCTTTTGTTCTTCTTCAGCGTACTTGTCATTTTCATCAGCATGATTAAATGTATAATGTCTTTGCAAATTAAACTTATTCACGTGATTGAACCCTTTATGTAAACTAAACATTTGGCATAGCTGCCATAGTCGGCGAAAAGATACTTTTCTTCCCATATTGCATTGAAAATTGTCGGTGTAGGTGCTCTGGTCTGTGAAGTGCTCGCGTCGACTTCCATGTTTCCGCGACTGGAGTTACCGACTGGCCTCAAGAGGTTATCGCAAGGCGCGCAACGCTCGGGCTCCGGTGTCCCGCTCTCGGCTGACAACACGGCTCCGCGTTGGCGACTTGCTCTGCTTGAGCAGCCCTGATCTACGACATTCTGAATGTCTGCCCAATCTAAGATTATCTTGAGACTGAAAAAGGCAAAGTACTTCAGTAAAAAGTATTAAGGCCCATTGGCGTAAGAGAATAGTTTTTTTTTAAATGTCCAATGTCAAAAATTAATCCACACATCTGTGAATCTGTGACATAGACTTCTAAAATTATCAAAATGCATTCCCAATAGCATTCTCAATTGTATTAATTAGTGTGTTGAGTCATTCTCTGCCTGAGCAAATGTGAGCCTCAAATAATTGCTAAATATCAATTAGAATTGATCTCAGTTACGGAAAACAACATTTCTCACTAAGAGAAATGTTCTGTTCACTGACAACCAATTTTGTCTATGACTAAATTCGATGATTTCATCATTCCAATATAAATATGCCGTATTAAGTATTGCTAGCGTAAAAAACTTTAATAATTAATTTCTTTTAATATTTTCATTCATAATATAAGTATACTTAGTGCATTACTTCTGATTTGGAAACAAATTGTTATGTACAGCCAAGAAAGTAAAGGTTTGATGACTCTCATTTCTTTAAAACGTGAAGTATATCAGAAAGAAGTTATATTATCATGAATTTGCAATTGTCACGGGCATTGAGAATTCCAAGATTCTGAAGTGCTACTGCAAGTTATTATTCGAAATGAAAGATTGCAATACGTTTCCTGTAATGAAGATCTAATATATTCAGGAATATTACGCAATCATGAATAGTTAATAAGCTAATGGGACACATTCATTTGCATAAGAAAATTACTTTTATTCACATTTTCATAAGTTCTTCACATGCATTCTTGCAACACGAAATGCCGCATTCTTTGTTTCTTTGAGGGTCATTTTCTGTCGTGGGAGGTATAAAAATTTATTGTAATTCGTGAACTGCAGATCCAGCTACTCCTGATTCAGTGCAATTACTCTCATATTGAAATATTCTCTCATTCTCAAATTACTCTCGATATTCTTTCTATATTCGAAAAACTTCTAAAGAATACGAGGTTTGGGGCAGGAGTCATGGCAACTATTTTTTCTAAAGGGAATATTATCGAATCATGTACTTTTATTTGTCGCATCAAAGAAATGCAAAGTGTGTTCACAACAAGTTTCTTTGAGTGTCTCTTTGCACAGAAAGCAATGTGAAATCAGTTGTCGGTGCGAGATGAATGTAACGCTTTCGAGCAACGCTCCTTTATAAAGACAGTCGTTCTCCGTGGAAGAAATGCCCCCAGAATGTCACAGGAAATTATTGGTAGTTATTGGGAATAATGCGTTTCAATACCGGACATTCACGAGATGACGCGGACATTCGCGAGAATGCACGGGACGACCTGCGAATTTGCCTACCGATGTGGCATGTGCGATAATCGAGCACCTGCTGGAGGGAAGCAGACGTTGGACCAGTGGTGTCAAGGTCTCCTACAGGTGGCAGTGGCATGCGTTGTGGCATCGTGCCATCGTGCCATGCCACGACCTTCTCTGCGCAACTAGCGTCGGGAAATGGAACTATTAGTAACCCAGCCGTTTTACAATACGTTGTCTCTGGTGGCGGAGTAATGAACTGCGTGGAGGGGCTATTTCGTCGTGGCAATCGTGCCACGGACGCCCGCTCGTGGCATCGACCTTGACAACACTGCGTTAGTTGCTACTGGAGTCAAAGATCGAAAGTGGTATCGAGAAACTCACACTCGCAGGACGTCCTGTTTACGATGATACTGCTGCTGCTGGTGCAGATGACTAGCGTCGATGGCTTTCTTCGCGTTGTTTTTCGAATATTAGTGTGTTTTCTGGATGTTGAGAAATTTTCGTGATCGTAGTACTTACGGCTAATCGTTTATATGAGTTCCAAAAGCGCCGTTGTCCAAAATGTTTAGAAATTGTGATATTGGTATCATTACGTTTAGTTAATCATTCTATAACCAAAAGGACATGTCTTACAGTTACAAAACACTTCCAAATCCATAATTAATGCATTTGAAAATTTCAAACAGAATCCAAAAATGTCCTAAACACAGAATCCATAGATTTTGATTTTCTAAAACCATGTTGCGAGTCTGAAAACGCTTCGTTTTTGCTGAGAAATGTTTCCATTTTCTGATTTATCAAGCCTAATATATTTGAGAAAACTGAAAGAGAAATTAGTCGGTAATTTTGAATTACATTTTTGTTCTCATTTTTATAAAGTAGCTTAATTTTTGCTGTTTTCAAAATATCTGTAAATATTCCTGTGTATAAAGAAGCATTGAAAATGTGAGTTAATGGGTGTGTATTGGCGGCTGCACAAGTTTTTAATAAACAATCCGAAAATTCAACCAAACCAGATGAATATCTACTTTTTACTTTACTAACTATTCTGAGGATTTCGTTGGAAGAAGTTTCACAAATGAACATCGTGTCGAAAATTTTTTGGAAAGCGTATGATGTTGTATTTTGTGGTTTTAGTTATATGCTGTTAAGTTCCTTAGATACTATACACTCATGCACTTACTTTAATCGGTAATAAAGTTACCATTCAGTTAAAGTGCCATTCACTGTCCGCTGAGATCTCCAGATCTAATCTCAGACTAAATATACTTGCAACAAGCATTGTACCTCAGCCTCTCTGATAATGACACCTCGATCAGATTGAAGTCTTAGGATTCCGTGGCCCGAGTTTAGATCTCGGTTGTCCGGGTGACGCCGCGTGCCAGGCTGTGTAGCCGACGTTTCGACCATCATTTCGCGGTCTTCTTCTTTTGGGAGACCAGCCCTGAAGACGACCTCGAAATGATGGTCGAAACATCGGCTACACAGCCTGGCACGCGGCGTCACCCGGACAACCGATATCTACCTCGATCAGATTTTTCGTAAAGTTGCCCTGATCCCGTTGAGCAAATTCTGAGATGCTCTCTTGTTTTGCTTCTGGACGTAAATGTAGCTGCAATATCTGTTCGTTTTCTTGAGCTCATTGGGGAATTTAGGTAATCAAATAATCGTTCTCCATGTTCTTGTGGCAGTAAGTTAATTCCTTCAAGCAGGATATAGGAATAACAGTGAAAATCGGTAGCTGATTCGCCTTTCCAAGTAGTGTTTATTACACTGGAGCGAATGTTGTCTTAACAATTTGTGCCAAAAATACTCACTGCTACCTATATTCATAATTCGCTTTTTTACGTACGTATATGAATAATGGTAGGGATCCTAGAAGTCAAGGAATTTTACACAGAAACCACTTCTTCTCATAGTACTTCACACAGTTTTTAACTGCTGTTTGGAGTTAAATAAATTCAATTAAAATTAATTTAAATTTAAGCGTCTATTAATTTAATCGTCAATTCAATAAAACCCCGCAAGAGTTTTGCTTCTGGAGTTGGATCAAAACTGACTGATGTGAACAAAAGGTCATTTCACGAGACTAACCCTTGGAATATATAATGAATGCTGTGCCTTGCATAAAGCATTGTCAAGATGCACTCAGACAACCAACATGCCATGCTCTAACAGGAGCGGAAAAGAGCAATAAGTTTACGGCGGAATTTTGAAGAATGTTCTGTGGTACGAAAGCCGTACAATATGCACCACTTGAAAAAATAATGTCGATTTTGAGTTCTCTCTCGTATATTCTTCAGAACGAGACATACATAATACAGCGTTCAACTTGATGCACCTCGGAAATCCTTCGGAATGTTCATATACACTTGCGTTTCCTGGGACAACTGTGTACTTCATGGATATATTCCACTTGATGTATTGTAGACTGTGACTTTGTGCTTTGATATTTAACGATGCTTGCCAGAAAAGCACAATCCAATTATTTGTTTCTATTTTCTTACAAATATAGAGAGATCCACACCTTTTAACTACTTTTTAAATATTGACCGCTATTGAGGTTTTGTGCTGAACAGAATTCTCAGAATAAACGTTATTATATTATATGACAAATGTTTTTAGGTATAAATTCTCCAGCGAAATGAACGCATTTCCGTATTCCTACCAATAGTATCGTCAATAAAATCACGGAGATCTGTTAATTGAAAATCAACCAAAATATATTCATGAGGTAGGGTGTCATGATGGTTTTCCTCCGCATCGTCTATCTAACAGCCCATATTCACCTCCTTCACGGGAAAAAATATAAACGCTGTATTCATAAGTACATAAATTTCAAACCGTGAAAAATTAAATTAAACGGCACCCCTTTAAGCGGTGTCTTTCGTGGAAGCTGTTTTCCATGCGCGGAGCTTAGACACTTCGTTAAGTAATAAATCTCACAAAAAAATGTTCCAAAATGACTCTAGCGAAGCGCGCTCTTTTAGTGCGGTGCGACGGCGGCGGCAGCCGCAGAGAGAGAACCCAGGGGGTGGGGGAAGTGTGAGGTATGAGAAGCGGAGCGGGCGGCGAGAAAAAGGGAGAGGGGGAGGGATCTGCGTCTCCATTACTCGCCACCTCAGCTCTCCCGACGACAATGTTCATAACACGGCCGCTTGTAATTAAGGAGAATATTCCTCGTGATAAATCACAGCAACAGGCTAGTCATTTAGATTGTATCAAAACTATTAAGGCGCTGTGTGGACGGCGCGGCGACGCGCAGCGGCCGGTCGCCGATGGAGCTTCCCCCATCACCGTGCAGTCCTCACCCCCTGCTCCTGCTTCCCGCATCCTCTGCCACCCTCGTTTTCGATCTGAGCTTTGGCGTCCTCGCTGCTCAGCTGTGATGGGGTGTTAAACGATTCAAACGAAGACGACAGATCCAGGTGTACCTGTGCTAGGACGACAGGAAACCTTATTGCCAATTAAATGTATTGGGTGATTTTATAGTAATAAATGCAGATAAGGTTACTAAGAGTGTAATGTGATGTCGCTGTATGGCGGTTCTATGTTTTTTAATGGAAAATGAAAAAGCTCTCAAAAGAGTATGTGTTTTTTTTGGGGGGAGAAGTAAAATATGCGCCTGTTTTTTTGAGTTTTGGAATACCTACCACTTCCATTACTATTCATAGTTTCGTTATGAATAAAGTTCGAAGGAGTTGGTTGGCAACATTGAAAACATAAGCTGTCGAAGGTTTCAGTGGTCAGTCATACTAATGCTCTCCGCTGTTCGAAGCTGCTTCGAGGGCTGTAATGCGGACGTGTCAGTCATAGCTAGAGATTTTCGCTCCCGTGTAATAGAAAAGAATTTCGTCAAAGGAGGTACAGATGTGACAGATAATATGTTGGTTTTAGGTCGCATCGACCACCTGTGTTACTAGCGACCTCATTCTCTATAGATTTAAAGTACATTACTATACCATACATTTACACTGTACAAATACATTATTATTACAGTACATCGTTGGTTTTCATTAGTACAATATATTTATAACAGGTTGGGCTCAATTTTTTATTACAGAGTTGATTTTTTACTCTAAACACTGTTTCTGAAAAACATTGTATGTGTCTGTACAGGTTGATTTCTTTTAGGAATTTAATAAACGGGGTAGCGGAACAAAGTAGGCAAAACTGCCCCCGGGATAATACATTTTTATGTTGAAATCATAATTGGAGTGTAAAAGCAAGTTTTTTCGTCGGTTTTAAATCAATTTACCCGGAGTACACCAAAAACTGGAAGATGCGTGTTTTTTAGCTTCTTATGCAAGTAATATTTTTTACCACATTACGCGGGCGAATATTGACTTTAATTATTATTGCAATGTTCTGTAAATGATAAAGATGTTTCTATAATTTTTCAAGCATTTCTATCTGATTTTGACCCTTTCAATCTACAATAAAGATGGGAAAAGTAGAAAAAAATTTTCCTTTGTTTTTTTAAGTTTTTCTCGTGTTCTGATACAGAGTATAAAGGGGCCTCAATACAAATTGTAGCCCTGTAAATTCTCTACAAATTTCAACTTTTTATCTTATAATTTGCAACAGACAGCTCAATATAAATAAAACAGTAATGTAATAGTTTCTTATTTATTTTCTTAAATTAGGTTTTGTTTTATTAATTTTCGTAGTTCTTCTGTTTTATGTTTATTAGAAAAGATAATGAAAAACAAAATTTTAAGAATAATATAACGAAGTTTTCTAGGTAAATTGATTTAAATCTGGCGAAAGCTTGTTTTTTATGCTCTAATTATGATTTTCAACATGAATTTTTTTATCCCCGGGGGGTAGATTTGCCTGTCTTAATCCGCTATCCACTTTGTTACTCAATTAGCACTACCGCATCTTTTAGCACTACCGCTGGTTAGTTGAGTTTGTATTTTAGTCTTTTGATCTCATATTCAGCGCATATGAAAATGAGCTCAACAGAGAAGATCATGTTGCACCGGTCGCATATAGCTGCAAAGTTGTTCGAGATAAATGTTGATGGACGAACTTGGTGAGAGCTATTCTGTATCTCATTAAAAGTACTTGATCAGCTCTGCAAAAGTGACAGCTGGATTGACATCGTGAAACTCTCTAATGCTGTTTAATTTTCAGCTTAAACCATTCCATTCATTGCTGTCTATATTTTCGACTTTGATTTCAATTTTCTTGTGATATTCGTGGTAACTTAATATATCACTTTCTTCCACACTTTGAGCACCCTCCTTTGCTTTTGTCAGCCATTTCATTTTCTGCTATGCTGACGGTTAATGATATCCACTAGAAATATATTTCTTTGCCATCAGTTTTCAATTTGTTTATGTGTATTACTATATCCTGGATCATTTCATTGTTACTGGCCACGATCCTTACGGCTAGACTGGCACTTTTAGAGTCGGTTATTATCATTTTTGTATCTTCACTATGTCTTTCTATGTATCCCAGGGCTTCAACAATAGAGTAAAATTCACTGGACATCATTGCAAAATTACCCGGTAATTTCTTGGTGATTACCTGTGTGGAAGTAATTACTGCACAGACCACCTTAGATTCTTTGAGCCGTCAATGTATATTTTATAGTAATTGTGGTATTTTTATAGTTCATTTTCAATGAGAATTCGAACATTCTGAAGATTTGCTTTCAACTACAGATGTGATTTTATGTTATTGTTGACGAAATAACTACCGCCGTCCCAGTCCTTCCGTATTTATTAGAACAAGCACAGAGAGCATCTTAACTCATCGTTTAGCGAGGTTGGCACAAACAGTTTAGCTAACTTTACACATCACTCCCCAATTTGTACTGACAAAAGGGGAAGGTCGGGTCATATCGGACAGCGGGTTGTATCGGACAAAAGTATTTTAGGGCACTGGGCACTGGTGGTAGCAAATGTCACATTGTCAGTGTGTTCCTGGAAACGAATTCGATTTGCAAGGTCATATTGGGTGAGTACATCAATCAGGTTGATCATTGCGACACGTATCACGTTCTTTTGTACGTTGTCCAGGGTACGAAGATAACTTTGGAGCTTTGAAACTTCTCTTAGGATAAGTTTACATACATTCTACTGTGACTAGTATGTTTACTATGGTGTATTTGTTACGTTTCAATAGTACAAGTTCGTTTGTACAATTTATACCTGTGTTGTATTCTTCTGAACGATGAGGGTCGTTCGGGTGGCATCAGACAAAGTAGAATCGGATGGTACTGGGCAATTACTTCTTCGTCTTCTATTCATTTTTCCGTATTCTTTGTGTGTCGGTAGTTAGGTGGTGATATTTGAATACTAATGTGTATTTTACCCGTGTTTCAGAAAACTGTGGGTAAAATTCGAGGAAAAGGGGACTAAATAATTTGCAGATGGCCATTATGAAAGTTATTTCAAAAGAAAAATTCTTCGAAAATAATGGTTGTGAAGCTAAAAACTGAACATAAAAGTTCAATATTTCTCACTAGACTCGTGCAATGTTTTTTTTAATTCAAGAACTGTTCCTTTCCCATGTAACCAAATACTAATTTTTTCTTTGTATTACGCAATGTAATATTTGTGTCAGTATTTTTGGTGAATATACGTGATAAGAACTCCATTAAAATTATTTTACAGCTATTTCTTTAGTTGTCCGATGCCATCCTCCACTTTTCAGACATGTGAATTGACAACGACTTTTACTGTCTCCAAAGAACATACTATTTTACTTTCAAACTAAATAGCTTTGATAGAGTATGTTAGTAGGAGATTCAAGTTTCATATTCTGTATTTGTCGAATAATTTTTACTAACGTTAATTAAGAAATCATATCTAAAGCCAAGGTGGCCAATACCACCCGACCTTTCCCTATCCCGACGATAATCTCCTCTTATTTATTTCGATTTATTTTGTCAACGAACAGTAAAAACTGTATTTGGCATATGGGGGAGAAGTACACTCTGTCCTTCATTGCTCTTCAATGCAATTCTATGTCCTTCATTCTTAGCAAAACCCAACAAGTCATTATCTATTCCTGTTCGGATGTGGTAGAGGAAGATTCAGTTTATCACTATCAGTGTAACTGCCACAAATGTTTCCACCTACCATACGTGAGCTTTGCAAGTAAGCTATGGGAGAAGAGTGTAAGTGGCGGGTCAGTGTCCTCTCTGCTAGGGAGCACAGTTTACAGAAACGTAGCTAGGTTCTCACGAGCCCAGATGCACAAGGTCCAAATAAGCCCCTCAATGCCATTACAAAATGTGAAGCAGGAGTTTTCTATTTGCACACTAGGTAGGCATTGCTTTTAAAATTAAGCTGAAATATACTCCTGGGACTGGTCAAGAAAAAGTGGATAAATCATGTTCTTTTATGTAGCAAATCCTTCGTTGGTTAGCCAGGTTCCACATTTGTGGGTCCTTGATAGCCAAAAATTGATAGATGGCAAAAGGCCTACCCGTCTGTTTGTCTGCCATCTGTTCGTCTCCCTGACTACCCGTCTGTTTGTCTGCCCGTTTGTTAGTCTGCCCGTTTGTTAGTCTGCCCGTTTGTTAGTCTGCCCGTTTGTTAGTCTGCCCGTTTGTTAGTCTATCGGTCTGTTAGTCTGTCCGTCTGTTAGTCTGTCCGTCTGTTAGTCTGTCCGTCTGTTAGTCTGTCCGTCTGTTAGTCTGTCCGTCTGTTAGTCTGTCCGTCTGTTAGTCTGTCCGTCTGTTAGTCTGTCCGTCTGTTAGTCTGTCCGTCTGTTAGTCTGTCCGTCTGTTAGTCTGTCCGTCTGTTAGTCTGTCCGTCTGTTAGTCTGTCCGTCTGTTAGTCTGTCCGTCTGTTAGTCTGTCCGTCTGTTAGTCTGTCCGTTAGTCTGTCCGTTAGTCTGTCCGTCTGTAGTCTGTCCGTCTGTTAGTCTGTCCGTCTGTTAGTCTGTCCGTCTGTTAGTCTGTCGTCTACGCTAGCATGTAAACATTTCAGACACTGTTCTCCGGAATTAATGTTCCCCAATAGACCACAAAGAATTCACTCCTCTGCGAGTTTCAAGCGGATATTTTGATGTTTTCGGATGCTTTACATAAAATGTTAGCATTTTCAAAATTCTTTAAAAAGTGTCTCCAATTTTTTTGATAACCTTTGGGCCGTACATCGAATACACAGAAGTAATGCATCAGAAGACCTTCGGGTGATGATAGAAAATAATTGCAACATTTTACCCAAAACTTTGTCGATGGATGTTTTTAATTGGACTTCAAGAACGAAAATTTCCCAGCGAAGATATATTTTAATCCATAAATTAAAAATTAACATACTTCGTTGACAATTCATTTTTTAAGGAAACACATTTTAAACTTATTGATAAAATGAAAGCATCTCCCCCAGAAAATGTAACTGAAATATTGTATCGATTTTTTCAAAATAATTCCATCAATTTTTGGATATGTTTTAACGGTTGAAAAAATTTATTTAAAATCTCATTTTTGCAGAGTTTTGTAGCGTTTTTATTAGTTGATTTAAAAAGCAAGTGAATGACACATTTATCATGATTACCATCGTGTTCCTCATTTTCTCTACAAGGCTATGTTTTTTTCTTCATACTTTTGCAACAACATGATTTGGCAACAGTGCACGAGATTCTTCCGTAATAATATTGTCCATAAGAGCCTATTGTGCCTTCACGACCTTATTTCTATAAGATTTGTGCGGAGTTCTTTCTTTTTGAAAAATTCAACCCATACGTTTCTTCTGAGAAGATTTTACTGCACTTGTTCATGTAATTCAATTCATCAAACATTTTTCAAATATTTTTATTTTTCTAATTTTTTTCTAAATTCATTTTTTCGTTTTTTTTGTTTTTTTCTAAATTCTGGCCCTCAAGAAAATGTGCGCAGAAAAACTTCTTTCCCCACACGTCATATACAGTTTTTACTGTTTTTTTGACAAATAAATAAATAATTTGTGGCTCTTTCCCTTGTAATTCTTTAGTTCATTTCATTTTGAGGTGATATCCGGCAAAAAGGCTTACTCTTGTAGCAGAGATATCTCGTGAAGCTACTGATGTTATATTGATCTAGCGAAAAGCCCAGAGATGTCTGGGCCATCTCCATATCCAATCATGTGAAAGAGAATGAAGATCAATTTCATATAAAATACTGTTTAAGATTATTATTTTTAAAGTAATGATTTCAAATTGTAAGAAAATACTATATTTTTCTCATTTTATATTACAGTACCATGCTACAAGATTAGAAATTTCTTAGGCGCCGCTACTGGGCTCTAACGTATCTATTAGGTGCCAGTTCTCCTGCACCGCTACTGGCCGCTTGCGGAATACATTAGGAACCAAACTAGGAATATTAGGTACCAGTCCCGCCGCACCACTACTGGCGTTTGTCGCAATAGATTAGGAATCAATCTGCTCTTAGCGAGGGGCGAAAGTAATTGTAAAATGATCTTGGTGCATCTACCCATAAATTATTTAAATTATTTATTTCCACATTTGTGTTGTGTTTATATTTTGCAGACTTTGCAAGGACACTGCAAACATCTTTAATAAGAGTCGGTGAAAGTTTCGTATGTATTCATAGTATACTTTTTGTGGTATTGATGTCGGTTACATGACGCTGGATTCATTTTTATTAGTGCAGATGAGTAAATTATCATGAGGAGTTCGGAGTAATAATGTTAAGCATGTTTCATTAGTAACCAATAGAATTTAAAATGTAAAAAGCTTTCTTGCGATTCGGTGAACAAAAACGTGTGGGACTTCTATCCTTTACAATTACCCTTAAATTGCAGTATTTTCCCTCATAACCGTCGCTACCACCACCAGAAAAGATGAAGAGGGTAGCAAGGAGCACTAAAGATCCCCATCCACCATGAAGCGAGTCTTCCAGTTCTAGATTGTGACGGGCGTAAATGTATCAGCTCTTCGCTGTTTTCGTAGCGAAACAACCTGTAGAAACAATCGAGTGCCAAGATAATATTTATAACCGGCACAAGCTAATTTGCAACCCTCGCTTGTAGTAGACGGCGCTCTTTACGTTTGCTGGCGAGCGAGAGGTCAGGGCGTGGCATTTCCAGCGGGGGGGGGGAGTTCGGAAGCGGAGGATCAGTGAATAGCAGATGAGATGGCGCGTGGCGTGTGGCGGCGTGTACTGCAGCGACTCGCTTGTAAAGAGGCTTGATGGTCGCAGGTCGCAGAAAGGGAATACCGCAGGGAGCGGAAAGGGTTTAGCTTAGGCTGGGTTCGAAACAGTCCAAGCGAAGGGCTACCACGCGCCAGGACAATGCTATATGCGGGCGGAGGGAGCTAGAGTGAAGGGCGGTGTCGCGGAGAGCGACGCAGATGGTTGGCGTTGGTAGGGATGGGGGCGTATCAAAGGTGTCGGGAGGGATTGGGAGGGGGTGCCGGAGGTCCGAAACAGCAGAGTTGAGGCTAGTGGACCAGTGAAAATGACACGATACTGGGGGGACAATAGTGGCGTTGGGTGTCTGCAGAGTAAAGAGCGGCGGGTGACAGCCGGGATGTCAGCAAGGGTACCGCGGAGTAGTAACGGGGACGGCGGCAGTGAAAGCGGTGGTGAGAGAAGTGGTGGGTTTCACTGTTTGATTGAATGGTGTTTCCGGACCCGTCAACTGCTATGGTCACGTACGTGGCGGTAGAGACCCAGCAACCAGCCAAATTGCTCAATGCCTCCTTCTCTATCCTGCTGGCACGTGGTATCCCGTGCCGACCTATAACTCGGTTTGCGGGGTCTTCATTTTCAGGTATGTTTCAGTGGGCCCCCGCCCAAGCTGGGACGTGGTCTAAAAGCCCGGCTAGTCTCCCAACGATTGTAGTAGTGTGGTATATGTGAGTGTGTAAGGGGAGATGTGGGGACCAGTTAGAGGAAGGAAAGATCGCGCGCGGTTCTTGGTCCGTTTAAGGTACTGCTCCAGCATTCACCTAGTTCTGGTAAAAGAAACCACGTATCAAAGCATCGGATCACTAGAATTTTCATTCAGTCGTTGTCTGGAGGAGAATTCTTGTGGCCAGCTGCTGTCATCAGTAGTTTTCCATGTTTTCTCCGATCTACACCAGGCAAATGCCGGAGCAGAACCCTAACCAATGGGCCACGGTCCACACGCAATATTTCCTTCGTCTTGTCCTATCCTCACCCCTTACATACAAACGTACACTAACATGCTTCACACTTCCACACATGCCGGGAGATGGGTGGGGGGCTTAGAGCTTGTCCCGACTGGGGCACTGCCCCGATGGTGGGGGATACCTGGTTGAGGGAAAACCCTACAAGTCGACAGTAGGTCGGCACCGGATCTCACCATCCAGCGGAGGAGGATAACAGCCACCGCCCGATGAAAAAAAACAGCCTTACACTTACGGGACTAACGGCCCTCGGTAGTTGACGCGCTCGGAATCACTAACAATCAATCAATCAATTAGAATTTTCCTCAAGACAGTGGCTGAATTCGACCTAGTAGCTATTTAGATTAAAAATCTGCTACCGAAAGAACTTGAAACTTAGGACCTCCTTGTCAATTCACTGCAATGGTAAGTCGTTACCCTGGACTAACTCAGGCGGTGGGAATGGCGAGTAGGTAGGGTTGGGAGTGGCGGCGGTAGGAGTGGCGATGGGAGAGGCGGCAAAAGTAGATGGAGATAGCAACCGATGACGGCCGTGGCAGGAGAGTCCTCGGTGGCGGAGGCAGAGGCGGAGACATCATCTGAGGATGAGGATGTGGCTGCAGGTGCTGCGAGCGGCGGGTGTGGGAAGCGGAGCGGAGGCGCGGAGGTCCCAGCGGGGGGCGGCCGCCTGGCTACCGACAGATGCTGCAACATAGGGCGTGATTTATGTACGCTTTTCCTCGTGCGTGTGCGGTAGCGCAGAGATTACTGTGTTCCGAGGTTCGACCTTTCACCGGCCGGCCAGTGGACTGGGGCTTTGCTTTGGAACACTGGCAGCAACAGTCACTAAACGTTTAAAGCAGTGTTGTGCAGGTCGATGCGCGAGCGGGAATCCGCGGCACGAGTGCCACGACGAAATCGCCCCTCCACGCAGTTCATTACCCCGCCACCAGACACAACGCCATCCCGATTGTAAAAGGCCGGGGTTACCAATAGTTTTCTTTCCCGATGCTTGTTGCGCAGAGAAGCTCGTGGCATGGCACGATGCCACAACGCGTGCCACTGCCACCAGTTGCAGACCTTGACACCACTGATTTCAAGGATGTGTACACGTTCTTTTTGACACTACGAAGAGAACCTAATACGTTGAGATTTTAGTAGAATCTCAGAAGTAGATTCGATAGTGCTTCATTTTAACTTTTAAACAAAAACATAATTCACTTATATTTATCGTTGATAAAGTTTTTGAAAACATATTTCCCCCTGTTGTTATGGCTATTGCAAGCACGAAGTGATCCTCTCGCGTTTTCCGCCTGTTTGTGGGGAATGTTTCATAGAGATTTTTACATTCAATAAACATTGAAAGCATTCTCAATTTTAAAATCATGGGAAACACGAATTTAATTTCGAAGGCTGTGTTGTCATTGCTTCGTAAATTTGTGTATATAAATGGTAAGGATCTTAGATAATCATAATGTACATTTCCTACAGTTGGACGATATTTTAAGCACTTTGTGAAGACAATGCTTGAGTAAGTTGTAATTTATTTGTCGCGTGAATGCAGAAGATTACATCTAGATACTTGTACGTTAGTAACAGGAGACGTTTTTGTATGAATAAGTACCCTTTTTTAAAAGACCACAATATTAACTGGAAAATAATAATGTAAGAATGTACGTAGAAGGTATTTTTAAAATGGAATGAATGTACGAAATTGTCGGAGAGAAAACAAATTCGCCAGGCGAATGAACATTTACAAGGAATTTACGAGAATTTCACCGCGTAACACAGTCAATCTAATTCCTGTCTGCGGGAGAATAACTAGAACGTCTTTTGCTGAATTTATACCATGATATGTAACTGAATGTAACACTATTATATTACAAATGGATGCATTCCGGAATGGTTTTTATTCATGCTGGAGTGATTTTTCACATTTGAAATGGTGTGAAAATTTTAATGAAGGTTTGGACCCTAGGAAAAGTACCAAGCTAGTTATACTTCATTTTGGTACTCTCTAGGATCTAGAAGATGTTCTTAGTTTCTGATTTGTCCAAAAATAGACATGCTTGAAGATGTGAACATGAAAGTCTTATCATTAAGAATTTTATTATTAATTATAAGAACATGAAAAACAACATTAAGAATTATTAAGAACATTAAGAACATTATTAGATCTTTGTAAAAATCGCATTGTCTCAATCAATTTTAAGGCCGGTAATTTTTTATCGTAGTCAAATTCATCATCAGAGGTATTATCATTCTTTATATGCTTTAACAATTCTTTTCGTATTTTAATACAGTAAAATTTGCGTTGATGTATCATTTATACTTTTTGAAGGGATCAACCTCATGTTTCTGGCCACAGTTGTTACAAACGATAGACATTATTTCAGGTACTGAAGCTCAGATTTGTCTCAACCGGTAGCGTTAGGAGGAACTATGACGATAAAACTGACACTTTCACATTACTCAGCTCTAAAATCTCAAAACGCGTGTGCGTTCTTTTGCCACACCTCTTGCGTGAGCTGAACATAAGTGGAAGAACACCCCTGACCTGAAGTAAACATTAGCTCGTCGGCAGCTTTCATTAAAGGGAAATGGTGGCGGGCCTGAATACATGCCAAGCAAGCAAACGTGGGGCTTTATATGGAGCGTTTTTACTACGTATGGCTCACATTGAGAACGCACAGTAATTGAACAAAAGTTACAACAAAAGAACAACGATTGTATAATTTTATATGTACAAATGAGAATTGAAATTTGCTAATAAAAAAACGACTATCTCGCGGGGTGTTCTCTGTACATTTTTTCAAATGTTATGTGCAAATTACCAAAATTCCTGTTTAACATTGACAAAATTTTTTTTGCTTTCAAGAGTTGACGTGCACCCCAAGTATTTCGAAATTTCATTCTATATCAGTATTTTTATCTTGCTATTTGTTTATTTCTTTATATTAATTGTGGGGAATAAAAATTATACATTCATAACAGTAGGACATGACTTTTATTATCAAGAGAATGCAATATCATATCATGTGTTTCTTCCAAAAGAAACACTTTCAATCGCATCTCTACCATTCTGATTATTACAGTATTAGATTTTATATTGTTTTTTTTAAGAAATTGTTTGTCTGAAGAAGGAAGGATAATTATATTATTTTCATGAACTTTTCCAAAGCATTTACATATCTCAGGAGAACATTGTAATAAAACGGCCGTTGGAATGGCTACCTATTGACGGTCCAAATCGAGGGAAGATCTGCACTGGAAAATAACGCAAATTTAGAGGTGGAGAGAAAATTTGCCTTCATACTTTTGAGAAACAATATTTTAACATCTAGTTCTTTCGGCTATGAGTTACGAGGCAAAAAATTGGAATGCAGATAGGCTGGGTCTTCTGGATGAAATCAAAACCAGTTATTACAAATTTACCGCTGCAAAAGTCGAAATGTTACGAGAAATCGGTAAAAAAATACAAAATATATTTCAACGAAATTTATTAAATTATGAATTAGAGTGCTTTCAATCGTCATCTGAACAACACTAATCCCACACTATATCACTTTCTCTGTAGTAGGATATCTTTGGCATACTGCCTTCCTCTTAGTGCTTGATGTACGAATGTATGTAACTAATGTCGCATATGTAACTAATAGTTCATCAAGTGTTTTAACTTTGTTTGGCTCATGTTTTTTTTTGTTTGCATATTTCATTAAGTATTATTGTTACTTCTCTTTCCTTTTTTGCAATCTTGTAAACAATTATTATAATTATTGTACATTGTACTGAATCTATAAACCTGAATTAATCATTTATGTTTTACCGTTATAATGTACATTTTCTAAGTCGCTAATGACCTAGCTGTCGATGCGACTTTAAATAAACAAAAAAATTGTTATGTATTTTTATGGATTATAGAAAACAAGTCACTGTACTTGTACAGTGACGTTTTAAGAGTAAAGGTAGGAAAGCGAAAAGCGATATAGGTTTTCGAAGGAAAACAATTTTTCGGCCTCGAGTTGGAGAGGTCTTTTGCAGACATGGTTGGGGAAAAGGGAATTCCCAACATAGAGCTGTTAATTTGTGCTGAATCATCGGTTATGAAACAACAATATTACCACCCAGCAACATACTAAAATGCTCGCTAGAAACTAAAATTAACACTACTCAAGTATGGTGATATAAACGTTACGTACTCACATGGAAGGTATGCGAAAGAGGATAACGCACAATTCAGACTTGAAGATTGGATGTAACTTACTCGTAGATCTATTTGATTCAGAAGGCAATGCTATCTCCCTAATTTGCTGCAATAAGGGCTGGATTTACATCCTTTTAACCTTCAGTGAACTAATGGGGCCTTGAAAGTCCGGTAACCTATTCTATGCTGTAAATTTCTTATTTTACATTTGCTACTCTTGATTTTTCTTGACAACTTAAAAAGTTATATTTTTGTGCTTAAAGTATGTGAAGTGTACTGAGGGAGTAGTGTCCAACAAAATGCATATAATTATCGCAGGTTCTTTCTGGCTTGCAGATACGCCAGTTTAGCAGATACGCCAATTTCTGGCTCAACCACTATTGCACAATCACATGACACCAGTTGAAGTATTTGGTGCTCATTTATTATTAATTTATTACACCCAAATTGTTTTTTGTTTTTTTTACTTTTGTCTATTAAATAAATGCAGTTATGCTTGCTTGACAGTTAAGTTCGTACATCCAGTTTTAAAAAAATGGGCACAATCAGATCAAATTAATATGAATATTAAGTACTCATTTATTAGTAATTTATTATTCAGAAGAACAAACTTATAAATCTTGCTAATATACCGCGCCCTGCACTCTTATAAATACTGACTACTTCAGCTTTGAGAAACAATTATGCAAGCATTTATTTGTATATTTGTATGCCATTAACATATTTGATTTTTATTTCAGGGAATCATCTGATTAAAGCGACCAAAGAGTAGTTTGGAACACGTCAAATTTTAGTTTTGGATTTAATTATATTTACAGAAGAGATTTTAACTTTTTAAATAAAAAGTTACATCATTGTTTAAAAAAGATTATAGCAAGCAGATAAATATTTTTCATAGTCGATATCAATTTTGACGACAATTTTCTTCTGCATTATTTTGCTTTAAACGAAAGTTTCAATGCGTTTTTAATTTTAACGTTATTTATTTATTGTTAAAGATGTAATCAAACTGTTTATATTATTCGGATTGCAGCACTTCTTTATTATCTCATTTCATCGGGTTTCCTTTTTCCTTATTTTGAAGCCACACCCTAAATTTAAAAAAAACGAAAAAAGTTTTGAAATATAAATAATAGCACTGAAAATATGAAGATTAATTTACAAAAAATTAAACATTTTGGTGGTTATAATTGTTCAAATACAAAGATACGTAACGAAACGTGTTGCGATAATGTGCCACGACGAATCGGAGAGAGTTAAGACTCGTTATTGGACAACTGATTCGATATGATCGATCTAGTTCACTAGTTCATTTTTCGGGTGATTTTAAGTATCTCTATACGGAGAAAAACAAGAATTAGGAAACACAGGCATGTTTTAACCGGTGTGCAGCTATGACGCAGCTATGTTAGCTGCGTATATTATGAAATCATGTCTACAATTACCAAAACCATAATTTTTCCGAATGATTTTAAGAAAGGGGCGGATTTTGATGACCTTAATCATCGTAAAAAAATGAGCAATAAAATGCTCTTAAATTGTTTTTTAAATGCCCTAAAAGCAATGGAAATATCACGTAAAAAGTGCTCAAAACCAGTTTGGTATGAACAACTCAAGCTGTTTGATACGGTACTAATGTAATCCAGGCTTCTATTCGTTCAAGTGAACTGAACATTCAAACGTTTGGTTTGGACTCTTCTTCAACAGGAAATCTGTCTTCAGTTATCCCGAAATCGAATAAACCGACAATGGATCTGATAGGCGCCACAGCCACCTTACATCACATACGCACAATGGCTGACATTACAATTTCTGAGAATTCCTTAAAAAATGTAATACAAATAATGCAACCTTAATAATTTATGACAATTGATTTGTAGTTTATTGTAACTTCAAGGATTTCTCTATTGTATCCAATGTTGTGATATGTAGATTATGTTTTGACTGCAGTAATAATTTTTGAAAAATGTAATTTTTAAAAAACATTTTTTCCTTTAAACCAGATGTCTGAAAATGGCTATAAAGTAGTAGCCGAAATGTCATGCCAACTTATAATGTAGATAAATTAAATCAGAATTGTGTAATGAATAAATAAATCTGAATTTCTAAAATTTGAAGGGGAACTGTTTTATATTAAACGACTCTTAACATTCATCAAGACAAGAAGAAAAATATTTAATAGTTTAATATGCCAAAATACCACCAAAAATAAACTGCCTTTTAAAAGTAAACAACAATTCTACTAAACTAACGAACGTGAGTTGTCCTTAAATTATTCAATTTTTAATATTATAAGCATCTTTGAGCTACGGAAAAGCTGTATTTAATTTCTAGAATAGCAAAATTACTTCCCACAACAGTATTTTTCAATAAAATTAATGTCTCATTGTAATACGATCTCATGAGTCCAGGAAAACTGACTGAGAAGCGAAAAAAAACAGTGAAAGTATCTGAAAGTCTGTTTGTAAATAATATATTGTAATATTCCTTCAATAAGTTAAACGTATTTTTATTTACTACTTTATGTAATTCACATATGTAACACACAACTTTATGTACTTAATTGATTATGTACTATTTTACGTAATTGAAGTTTGCGATAGTTTTCGTAAAAAAATATAGATTGTACAATTTATTAGTGCATTTCTAAACTTTTAGTAAAAACATTAATTATAAGTAATTACTAATTCTTATTGGAATAATTTAATAATAATAACAATAACGACAACAGCCCCAGAAGCCCCAATAATAATAATAACACCATCCAAGAAGCTGTACACGGCCGGTCACCCTGCCGAGGAAAAATGGGGGACGTGGTATTATTAGCTTCTCAAATTTGCATATCAAACAAATTAAGTCCTTGAAAGATTAAGAAAGAAAGCCATGACATTGCAACTTCACGATGTGGTCCAACAGGCAGACGATAATTACACCCATCTCAACCTTAGACATGACATGAATCTGCAACAGTCATCTTGGGACGCCGAAATAAACAAATGGAAGCAGAAGTCCCTCCACGATGTGTACCCAACAGTAATAGCCAATCAAACTGTTAACTCTGACATGTCGTATATATGGCTCACTGTAGGGCACTTATATCCAGAGAGTGAAGTGCTGATTGTCGCAATACAGGAGCAAGTAATAGCAACAAAGAACTATCTAAAATACACTCGTCACAAAAAAAGCTGCACCCAGAAGGACAAGGCGGATTGCGATCATTGTTGGCAAGCAGGTGGAGGGTACCACATATACAAAATGATTATACTTTTGCATTTGTAGGACGAACATTTATTGCGCTACACGACCACAGACGGTAAATGTTAGTATGGCGGTGGGGCCGCCATTTTAGCGAACACACGCGTTCAGACATTGCGGCATGGAGTTGTACAGGTCTCGAATGGCTGTGGCTGTCACGTTACCTCCAATTAACACAAGGTGAACGGGCACCATGGGATATCGTGCCCCACACCATCTCACGAGGCTGGCGGGAAGTGTGATGGAATACCAAAAACCACTCGTAGCGCTCCGCACTGCGCCTCCAGACACGGACCCGGTGGTCGCCGCCATCAAGGCTGAAGCGTGACTCGTCACTGAAGATGACCCACTGCCAGTCTGCATGGCCCCAGGTTCATCATTCTCGGCACCAAGCGAGTCTGCAGCGACGATGCTGGGGTGTGAGTGGCAGGCGTCGTAACGATCGGCGTGCGGCGATCCTTGCATTGTGCAACCGCCTGCCAATGGTACTGGGACTTACAGGATGTAACAGTGCAGACTGCACAGCCCGCTGAATAGCCCCAATCGTTGCCGTTGGATCTGTTCGCGTGTGGCGGACAATCCGTCGGTCCTCCCTTCTCATGGTGCGTGATGGACGTCCAGATCCTGCATTTCGTATGTGCATGCCTTCTTCAATCCATTGCCGCCAACAGCGGGCGATGGTGGTGTCCGTACGACGGGTGTGTTGTGAAATACGGCGACAGGACCAAACAGCTTCCCGCACACCCCACGATGCAGTCCCTCTCAAACGCGTCTAACTGGACAACCGTCTGTCGAAAGCGTCGCCGAGGCATCGTGTACGTGAATATGACGCTCTGGCAACGCTATCCGATCTCGCAATGGCTGGTGCGGCCGTTTGAAGCCCTCTTATCTCGACCGGTGGGCGCGATGTCACACACCTACGACTTACCCCACAGTGCGCGGCCGACTGTGGAAACGAAATCATTGCGAAATCATTAGCGATTGATGTGCAAAATACTCTGAGTTTGCACCGGATCATTAAGGTCCTTCGGGGTGCAGCTTTTTTATGACGATGAGTGTACATAGTAAAAGATACAGGTGTGGTAAACGATGATTGTCGAATATGTGGTCAAGGTCCTGAAACAATCCAGCACGTATTAGCAGAGTGTAGTATGTTAGCACCCGCTGTATATAAAATGAGGCATGACAACGTGGGGGCAAATTATCCACACCAACCTGCCAAGATGTATGGGTCCCTGTGGGATAATACACCATACTATCAGTACCAGCCACAAAATGCCCTAGAAAATAAATCCTACATATTACATTGGGACCGCAGCATTCTGTCGGATAAAACCGTCCATCACAATGGACCGGATATCATCATCTGGAATAAGATAACCCGGGAGATCTGGTTTATATACTTCAATGTCGTGAATACTAATAAAATCATGACAACCTGTCAGACGAAGTTGGAAAAATATAGACAACATTGTTAAGGAAGAATGACGTCTGATACATGCCGAGAGTATAGCCATAGTATTGTCAGCCTCTGGCGTCTTTAAGGGATTGGAGGATCTGAACATCAATAAAAAATATAATGATCAACATCCAGAAAGCTGTAATCATCAATACATGCTTTGTGATCAGAAAATTCATGAGTGAAAACGTAGAAAATTTGTCAAGTTCCGTATGTAGAAATACAAAAGTATAATAATTTGTATAATGAATATGTAATGTAATAATTGTTTCATCTTTTTATATTTCATTTTATTTTTATATTTTATGTCTGGTTACCTATTGTACTTTATAAGTGTTATCTAACCAAATAATGTAACCATGCTTTGATTGAAATCTGTATGATTGTAAAATACTAGGAAACTGTGAAAAAGGTAAGAATAATAATAATGATAATTATTATTATTATCTTTATATCTTATCTCTAATAATAATATCTCTAATAGTCTCTAATAATAATTATTATTATTAATACTTGTTATTAAACTATATTACTTATTTATTATATATTATAATAAATATTAAATTTTTTTATTTGTCAAAAAAACAGTAAAACTGTATATGACGTGTGGGGAAAGAAATTATCTGCGCACATTTTCTTGAGGGCCAGAATTTTATTTTAAAAAAACGAAAAAAAACCGGAAAAAACGAAAAAAAAAAACGAAAAAATGAATTTAGAAAATAATTATTTAGAAAAATAAAGATATTTGAAAAATTTTTTTCCCGAGTTATAGAAAATCAATTTCAACTGTAAATGAACTACAAGCAAAAGGAGTGCTCAACAAAACGTGCGCACAGTGAAGCTACATTTACAAGCAAAACAAGGGGCCATCTCAGCATTTGCTCAATGGATCAGGGAAACTGGACAAAAACCTGATCGAGATGGGGGTCATTGACCCGGAAGCTGAAGTACATTACTTGTTACAGGCGTATTAAATATTTTTTTAAATGTATACAATGCAAACATAAACTAATTCATTATATATTTTTGTTTTGTTACATTAAACATTATTTTTCTTTTTCACGATCAGTATAGTCTCTAATTGTATAGAAACAGTTTTGCAGCAGAAAAGATTTTACTTTAACTTAAATTTGTGTACCGACTTTAATTGTTTTATGTCATCTGGCAATGGTTGTAAAGTAACGTACATGTATTGTATGTTGATTTCTTGTACTGAGCTGTTGATACTGACACTTGATGCATGTGATTTCTACGGCGTGTGTTGTAATTATAAATATCAATATTGCATGAAAATATGTTCCCTCCGTTAAGTAGGTCATTTTTGACAAATATTACAGATTCGTAAATAAATAGACAAGGCAATGGTAGGATTTCCAGCTCATTGAAAAGAGGCTTGCAGGAATCACGTGGAAGGCATTTTTTCATTATTCGAATAATTTTCTTTTGCAATCTGAAGGTCTGAATACTACAGGATGAGCTTCCCCTGAATATTATGCCATATCTAAGGCGGGAATGTACATTTGCAAAATAAACGCAACGAGCTGCATGAAGGCTGACAGAATTTGAAAGAATTCTGAATGCATAGCATAATGAACTTAATTTAGTGTTTAATTCTGTTATATGTACATTCCATTTGAGGTTTGATTGAATTGAAAGACCTAAAAATTTTGTTGCCTCAACATCAGCTAATTGCATATTGTTCATTTTCAATGGAACATGCGATTTCCGATTTGAGATGCAAAAATGCATTGAAACAGTTTTTCTTTCGTTAACAATTAATTTGTTATTATTAAACCAATTTGAAACTTCTGAAATTGTACTATTTACTGCTTCTTTTTTGCAAAGAACATTCGTGTCATCAGCAAACAGAACCGTTCTTCAATTTTTAATAGACGAGGGCATATCGTTTACATATAACAGAAAGAGAATAGGACCTACGATCGAACCTTGCGGGACCCCATGCACAATTGGCAAAGAATTGGAAATATAAGTATGTAATGTCCTTTCCTGCCAGTATGGTATTTCTACTCTTTGAGTCCGATGTTTAAGGTAAGAAGTTATCCAATCTAGGGCAATACCACGAATTTCATACGAAGGTAATTTTGAGAGCAAGATCTTATGGTCAATAACGTCAAAAGCTTTCGAGAGATCTAAGAATATTCCAATGGGTATTTCATTTTGGTCTGTTGATGAAGCAACATCTTTGAGAAAAGAAAAAATGGCAGTTTCCGTAGATTTTGATTTTCTAAAACCGTGTTGTGAGTCTGAAAACGCTCTGTTTTTCCTGAGAAATGTTTCCATTCGTAAGTAGAAAAGCCTTTCTAATATTTTTGAGAAAACTGACAAAAGAGAAATTGGCCGGTAATTTTGAATATCATTTTTGTTCCCTTTTTTAAAAAAGTGGCTTAATTTTGGCTGTTTTGAAAATATCTGGAAATATTCCTGTACATAAAGAAGCATTGAAAATGTGAGTTAACGGATGTATAAAGGCAGGTGCACAAGTTTTTAATAAACAATCCGGAAATTCATCTAAATCAGATGAATATTTATATTTTAGTTTGCTGACTATTCTGAGGATTTCGTTGGGAGAAGTTTCGGGAATAAACATCGTATCTGAAATTTTTTGGGAAGTGTAAAATGTTGAATTTTGTGATTTTAGTCCCTTTAGATTTTCACTATATTTAAGCATAATGTTACTGTTAAGCGTTGTCAGGTGTTATTAGTCAAGTGTAAATAGGTGAGTAACCGGGGTTCCCAGTTAGTCACCTGTCCAAGAATCCGTGGTGTCTTCAATTACTTAACTTCTGTGACTTCACGGCGCGCAGTTATGTAGTTTGGATAAAGACGCTGGCGTTGACATAAGTGAACTAATCTTCGTCAGTGATGTCATCTAATAAGACTTTACATTATCAATGACACTTTACATGGTATAGGTCTTGAAGTAAAATGAAGTGATCACTTAACCGTGATGAACACTTCGCTCTACATGTTTTGATGACACGTCTCCTTTTTCAACTGATGTCTTACTATCTTCACAATGCAATCCGAAATATTTTATGCCGTAATGGAAAAAATAGTAACCTGGTGCAGCAAGGAGCATTCCTACGCCCAAACAAGTCCCGGAGTCCGGAGTTTCTAGAGCACTGGCAGCAGCAGCGACGGTGGTGGCGGCGAAGGCGGTTGCAGCGGCGATGGCGACAGACGAGCAGGGGGTGGGTGGGCCTACATGTTCGAGTGAGGCGGGTGGGCGAACGCGCCAGCCGGGAGCCGCCACTGGCGCAGCGAAAAGGCTGCATTAATATACCACTTAATTTGAATACATTAGTTTACGAATTCGTTGATGAAACGTTTCGTTCTCCGAAGCCTGCGGGTCTCTACGCCCATCACGGTTAACACTTACGGAAATTCCGTTGACTTCGGGCTACGGAATAAAATACCTATACTTTCTTGTCATCAGCTCGGTAGTTGATGTTATTTTAAGTCTTAACTCAGGAGCTGCATCTAATTTAAATGCTTATTTGGATCGTAACCGTACACGTTTCGTGGCGTACTTACACCATAAATTAGCTCTACCATACTGGTCGAGAGAGGGGAAAGGGGCAGTACGTGCGGAGGGGGGCGGTGATTTGTTCTGAAAGTCACTTTGACGTGATCGCCCGGATCCATTTTAAAGAGGCGGCGTATTGTGAGGAACATGTCACGCCGTGAAAGCGGGGTACACGCCGCCGCGTTGTGTGACGAATGCCCTGCATTGCGTGGCCGCATGCGGCACAAACGCGCGCCACTCGCTGGGGCTTTTGAGTGCGGCGCCTGCCGCTGGGGATGAGGGTGGGGGGATGGGGGAGGGTGCGATGGGTGGGGGCGTCGGCGGTGTGCGCACCGAAGCGAGCGGGTGCAGATCGGAATGAAGTGATGGCGGGCGTCGGAAATTCGGGAGGGTTGGGGGCGTGGGGCGGCGTAGTGGAAGCGTTGGTGGAAAAAGGGAGGATTGGTAGGAGAGGTTGGGGTGGGCCGTCAGGCGACTGAGTGAAGAGAAAAGAGTGAACTCTAAAGGATGGGAAAGAACGGAGTGGGTGAATGGTATATGCGAAAATGGGCTTTCAGGAGCACAATGAATTAATACGCTTGCGGGAGGGGGGTCGGGGTAACGGAGGAAAGTGTATGCGCCGAAGAGAGGGTGAATCTAATGTGAACGGAGGTGTTATGACGAACGAAATACGGAAATGGCTAAGTGAATGTAATGATGGTGGATGGAAGTAAGGCAAGTGGATGGGTTTGATCTGACCGATTGGAAAGGGATGGGTTAACGGCGAGGGCGGCTGGGACATTGAGGCTGACGATATGAGCGGCACTCGGCCCAATGCGGGTTCAATGGTTGAACTCGTCGGCATGGGCAACGATAGGTGTAAGGTACAAGCGATCGTATGTGCCGCATGCAAGCAATGTTAGCGGAACATGGAGAAGAGCGTAGGTGTGGGGAACTCTCTGGGGAAAATTTTTCCGAACGTAGCATGATGAAAGGTAATTTTCAAACATTTTTAAATCGGAGTGTTTCAGTGTCGCTACACGGTTCTGAAGTGTCTGCAGCCTTGCGAAATCGCATTGAAAACTTCTGTTTACCTTATGAGTGGGTGGGACTTCATTAAGAGCTTTGATAATTGAGCAAATATTCGTGCTCCACTCATGACACTCGACCTTTCATAGTAAGATGATAATATTTGTATCTTGTCTGCTGTACAGTCAAAATGAAAACAAATATTTCTAAAGATAAGCGATGTACCGAGTTCAATATGCACAAGTTAGAAACGTCAACAAAGTTTTAAATGCAAATTGGGAAAACAAAATGGAAGAGAAGATTGAAAGCGAGATGAAAATTTAATAAAAACAATATTACCGTAGGAAGAGGGAGAATATCACGATGTGACATGATTGGAATGTTGGGGGGGCGGTATGTGACGTGGTTGATAAAGTGGGGCCAATAATGATTTTTCTAAGGATTAGACCTGAACAGATATATTAATAAGTATGCAGGTATGAAATCGATCTTGGAACGATTATTCTTTTTTTTTCATTTTGAAACATTTCTCATATTAATATATTGAATGCTATAATACGTTTCCTAAAAAAAAACTTGCCAATTTGCCCTTTTTTATTGGATTATATTCGCGAAATACAGAACAATGATATGCATATCATGTACTATGCGAGATGTGTTAGTGGCTTTTTTATCATTCGATGGCATCATTTGAGGTTCCTGTGCAGAGATCCCCCACGCGGCCGATATCGACCTCATTTGGTAACTGGCGAGTAATCGGTGTAACCAAAATTGTATTTCTTAAAAATATGATTATAGAAGATGACACTTAAATGTTTTCCGATAGTAACTTCGATAGTAACATCGAGGAAAAATCACAAATTCACTCTTTCCTATCAATCCGTCTATTAGGATGTTTATAAAATGTACTCACTACATTACTCTAATGCGAGAGGAAATTCTCCGCAATACTTATTGCATAAATGTATACGCCAGACCTTCAAAATCGCTGAACGAAGAACATTTTTTACATTGCACGACAATGAGATTAGGAATTGAGCTACTCTGAAGTGGAAATATCTCCGATGATTGGAAATCGAGATATTTACGAAAATGTCGGTATACGGAATCAGTAATGTGCACTTTTTGACATAATGATCGTTATATGCTGTACATTATATTTAAAAAAA
>JAHLJT010008446.1:248181466-248352755 GCA_031308135.1 Acheta domesticus | reverse complement strand
ACGATACAGCATGCAGTACACCTACGAGATTAATGAACATACCAGGAACACGAAAAAAATCAATCAT
Source organism: Acheta domesticus (assembly GCA_031308135.1). NCBI lineage: Eukaryota > Metazoa > Arthropoda > Insecta > Orthoptera > Gryllidae > Acheta > Acheta domesticus. The sequence continues at coordinate 248,352,688 of JAHLJT010008446.1, read as the reverse complement.
TCAATCAACTTTAGCAAAACAGCCACTAACCACGCGCAATCTTTCCTTCCTCATCCTCTCCCTTCTCTCCCCTTAAGTACACAAACTTACTTTTACACCCACAAAACTGCTACATATGTCTCCCCTCGAGGAGATATCTCAATAGAGAAATACCCCACAAACTGACATGTAGGCCGGCGGCGGATTTCGCGTTACTGCAGGAAGAGGGTGATACTTGAATACAACATTCAATACAATTATGGGACTAATACCTTAGTACGTGACGCGCCTGGAAACCCTAATCAAATCAAATAACAGAAGCATCGAGATCACACTCCCCCAAATCAGTTTATTGTAATTTTACTCTATATATTCATTAAATTACCAGAAAATGATCACATCTTATCCGAAGAAGTATTTCCTTTATGAATAGTCATTTTAATTTCAATATTTTAAACTTTTTTCATTATTCCAAAAATATTTATAGGGTATCCCAGTTCAAATTACTTACCCTCGAAATACCATTCTGAATCCGCATCTCTCTACTGACCAAAATATCTGTTAATTATCCACTTCACGCTTTTCCTGTTCTTAGTGCCAAGTTTCATCAAAGTTCTGATCGCATTTATTCAAAATAGAGACTAGACAGATTCTCTTCCGTCACTCAGTTTGAATTTACTTCATCTAGTATCCAGGTTTCACTTGATTTTTTTTTATTTTTAGAGGCCACAATTTTACTCCTTTCTATCATAAAATTGTTATTTCATGCTCTCGCATGTCTAACAAGAATCAGCTTAGGTTCGAATTGAGAAATTGTAAATTCGGCTTGATATTCATCATTCCTCTTTGCCCCTTCGATAGTAAATGAAGTTAAGATAAAATATTTTCTGTTGAAAAAGAAAGATTGTATCATTTGCAGTCCCGTGGGGCTAACCTTTGAAGTTAGTCAACTTCCAAAAACTCAAATCAGGAAGTAACTGCCACTTTCACATCAAGGTCACTATCAAAACGCGGTCTTTCCAAAAAAGTCTTTGGTCACAGAGTAAGTATCTGGGCACAAGATAACGGGCTATATGGGGGACGGTGGAATATCCCCCTCGAGATCCGAAAATATTATTCTTGTTTCCGAGCGCGTCACGTGATATGATCATTACTCCCGTAAGCGTAGTGCATGTTTTGTCCGGAAGGTGGCCACGAACTTCCCTCCCTGCATTGTGAGATTTGACCTTCACAGCGACTTAAGGGGTTTTCCCAACCAGGTACCTCCCACTAGCGGACGCGCTCTAAGCTCCCGACTGATCTCCCGGCATGTGAAGTAGTGTAGTCCATGTAGTTTAAGTGAAAGTAGATAAGGGGTGAGGAAAGGACAAGGAAGAGGAAAGATCGCACGTGATCCGCGATCCATTGTTAGGTTATTGTCCCGACATTTGCCTGGTGTTCATCGGAGAAAACACGGAAAACTACCGATCAGATTAGCCGGCTGATAGAATTCTCCAAACAGCGACTAATTGAATACCTCGGGGCAAAAACTTGCTACGCCACAATACGTAAGTTCTGAAAAAATGAGAGTAAAAATTTAGACATGGCATTCTACACATTGGAATAACGAATATTAAGTTATGAATTACACTGCCATCTTGCGGCGAATCTTTAAAATAAAACCCAACATCTAGATACGTCTATGGGCCATCGAAAAAACACTAATATCTCAATTTCATCAGAAACGTGGCCTAGCATGTTATTGCTCCAAGGTCTTCAATTTGATTCTGTTTCTAGCTAGTGTGTCGAAAATCCACCACCGTCGAGACTCGAACCGTAGGACCTTGAGGTCAAAGGCACTGCAGTGACATCAGTTGACGCTCTGAGCCATATAAGTCATTGAGATTCAAAAGAGATCTTGTGCGCTCAGCCTAATGGTGTTTAACGATAAATCTTCATTGAGACATTTGTCATGCGATGACACAATACCTATGCCAGACTTTCCTCGTTTCTTCTCGTTCGCAATTTTTGCCTCCTGCGGGCGACAAGTGTAGCTCAGCCATTTATATTTCCGTTGGCGCGCAACCTCTATTGAATTTAGAGTAGTGAGTAACTGGAGATAACTAGTCACTCTCACCATCCAGTCTGCTTCCAAGTTTTTCATTGCAAGCATATTGTTGCCAGATGGTTTTAAATTCGGTTGGACTACAATTATAGCCCGCGCCAGCACTACTCTTATGAGTGGTAGAAAGAGAAGTTTCCACGTAGAAAATCCGAAAGACAATATAGTATTGCCAGAATCAAATACTATTGTCATGACTACTGAATGAACCATGATGAATTATCAAAGGATAATGAAATATTTCGTATGTTAAAAGACGTCGTTTTTTCTCGTTCTACATCAGGGAGACAACACTAGAGACTTCAACGTCATAGGTTAAAGTTTAATCAATTTACATTATTTTCAAATTAATATATATTTTGTGTATGTTTTTAATTTAAAATAATATAATACATTTTGATATAAATATATACATTTTGAGATAATAGAGTACTAGTTCAGAATATGTTTGCAAATCTCGTAATGACTAAAAGCTATTATTTTATTTTAGGTTACACATGTAGCTCGCGCGAGCACTTGTGTCACGAAATGAGACGCGAGTACTGCAGAGGTAAGGATCGACTTGCTGTTTGGGAATCGATAATATTTTTCTTCAAATGAACTCGATTGCATTGAACTTTCTTTGGCCTGTTTTCATGGCGCGGCGCACTGTACGTCGTAGAATATCAACCTGGTCCAGAACCACCGAGAGGGAGGCTCGGCAGCGACGGCGACGCCGACACTCAGCGCAGTGCTACCAGCCTTCTGGCTGTAAAAACTCCCTATTTGGAGAGGACGAGGAGGGGGAGGAGAAAAGGAAGAAGTGAGAGTTCAGACTTACGAAAATAGCGAAGGAGTTTTGAAAGGTGTGAGGGAAATTGGGAGAACTTCAGGCCCTTTAAGAAAACACTTTCCTACAAGCAAAATTGTTCCGCAGAGAAAGGATATTACGATAATTCCTCTTGATACGTCTTCGCCAGCAAAAATGTATTCACGGGCTGGGAATGACTTTTATTAGTATTACTTTGCTCCTCACTCCGAGGACGTAGTGTAAGGAAAAGTAATTTATTGAGAGACAATTCCTTGTAAGTTGGAATGCCAATATCTACTTTAATTTGATGAACATTTAGGGGAAAATGTTTGAATTTATTCTCGTTTAAATGGGATACCATTTTTTGACGTGTTATAATTTCAACACTATTGATACCCAATATTCAACCAATATTTATCACATCTTGCAGTAAATATTGCAATTTTCGTGATATTTCATATTAAGTCTACAACTCGAAATATAGTAATATTCAAATATCTAACTTTAGCCCCTAGTGTGCAGTTTTACTTTCTCGCCTACTACGTACTTACGTAATAAAGATAAAACATTGTACTGTTGTAGCGTTAAGTGGCAATTTTTGTCAGAAGAACTCTCTTTCTCCAAAACGTCTTGTTAGAATTCATATATTTCTGAGACCATGATACCGGAAAATTGTTTAACTGCAAAACATGTCAGTCTGTCCGTCCGTTCGTCTGTCCATCCATTCCTCTGTCCGTTCGTCGTACCTCCGTCCCTCCGCCTGACTGTCCGTCCGTCTGTCCGTCCGTCCGTCCGTCCGTCCGTCCGTCCGTCCGTCCGTCCGTCTGTCTGTCCGTCTGTCCGTCTGTCTGTCTGTCTGTCCGTCTGTCTGTCCGGCTTTCTGTCCGTCTGTTCTTCTGTCTGTCTGTCCGTCTGTCTGTCCGTCCGTCTGCTCGTTTGTCTGTTCGTTTAATTGTCCGTCTGTCTGTCCGTCTCGCTGTCCGTCTGTCTGTCTGTTCGTCTGTATGTCCGTCTGTCTGTCCGTCTGTCTGTCCGTCTGTCTGTCCGTCTGTCTGTCCGTCTGTCTGTCCGTCTGTCTGTCCGTCTGTCTGTCCGTCTGTCTGTCCGTCTGTCTGTCCGTCTGTCTGTCCGTCTGTCTGTCCGTCTGTCTGTCCGTCTGTCTGTCCGTCTGTCTGTCCGTCTGTCTGTCCGTCTGTCTGTCCGTCTGTCTGTCCGTCTGTCTGTCCGTCTGTCTCTTTTTCGTCCGTCTGCCAGTCTGTCTTTCTGTCCGTCTGTCTTTCTGTCCGTCTGTCTTTCTGTCCGTCTGTCTGTCTGTCCATCTGTCTGTCTGTCTGTCCGTCTATCTGTCCGTCTGTCTGTCTGTTCGTCTGTCTGTCTGTTCGTCTGTATGTCCATCTGTCCGTTCTATGTCCGTTTGTCCGTCTGTCCGTCCGTCTGTCTGTCCGTCTGTCTGTCCGTCTGTCTGTCCGTCTCTCTGTCTGTCTGTCCGTCCGTCTCTCTGTCTGTCTGTCCGTCCGTCTGTTCGTCTCTCTGTTCTTCTGTCTGTCTGTTCGTCCGTCTGCCAGTCTGTCTTTCTGTCCGTCTGTCTGCCTGTCCGGCTGTTCGTCTGTCTGTCTGCTGTCCATCGTATGTCCATCTGTCCGTCTCTACGTTCGTCTGTCTGTCCATTCCGTCTATCTGTCCTCTCCGATCAACTCTAGCGACTAAATCGTTGAGATTATTTTACCCAAAATTCGGTAGTCCTCATTTAATTTGATCAAGCTCAAGGCTCTTTGTATTCGAAACGGATATTTTGATTTTAGGAGTACTTTACATGAAGCCTCAACGATTACAACATTTTCACAAAAACGACTACATTTTTGAGAGTTTTTTTCGAAGAAAAGAAATTACCTTGATAAAATGAATCAGATCTCGTTTTCATTCAGTGCAATTGATTTCCGAAAATTGTAGAAATTCAAAATGTTTTCGGCGTCTCCTGCTATTATAATATTAAAGATGGAAGTGTTTCCTTAATGAAATCTGCTGTTGAAAGATACATCTGGAAGTAAGGTTATGTACAATTTTTTTACAAAAGTTGAGTATATGTCTGAGATCCGTTCTTTGTAGTTTACACACTAGTTTGCGTGAAACATAGGTAATTTTGAAACCAAAATTTTCTCAATTACAGCTCCACCATTTTTCATTATTTTTTCTGGAATAGAGAAAAGTGCCCTTAATGGCACAGGTCCCCTATTCGGTGAACTGTTTTCGAAAATTACAAAAAAAATTAACTTCGCAAAATTACAATATTCCTGAAAGAGATTTTTTCCATAATTAAATCTCTTTTTCAAAAACAGATCATCTAATAAGGACATGTACAATTTTTGAAATTGTACTTGTATTTTTTCTTGAATGATGGCAATTTAAAATATGTTTTCATAAACGGAACCAAATTTTATTTAATTGTTTTCGATAGTAGATTATGCTGATAAAAATGGCGCAGGACGCATTTTCGTCGTACTGTCTGAATATCAAAAATGTTAAATTTTTTTTACATCTTACTGCGAATAAAACTATTGTATTTTGTACTTAAAAACCGGTCTTTAAAATTGCCTTAAATTAATACCAGTGAAAATCTCTGAATTTCTGAAAATTCAGTATGGATATTTTCAACTTTGCTTGCAATCCTTGGGAAAGTTTGAGTTTAGCTTTGAGGTTTGTGGCGTAGGCGTTTATTGCGAGCTAAGTCTAAGAACATGGGAGTTCGAATCCCTACGTGGAAGCAAGACTTTAGCTTCTTTGAAAACGCATTGGAAAGTTTAAGTAGTATTATAATATTGCAAATCCTTTACAAGAAATGCGAGTATACGCTGCTGTTCTAAGACCACTAGTGTGTTAAGTGCAAGTTTTACTGAACTTTCCTCTCAATCAGTTAATTTACCCTAAAGCATACTAGAAATAAATTTTAAACACAATTGCACATACCTGAAAATGTAAATTTTTAATCTGTGAATTACTCTGATAATGAATGTGGAATTATTAAAATGTGGATAAAATATCTAAATGAGCCTGAAAGCATATTTTTATTCCGAATTCTGAACCTCAACTTCTGTTGTCAAAATACAAATGTAAAATAAGGTTTTTTAGGGCATCTTGGTGTTTTCGTTAAGTTTGTAGTAGGGTCGGTGTCTTCTGTAATCGAACATAGGGATGCGACATCTGTGTTAATGTTTTCAAAAATCGATGTCGCATCCCTAACTATTCATATTATAATAAATATAATAAAGTAATAATAAATATATTATATATTATAATAAATTCATAATATCGATTTATCAACGTTGATTTTTTAACAATGTTTTTAAATTTTCGACGTTTTATTTCACAAAAATAATTGGCAGTAAAATGAATTAATTTTTACATATAAGTAAATTGAACACACTTTCTGACTACGCGACCATGACTAAAAAATAAAATAGTCAATTTTTTGGCGATAATGTAACAGTCTATTATTTTTGTTTATGGATCTGATAATTAACTCTGTTCATCGTTGTTATTATTATTGACTAAGTTTTGTGAGTTAAATATGAATTATAAATTATTAAACACGTCCTTATCATATCAGGTGTCTCATCCCTCGCGTGAAAATTAAAAAGAGTAAACCTCTTTTAAATAACTACTATGTTTCAAAACATTGATTGTTCGGGGCATTAATTTTAAACATCGACGATTTGTTGACGTTTGCATCCCTATTCGAACGGCCGTATGGCAGCGTGGGTGACGGGGCTGGGTGACTAGAAGCGAGGTGGGAGGGCTTGACGCCGGGGACGGGCGAGGGTGTGGGGCCAGGATGACGCGGAGGCGGCGGCGGCGGTGGTGGCGGCGCGGCCGAGTCGGGTGCCCTCACCGCACTCCGCCGACGCGTTTAAACGCCGGGGCCCCGAGGGGGCAGTTTAAATTTGAGAACTTAAATTGCCGGGTGGCACTGCGCGCGGCGCGGCGCCGTGGAGACGGGGCTGGTGGCTTTGGTGGGGGTGGCTGCGACGGTGGCGGCGGCGGCGGCGGCGGCAGCGGCTCTGGTGGAAATGGCGTGGGTGCCGGTACAATTAAATGGTGCCAGTGTTTCAGCTAGATGGATGTAGATAGTGGTGGTAAAAAATATTAATTTTTTTATTTTATAGATTTAACAGGCTGTGAAATCTGTATGTGGCATATGGAGGAAAGTAATGGCAGGAAATGTGAAAATGAGTACACCCTAAATAAATCTATTCTGATAAAGTACAGAGCTTTTAAAATTAAAAAAAATATTCAGAGCGGGTTTCATTGGGGCTATCCTGAAATCGGTAGTAGTGTGTTCGCAATGTGATAAGAGTTGTAGAAAACTTAATATTTCGCATGGTATCATTGGCGACAATAACAAACTGAAAAACAGTGTCATTTGCGATGATATTGACGGAAAGGGAAATAAGTGATTATATAGTGATGGTAGCCCTAAATAAGGGGGCCGAAATGACAGCTGCTGTTTATGCATACAGCAGTGATACCAGTGTTTTGGCTAGGTCATGGTAAATAGTGGTAGAAGAAGAAGGCAGTTTATTTGTTAAACGACAACTATATAGTGTAATATTAATAATCTGATATTATCAACTACCCACGTGCTCTTTAGAATAGTCGGAAGGGTAAAAGAGCAAGCGATTTACTTGGAACGTTTTCACAAAAGCAACGCAATAGTTTATGGTATAATATGTAATAAGCTTGACGATGGGACAAATTAAGCCTCGAAACGTCGCTGTGTTTAAATGTTAATAAATGGATATCAATACAGTAGTTTATTCAAGAATCTTTTCGTCGCATGAATGGCCAAAAAGTTTTCCTTGTAAAATGACGGTATGTTCGTGGAACATGTGTTTCCGCCCCTTTCACAAATTGCCATTAAAGTTAGCAATGCGATATTGCTTGATTTTGATTTTATTTTGATTTTACACGAATATATTTACGACCACTTCCTGTGCGACTTTTTGTTCCATTGAACTTGAATAATTCAAAATTCCCCAACTCTCATTTGTCTTTTTTCGAAGGTTTGTGTCGATCCCTTGAATTTATATATTGAATAAATAATCGTGAATAATTTGAAATTTACCTTCTTTAATTCTAAGGTTTGTACCCACTGTTTTCGAAAGGCAGGTTTTCTTAAGTTCAGTTCACAAATGTCTATTTTGCTCGACGCATAGGAAAATGGCGTTGGTGCGACATTTGAAAATTACGATTGACGAAATCGGAGAAGTATGTTGAGAGCTTTTAGATCAAAACACAAGACAAAGCCACAGATAACACAAGCGTTGGACAATAAAATTGCAAATTCATCTGATAGTGAGGAAAAAGCATAGTGAATCTAAAGAGACTCCTACCACTCTATCGTAGGATTCGCTTCGTCAGTTGTGTGAATTTGGTAGATAGATTGAAGAGCAAACCAATGTAAGTGAAGTTTTTTTATTCATGAAATTTGCTTGAAGTATGTTGTAACTTGAAAATACTTAACTGTGGAAAACATCACAATTCATTGTAAAACGTTAATTTTTCATAATTAACATTCTGCTATTAAGTACTCTAGAATTTCCCTCTTATTTGATTAATATAGTTTATGCAATTGTATGTTAAAATATGTACGTATAGTAGTGTGTAGCACTTTTTTACTCACATTCTTTCTCAATCGTCTCCTATATTATTTCAGTAGTATAATATAACACAACCTTTGCGGGTCTCACAAGCAACCAATCAATATAAATGAGGTCTCTAAAGAAAGAGAATTTCAAGGAGACGTGACGAATAGCACCTTGACTTTAAAAATATGGGTGATTTCTTCAAAAAAACGCATCGAAATATTCATGTAAAATGCAACCCGCATCATACGTCAACATATATCGGCCAATAACTCGTAAACAAAGCGTTTTAGAGCCTTAAAAAGTAAAACTTTGAGGCCAAAGGCCTCAAAGAAACGTTTTTCACATCATAATCTACAAGATGAGATATTTTTCGATCCATTCAATTAACTTTTCGGTTCCACGCTTCAATACTATCAAGGCCACCTCAATATTTCAGCCCTTTCTGCTGGTAGCAATTTTTGTGGCGACACGCTTAGAAGGCTTAGATTTGACTATCTTTATTAACGCTTTCTGTTAACACCGTAGTTTGTGCAGTCTGACGAGGTTTATTTGCATAATCATTAATTCAAGATCTAACATGCGAGAGATCTCGCACGGGTACGCTAGTAAATACTTATTGTAAGAGTAACCATTTCAGGCATTTATCAGACCTAAAAAGTAACCAAAAAGTTATAACTTACCTAATTGGAATGTCTGGATAGTTCGATTTTTTTGCCTGTCCTGACGGCTTCGATTTACTCAAGATTCACTCTATTGTTAAGTGTTCCGGGAAGTTTTCCTAAAAAGATTTTCCTTCATGAAAAATCAATAATCACAAGTCTTTCTTAAAAACTGACATTACTAACAATTCTCCTAATATAATGAATTGTACAAAGTTCCTAAAGAACAAATTTCCTTTTATTTCATTCTCCTAAATGAAGTTTCCTACTCCTTATTTTCTAAACACTAGTTTTCGAAAAGGAAATAATGACATACTCGGGATAAATTTTATTGGCTCCTCCTAGTGGTATTTTCATAAGGAATTTGCGTCCAATGCCCACAAAGACTCATCTTATATCTTCTGTTGTTCCTATTGTAGCACAAATGTTATTGGCCTCTTCTGGCAACTATATTAATAATTTCATTAATAATGTAACAGTTATCGATTCCTCTTCAGTCTAGGAAGCAAGCTCCACATCGAAAGAATCAGAGCTCTGTGGGGAAACACCGATGTTTCTGGCATTTGTCACTGTTAACTGTTCTCTCTTTCTCACTCATTCATTCACTCTCACACTCACTCACTCACACATTCACGCACACACACACACACAAACGCGCACGCGCACGCTCACTGTATAGTCTCCTAATGAAATCAACGTCGCCAATGGATTATTATTTGGCGCCCTTGTTAGGTTACCAGTAAAAGTATAAGGAATTCTTTGTTTAAGCAATGAAGAAAAGTTTTTAAAGATTTCTTCGGTTTTACCCCACTCCTAATAACAATATTCTTCAGTATCATTAACTCCACCCTTCTTCCTCACATTATTCATTACCCATTCATCTCATTCATTATCCCAACTCAAGGTCAAATCTATCCATCTTTAATTCAACTGCGTTAGCTTTATTTTAGTCTTCCCCATATTTCCTCCACTTTCTTTTAATAAATCCTGAGACTATTGCATGAGATTGGTTGAAAACATAACTGACGGAGTATACTCGTAGAATGTGATCCATAAAGGAGTGGAGGTTTTTTGAGGAGTGCAATGCATACATTCTTAGAAGATAATGTAGAAGACAAAGCTTGTTATTTTCATTGTTTTCACAATAAGCGTCTTCTCCTGCGATGCTGCATCATTTTTATCGACCCGTATTTCATGGCAGTACTGACCAGCTTCGAAACTATCGGCGCGCTGCAGGAATCAGCTGAGCACTACGTTTCATCCCCATTAAAATAGCTGTAATTACAACTCCGAACTGTTTGTTATGACCCGCGACTCGTCTCCGATTGCGGGGTCAGTAAATTCAATTTGCAGTTCCGTAGGTCCTTTTATTACCTGGCTCGGTCGCTTCGTCGACCGAACGTGCGTTTTTTAAAGCGCGCGTCACTTTAAATTCGGACGCAGCGCGGCGCGTCGTTGCGGTCCGCGACCCCCGCCGCCCCGCCTCTCCCCTCCTCACCCCGCCTTCCACCCCCGCCCCCACTCGTGCCGCCGCCCCCGCCGCCGCGGGCACAAAGCGTTCCACGCAGCCCGACTTGTTAGCGCAGCGTCCACGAACTCCAGGCTCCATACACTGATGCGTAGCAAATAGCCGTATATCTCGAGAATGTTCTTTTCCGTTGTTGAAATGTTGCAGGATTCCCCATTAGCTGCTTTCGTCTGGAGTTCTGTCCCTTACGGGCGGAAAGGAAAACCGGGGGAAATCACAAATCACGAGAAACTGTTTGTTGTGGAAGTAACGGAACTCGCATGAAACCGCTATGATTAACCGATATGTGACGCTACTGGCAGCTTAATGCAGGCCTCGCTTACTTTTCTTTCGCGCTAATATTTGGAGCGGCGCCGGGCTTTGTGTGTCGTATGTGGAACGCGGCCTTTCATAATATCGCTTTGTTAACGGCCTGGAGAAATATGTCCCGGGCCCTGTTCGATACCGGCCGTACGAGACCTCTTGAGACGGCCTCTTTAACGAATGTTTTTTCCATCTCGCGACGGCCGTAACTCAGCACGCGGTGGTAGCGGTGGAAATGGTGAGGGCCGTGGGAGAGGTGGGGGAGGTTCTTGCGGGAGCGGTTTGCGCCGTGGCGTGGGAGGCGTTGAACGAAGAATGGGAGGCGGGAGCGTGGTTGACGATGGTGACTGGATATGGGACGGAGACGATAGACGACGGTTAAAACCTGTGAGAAGGACAAGGAAAGATTCTTGACGATGAATGGTGGTGTTGGCGATGAATGGGGGAATTGACAAAAAATGAAGGGAATTGGCGAAGAATAGAGGAGGTTGACGAAGAATGGAGAAAGTTCAGGTACAATTGAGGTGCATCAAAACAGCTTGGCGAAATAACAAGTAACAACAGTTAATCTAAGTCTTTTTCACAGTTCCAAACATCCCATTCGTACCAGAAATTAGTGCCAAAGTAAACAGTTGCCAGGAGAGAATAATCTAGTTCAGCTACAAGTAACTGTCCACCAGAAGAAGCCGAATACGTAGACAAATCACCAGTTCCACTGGAGTATCAACTGTGAAATAAGCGTGTTCGCCGTGACAGCTACTGAATACTAAAGCCACTATAACTCCCAGAACTCTCTCAAAACTAGTCTGATTTCTCAGGTGCCGGGCCGTTCGTCATATAAGCCCCGCCGCTGACAATCCAGACTCGCTTCACGGCTCGCCGCTTGTTGCAGCGTTTACCATCGTGTCGACTTCCTTCGCTGCGATATACGAGTAGAGCGCGCGTCGACCTGGATGCGCGCGCGAACTCAAATGTTCTTCATGCGTACAGGAAGAATGGAGGTGGCTGACGACGAATTCACGTAGTTGACGACGAATGCAGTTGGTTGACAACGATTGGAGATGTTTGGAGAAGAACAGTAGTTGACTATGAATCGCGATGGCTGATGGCGAGTACTGGTGGATCGCGAATAATGTAGGTGATTGGCGAAGAATGGAGGTCAGTGTGGTCAGAGAAAATTTGATGTGTTGCATTAGCGCATACTTACACATTATATTCTGACTTTTGCAGTTTTAAAAAAATTTTAAAGTTCAACAAATACGAGACTTGCGTCATTTTTTCAGACTTTTGCATTAGCCGTTGCAAAAGTTAAAGGGAAAGTTTGAGGGAAAAAATTATAAATTGAATTAATTTGGAGAAGATATGACGAGAAAACTACTCTTTTTTAAAATCATTGTTCATGAGCTTTTTAAAATGCAGATGTTTTACAACAGATTTCATTTAAGACAAAAAACTAATCTTCAATATTTTACTTTACTTTAGCAATGTTAAAAATTGTATATGACCATATTTCAAGAGCTCTCTTTCAACAATCGATTTCATTAAGGAAAATATCTCTTTGGTATTGTAGTTTTAATAATGTAAAAAAATGTTGTCCTTTCCAGTTTTCGACTCAGAGATTTCAACAAAAATGAGACCTGCGCAATATGTTTATGCGTTTTCTACGCTAGCCGAAAACAGTTAAATCCGATTTGGAGGAATTTTTTAGAAAATTTTGAAAAGTTCAGGCTTCATGTAAATTACTCCCAAAATCAAAATATCAGTTTCAAACTCTCAGGATCTCGATTTACGAATAGATCGATGGCGGAATGCTAGCTTTGGAGAAAATTGTCTCAACTGTTTAGGCCCTAGCATTGACCACGGACTCGGATCGACAGACAGACAAGTTTTGCCGTCAATTGATTTTTCGTTATCAAGTACCCACAAAACATGAAATCCGACTACACAATGCGTTAGAGGAAATATTTTACTATATATAGATAAAAGATTTATTCACTTTTACTTTCTCTCCCCTCGCCCTTTTTCCAATCCCATACACCGGGAGAGATGGCTCAGTGCATCAACCTGATGTCACTGCAGTCCCTCTGACTGGGAGGTCCTAGGTTCCAGTCCCGACGGCGGCAGGATTTTCGACACTAGCTTGTCAGCTAGGTCGAATTCAGTCGCTGTCTAGAGGAGAATTCTAGCGGCCGGCTGCTAGTTTTCGGTAGTTTTCCGTGGTTTCTCCGATCAACACCAGGCGAATGCCGGAGCAATACCCTAACAAACGGGCCGCGGACCGCGCGCGATCTTTCCTTCCTCTTCCTTGTCCTATCCTCTCCTCTTACACACACACTCACACTAACATGCACTACACTACCACACTTGTCGGGAGACCGGTCGGGAGCTTATAACTTGTCCCGGCTGGGACGGTGCCCCGCTGGTGGGAGATACCTGGTTGAGGGGAAATCACCGCTAGTCGACGGTAGGTAAGCGCCAGATCTCGCCATCCAGTGGGGAAATCATCGCCACCTCCCGAGAAAAAGCACACACTACACTTACGGAACTAATGACCAAAGTAGTTGACGTGCCCTGAAATATTAATCAATCAATCCAATCCTCTATATCTTCCGTTATTCGTGTCTCAGTGAACGCCATCTAGCTAGGTTTCTTTTCGCATTCATCTTGATCGAAATTTGCCAAAAGACTTTCTACATTTAATGTTATATTCAGTGATTGCTATTCAGAAGTATAATCAATTATTTTCCTCTCTTCATTTATCATTCTTAAATAAGTTGGACAATCTTTAGCTGTTGCTTCACAATCAGTCGAAAATGTCCGTCAATTTTAGTCTTCTAACCTTCTCTTCATAGTTCATACACTTTTTTAAATTCACATCCTCTACTGACCTGATTACCAGCAGGTACTTTACATAAAATTTCTTTCTTACAATCTTCTCAAAAATGAGTGCAACCCGAATACTTGAAACATTTGACAACACTTAAGAATTCGTATAACGGACACCTCTTCCATCGTAAGTTTACTTTGCCCTTTTCCATTAACAATTTAAATATCCCTGCTTCTGTCTCCATAATAATATGACCTGTTCCATCTTTTCTATTACCATGATTATTATTATATCTTTTAATCATTTTCATGTCATAACTTCACTAATTTCTATTTCGTTTTACATCTTAATTACCTTAATCAATTGTTTGTCTTCTAATTCAAACTTCTTTTTTCTTACTCCTATAATTTTAAGTTTAGGTTTAATATTATTTGGAATGAAAACATCTATACTTCTTTCTTTAATTTTTCCTCTGCTTTATTTTTCAATTGTTTTCTCTCTTTCTCGTTATTACATTCTACAGTCACTGCTCCCTTAGTAAACAAGGGAGCAGTGATTCTTGATTTTAGTTACTCCTACAGGAAGTTTATTAATATTAACATTCACCCTGAGAGTTTGTTCCGTTATATTACTATATTGTGTTATTTTATTTATTTATTACAATTGGTTTTTCTTTTCCAGCTATTTAGGCATAAGTTTCTGTTTGGGACTCCTTTTTATTAATATTTGAATTTTTTATTATTTCTGCAATCTGTTATATTTACTGTTATATATACTTTTATAATATTTATTTCTTCCAGATCTACTTCTCTGACAATTTCTTTCAGTTTATTCATACTTTGCTGTTTATTTTTAATTTTAATGGTAACATCTTGTATTATTAAATCTAATTTACTTTCTAACGTACTAATAACGTTTCCACTTCCATTTCTTCCTTCATCATTCTTATTTTTATCATTTTCAACCACATACTTTTCTCTATCTCCATCACAATTCACATGCTCATCTCTAGTATCGAACACTTGATGTTTGTAACTACAGCAACTGTGGAAGTATTTCATACATTTCGTACAATAGATGCCCTCTGTTATTTCTTTCATAGACCGCCCCAATTCGCATATGCGTTTAATTTCTTCCATTGTCTTATGCTCTATTAACCTTCACTAACAATCCGCCTGTTACGGCCGGTCAGCTCTGGACTGCCCATTTAGCTCGCCATTCGCATTATAAACGAATGAATTCCTTCATTTCTATTTAATAATATAGAGTATACAAAGGTAAACACAAATATTACATGAGTTATCTGTTGACGTAACCAGAAAATTGACGGATTCGAGAGGCAAAAATGTCTACATTTTGTCAAATACTAATGTAACATGGATTGTAGTTTAAGAGGGATGGAACTCACAGAGAAATTCGCCAAGGTTATGCAAACAAGTCACAGGCAATAAAGGAGTTGTAATATGGATTTTAACGGTAATGTCGGAGATAGAATAACAATAATACTGATTTATTTCATATTTATGTGCACGGAAGTGAAATTAATTGAGAAAAGAGAAATGAAATCGAACCCGATTTGTACCGGGGGATGTGGACGATGGAACGCTCGATAAGCCACGGAGCATAAAAACCAGTTTGGATGAGAATAGATGAAGAAGGGCAGAATCCTGGCGAGGACATTGTGTTCGAGTAGAATGTACCCCATAGTTTGTGACAGTCTCTCTCCCGAATATGATTTACGTCGGTAATATACCGGAGATGAGATTGCGAGGAACCAATATTAAGACGGCGGTCTTCCCTGATCGTCGATGGCGAATAGGCAAGGTGTTGCAACGCAATGATTATGTTTTATAGAATCCAACGTAAAAAGGTGGAAAGTAACCATAAAGGATAAAATAGGATTTATTAAAAACAGTAAAAAACAGGAAGTTGGGAGTTAATTTTCGTTTAACGCGTGGAAACAAATAAATGAATAAACAGAATAAGAACAACCAGAAATTCAAAGAAAGTATTCACATTTCTAGAATCTTCTCTTTTTAAAAGTTTAACTAACAAAAAGGCAACTAATATGGCAATTTCAAATTCTTCAGATAATTTACAATAATCTAGGTATTATCTCATTGCATAATACACATATGAAAACCACATGAATGTTTGGTGATACTTTAAATTAATTCATCCTCTCAATGTCAAGTTCTACATTTCTATGACATGGATTTTATTGAAATGATAGCTGGTTAGGCTTATTCGAGGATGAAATGAGCGTAATTGTAATGCATGAGAGTTTTGTAAAAATACGATATACGTGGCTTGAAGCAGACAATTGTCTCATGGATACCGACGGACGCTTATAATTTGTTTAGAGATTATTTCCTCCGAAACGAATATCTGGTGGAGAATTCTAGCGAGTGGCTGCCCTGATAGCTAGTTTTCAGTTTCTTCAATTAATACCAGGCTAATGCCGGAGCAGTTCCTTGGCAAATGGGACACAGACGGCGCGCCACCTTTCCCTCCTTTTCCTCCTAATTTTCTTATTTCCCCTTACACACACATATGCACTAGACTATCACTGGGTTATAACATGTGCTACACGTATGGCACTAATGACCACAGCTGCTGAGGTAAAAATAATGAATCAAAAGCAACAATTATGCAGGTGCCCCAGAATCAACGTTACTAACTTTGATCTAAAGGGTAGACACAATTTGTTGATGAGCATGTGATGAGAAATATCGTACAACGCGGAAACGTATTTAAGTGCCTCTGTGAGTTGGGTACCTCATCAAGTTCTAGTATTCACCAGAAAGGCGATATCACATTTGACTGCCTCAGAACACGATCCGCCATGGTCGTCCTATACTATAGGCCGTGACACTTCGATTTGGTAACGGAGTACGTCCATCAAGAGCCCCAGTTACTGCCTGTTTTCATATGTGTTCCAGGTGTTTTTTGCCGTGACCACGATCTGAATACTTGCTTGTTAATGTAAGCTGCTGTGGTTGGTTTTTCGTGAAGAGGTATAAGATCGTAAATTTATAATTTGCTCTCCTTTTAGAGAAAATTGCTGTTGTATTGTGGAGAACCAGGTTACGATCACCCGGTTCTTCTGCATGTTTAAGGTATGTAATGTTAAACTACAATGAGCAATTCACTCCTCATTTGTTAAAAATATCTAATGCAACACTGTTTTGTTAGGGGTACTTGGTGTTCCTAGAAGATATACATTTACTTACCGTTCTTAGAAGATGAAGGTAATAAATACCCTCCCGGATGTATCTTCCTTTTTTAATAATAAGTGATGAAAGTAAGTTTCTTCCTTCTTTTATTTACTTTTGAATTATAAAGAGATATCTTCACAAGTTATTACTTCAAATACAGTAATACAACTATGATTATATTTATGTACACGAATGTAAAAAGTAATTTTTTATTGTATTCTTTTTTTGCTATTCACGTTGGATTTCTTTCTTCATCATTATCATCATCATCATCATCATCAACTGCAAGGATTAGACTTGTTCAGTCTGATCTGACTACTGAAAACTGCTCACTCCATCTTCTCAGTGGTCTTCCCACATTTCTTCTTCGGCTTGTAGTTCAAGGCAACTTTGACGATCCTTTCTTCGAGTATTCTTAATACATTATTTTTCCATTTTTCTTTATATTCTTTAATATTGTCATTCACACTTAAAATTTTTAATTCATTTCTAATTTCTTCGTTTTTACTTTCCCGTTTACGTACGTATACACGGAGTGATATACGTAGTATAGGGAAAGTTATGTAATGCGCGAAAAAATGGCCAATTTTTGACAGAAAAGAATTAATTGCCGGGCCGTGGAAACGAATAAGTGGATATGCTAAATTAAGGGGAAAAAATCCCCTAACACGTGGTGTAGCCAGAAACCCTGTTTTCTAGGTTCTTGATACCGAAAATCCAATTGAAAGGAAAACGTCCGTCTGTCCGTCTGTGAACACTGCTAGCGCCTAAACCATACGTACGATTTCTTCCAAAATGGATATTCCCCGGTCGATCTGATTCTAGTTCAGTTTCAGCTTTGAGATTTTGAAAAAGATTCTTCAAAATTTGGGGGTACTATATATGAAGACCCCGGGGATTTTCAAAATTTCCTCAAAAACGTCTCCAAATTTTTTCTTTAAATTTCTTGTATGAATAGAGTAAAATACACTTTTTAACATGGCATAGGTCCGATTTTCACGTACAGCTCTGAATTTTCGAAAATTTTGAAAGTTTGAATTTTTTTCGGCGTCTTTCTCCAACTACAAAATTGAATATAGAGATTTTTTCTTCAAATAAAATTTGTTCTGCATATTGAGTTCTTTAATAAAGGTCAGGCAAATGTTTTTCAAAATGTTAGTAGTTATCGTGCAATATTGCGTGCAATATGTGCAATTTTAAAAATTACAAAAACAAGATTTTCTCAAAAACAGCTCCAAATTTTTTCTTTAAACTTTTGGTAGGGATAGTGGCAAATGTACTCTATCAATTACATAAAAGCCATTTTGGTGTATCGGTAGTTTTTTCAAAAATTACAAAAATGTAAATTTTTTTACTTGTCTCTCATGTCGTTAATATTTACATTATCGGCGATTTTTTCACATTATTATATTTACGAGTATATATGCTTTAAATAATGTCAAGTAAAGTTTCTCGAAAACACTACCGTTTTTTGTGAAAAGTAGCTCAAATTTTGGCATTTTCAGAAATGCTCAAACGCCATTTTCTCTTATATGGCTGCAATTTTTTTCTTGAAACTTTTGTAACGGATAGTGTAGTACACTTTTTAGTACAGCGTAAAGTTTATTTTGGGTTATTTTTTTGTTTTTTTCAAAAATTACATAAATGTAATGTTTTTGAAAGATCTCTCACATCTTTAATATGCACATTACGAGCAATTTATAAACATTATTATATTTGTGAGTGTATGTGCTTCAAATAACTTCAAATAAAGTATTTTGAAAACTCAAACAATTTCTGTGAAAATGAGTTTCAAATTTCGCATTTTTAGTTGCGCTAAAACGTCATTTTCTCTTAAACGGCACATTGTTTATAAAAGAAAATTGCCATTTGTGACTAGGTTTTTGTGTTCTTTAGAATTCTAAAATTAATGTTTCCGTTCTACCAATAGGAAACCGAAAAATTAAGAAAATGACAAAAAATGTACTTTTGGCGGTGATAGATGGTAGCTGGCAAGAAAGAGTATGTGGCAATTCCGAATAGCTAGCGAAGACCCAAGGAAATAGAAAACTAATACGGGAAAGTCTGTGCCATTCTGTAGCACCACTAGTTCTTGTGATCAAGAAGTGTGTAACCTGCTACGGTTCGAAGAAACTTCATTTCAGCTGATTCTAATCTTCTAATTTGGTCTTCGTTAATGTCCAACATTCACTTCCGTATAACAGAATGGGTAGGGCCATTGTTTTGTAGAGTTTCAGTATAGTTTCTTTTCTGACTTTATTTTTCAAAGTTCAAACTATTGTACCACAGACCTGTCTATATCTGTTTAATTTTACTTGTAAATCATTATTTTTATAATATGTTATTTTATAGCCAAGGTAATTAAATGCATTTACTTGTTCTATTGTTTATTTCCAAGGGCTAGTTTGGCTCTTATTTGTTCACAACCCCTAAATGCCATGATTTTAGTTTTGTCTATTGATATAATCATATTATATTGCTTAGCTATATTATCTAATTTATATATTGCTTCTTGGATACTGTCTTCTGTGGAGCCAATAACAACTTGATCATCTGCAAACAATACTGTGGTAATATTTACATTATTTACTATAAATTGTCTATTTAAAATTTTTTCCACTCATTTATGTCTTTGTCAATATATATGTTAAATAAGGTAGGTGACAGTGGGCACCCTTGTCTTACACCTTGACTAATGATTGCTGTTTGTTTTCCATTTTTTGTTGTTCTTATTTTTATTTCATTTTCTCTATACAGGCTCTGTATAGCTCTTATTAGATGTTTTGGTACTCCTTTCTTTTTTAATGTTTTCCATAGTAGTGTCCTCCTAACTTTATCATAAACCTTCTCATAGTCGATGAACAGATAGAAGGTTGGTAAATTTTGTTCACGTCTTTTGTCAGTTAATTGGGTTATTGTAAATATACAGTCACTGCAAGATCTTCCTCTCCTAAATCCATGATGGGCTTCTGAGATTTTGTTTTCCATTATAGGTTTTAGTCTTATTCCTATAATATTATCATAGATTTTATAGCAAGAGTTCAATAAGCTTATTCCTCTATAATTGCTACATAATGTTCTGTCGCCTTTTTTTATATATTGGAGAGATATATGCTTCATTCCATTCGTCCGGAACATATCCTTCATGCCAATATGTATATATGAAAGCTAGTAATCTTAGTTTAAACTGTAGGGTTGCATACTTTATTAGCTCTACATTCAAGTCATCTGTACCTGCAGATATTTTATTTTTACTTGCATTAAGTACTTCTTCAAGTTCTTGCATATCAATGTTGTCTACATTGCCAGTGGGTTCCATTAACACTGCATCAGCTTCATCATTCGTCCAGAGGTTTTTAAAATAATCTAATCATTCTGTTTCTGATATGGGATTAATTCTCAGAGTATCTTTTTCATCTTTATTTAATTATTTTATAATTTTGTACGCATTATCTTGCCTTCCATGTAGGTCATAATATTTCTTTCTTTTAGATGCCAAAACACTGTTGCACCTCACTCTCCCGGAGTAATTTTGCCTCCAGTAAAGAAGGTTATGTTTCTGACTTCAAATTTCCAATTTATATTTTATCTGCTGAAGAAAAACCTAGGATTACAATTAGTGTGAACGGTTGTTCGCAGCAACTGGTGAGTGTATATCGATGGCATAGATTTAGTTAGACGGACACATCTTCGGAATTTCCCGTTTAATTGTGAGTTTCAGCAATGGTCACAGTTCAAGAAAATTCTTTCTCGTTACAGAAACCATTGTGCCCAGAGCTGTGGTGATGTGGATGCTCAAATGCAATACCGTGAATTGATGGAAAAATCAAAATCGGCTCATAGAGATGTGCAATAAGAGTTTATGAAGAGGACGAATTTCGTATGATAGGCCCGTAAAATTTGTTACCAAACCGTTCCAAATGGTTTGTGAAACAAAAAGGATGTATCACTATTTCAAATAGCTTTCATGATGTATTATTTGGCATATGCATGATATGCAGCTATTCTCAATCAGAAGATCGTATTTCTTCCACATGAAAGGCATTTCAAGAGAGCTGCAAACAATTGTAATATTTCTCCGAGTGACCAAAACTCTTACGTAGATTCGTAGGCTTCCGCGGCCGGAGTCATTATATTCTTGGCTGTCCGGGATGAGCCGCGTCTCAGTAGGTTTTACTGACGTTTCGGCCATCTTGCTGTGGCCCTGCTGAGCAGTATAGCTCTGAAGAAGGCCACAGCAAGATGGCCGAAACGTCAGTAAAACCTACTGAGACGCGGCTCATCCCGGACAGCCAAGAATATAAAACTCTTACGTGTTTTAACCTGCCCTATGTGTGCCAATCACTGAAGCTCACTGAAAACACGCACCATGATGTAACCTACCTCGCCTCAGCTCAGGTAGAGCTGGCCCGGCTCTCAGTCGCCAGAAGTTTCTTCTGCCTTCTAAAGTTTCATGGGGAAGAGGGAACGCATGCATGCTAAGATTTCTTACTAGTACTACCATTCAAAAATAACACCAGTAATAATTAATTTAATTAGGTAGCAGAAAGAACTAATATATTTTACAGTGAATCATCTCCTGGCCAACACATTATTCCCTTTACAAATCAATCTCTTCTTTCCTCAGACTTTGATTAGCCCCGTCACACACAAGTCAATGAATATTACGCTCTTTTGGCGATCTCACAGCGCTCCTTTCCGTGTTAGCGAAGAAGCGCTGGTCGGCGACGAAGTCCTGTAGATGGGCGAGGATAGACTGATCTTCCGCGCGGCTCACGGGATTCGCGGAATACTCAGGATACTCCACTGCATTTTTCCAGTTTGTAGTTGGCACCTTAAAAAAAATAATGTATTCATAACACTTTATGAAATTTAAGACATTGAACCACATTTTCCTTTCGTTAAATGCGTCATTGAATTTAGATAATTAAGGTGCCTGCTCTAAAACCTGCTTCCAAAGATTTCTGGCCTTTTCCATTCTGTGGAAAGATCTTATAGGAACATTCTTATTGAAGTATCCCTTTGCCTGAGACCACATATTTTCAGTTGAATTGAACATGATGTGATAGATAGTAAGTTTTGAAACTGTATGCCCTTCAGTTCCCAGTAATGTATCAAATACACATCTGTGGGTAATTACTTTTAACACTTGAAACAAATTAATTTATACGATAACTGCTTAAATCATTTTAATAGAATATATGATGGTGAATGCTCCGCGCGATGTAGTATTAGCGCGGCTGCCCTCATACTGGTTCTCCGGTGGCTAGGCAGCGCGACTTACGCAGTGTCCCCAGGGAGACGCCACGAGTCGTGCGCGGTATCGCCTCAATTGCGGCGACTCGTCCCCCGATCGCGATCAGCTGTTGGTCACACATTGGAATTGGACCCATAGACAAAATTTCTTCGCGGCCCGATCACGATCTCACAGGATCGTTAGCTCCGGCACGGTGTCATGCAGGGCAACTCGGTTAGGCTCACTCAGAGTAGCCTGAAGCGATAAGTCCCGAACTTTCCTCGCTTAAAAATACCGCTCAAGAAGAATGTTTAGAAGAACGCCTGAGAAAAAATGTAAGAAGAGTTCCCAAAACGTTATGGAAAATGTTATCAACAAATGACATAAAATAAGAGTGGTGTTTATTTTATGGTCCATAACTGGCTAACGATATCAAATAAAAATGACGTAATTATACTAATTGAGTTACATTTTTTTCAACTTGAATAGATTTAAATAATATGGAATTTAGTCGTCTACTTACTTGATGTGACAAATAAGCCGTAAGAAATCGAATGGAACGACGACGTTTACCGCAGACGAGCATCGTTCGCGAAGGCCTATTGTGCGATTTTTGTAACTCTGCCCCTCAAGCCCCTACGGCCACGATAGAATATCACACGGCATTTCGCGTCTTTCTCGTTCGTGCCGCTAGGATGTCATATCATTGCAAACACTGTTTGACACGGTCGCTATCATGCAATATATAGCAGCACGACTGAGAAAGACACGAAATACAGTGACATGCTTTATTGTGAAGAGGGGCCTTGAGGGGCAAAGTTAGAAAAATCGCACTATAGGAGCGAGGGACCACATGGGGAGTGCGGGATCAGAAGAGGCTACGGGACAACCATGCACTTTGGTTGCAAATATTCTCTCACCGACAAACGTGCTTTTCATAGTCTTCCAAACCTCGATCACATACACAAAATTGTTACTTTAGCGTGTTCTCGGAAGATGTTTCTGGATGGCCAGTGAAAGCCAACAACGTTGTACTCGATTGGTACAAGCCATTCTCTCATTTTCATTTATTAATTTAAGGCCAAAACATGTTAAAAAACTAGTGTGCTAAAACAGCACGTACATTATCGCCCTATTTTCACGCAAAATTACGCGAAAAGTACTCAAATTTTCGAAAACTTATACATGACCTTATTTCAAAATCTATCTTTAAGAAACAGATAAGGAGAATTAAGTAGTAGCATTGGGATTCATACAATTATAACATTATGCAGTCTGAAACGATCATTACACAGGCTCATGGAAGATGATACTTAATCATGGTTGCCCGAGGTGTTTTGCATTTACGGCTCGTTGGAACGATTGGAACAATTTGCCATTGTTGGGGGCTGACTGAGGAGGCGTGTGGACTGATGAGATGGCTCGGATCAGCTAGCTAGCCAGTTCCTTCTACTTACCTTGGTAACTTTGTTATTGACAACTCGGAGAACCACCGTGTAAAATGCGACGCGTATGCGTTCCCAGTAAATGTTATATCTACAGAGGATGTCACTATTACTTTAGGATAATTCACTAGGGATGTACTAATTGAAGAAAAGAACATGCAGTAATTAAAACTAAGTAACACTACACTTGATTACAATTATGATTACAAATAAGTTGAAAGCATTTGAAAGATTGCAATAGCCGTGGGCATTTACAGTTGAAAACTATGTTGGTTGCAGTTGGCACTCAACATGAGGTTCAACATGCAACATAGCATAATGTAACAGTGCTGAAATGAAAAACATGGTACATTGAATACAGTCATACTGATGCAATGTAGACTTGAATACTGTTCACGTGCGCAGAGCAAGTGATGTGATCCCCCTGAAGAGGGGATTAGGGCGACGGTTGGTACACACACAGTGGCGACAAGAAGTCCAGGTATGATGCGGTGAAGTATAATTGACGATTTTAGAAGTTACATTGAATGCCTCGGAAGCGGACGTAGCTCTACAATAGGTGTGCAACGTTGCTACGTGTAATGCAATTGCGTAGAACACATGGTCTAATAACTGTTCATGACGGTAGAACACTCACAGTTTGTATGTTGGCATCAGCTCAAGATATCATGTATTACAGTACACAGTGACAGAAAGTTTAACATTATCACGTATTAACTAAGAATGGCAGTTTGTGAAGCGACGTATTTAGACTGTATGGTGCACTAACCCCGTCGAGGTGGGTTGGTCCACGTCCTGACGGGCGGATGCATAGAAGGCTCTCAAGTGTTCCTTTCTCCATTTCTTCTTCTTCTTGCTTCTCATTTCATGTCATGTACGTTCTTTTCACTCCTTTTTCTTTCTCACTGGCCTTCTCTGTATGCTGAACGCCCACCCATGCGTTTGCCGTGCATGGCGACCCGTTTCGGAGGGAATGTGTGTCCTGGCAGTTGAGGGACCTGTTTGTTTCCCTATCTAATCCTAGTGTTACTGTTCGCCTTGCACTAAGGGGTACGTTGATTACGTATTTTGGGGAACATTCCCTGTAGGTTCCAACACACTCGCTTTGGCCCCGGACTCTTCAAGACGGGCGGTCGGGAGCTAACCCACTCCCGATCAATCGGCTCGGACTTGGTCTTGTACTGAACTCCAGGGTGAGCGGGGGGATCCACGGCGGTGCAGCGCTATGTTATTCCCCCACTATATCTCCGTGGTAACCCTGGCACTCCGATGGAGTGTCTCCTTATTGGGCTCCGTGGTGGGTGGGGACCACGGGGACGAATCCGATATCCATCTATGGATACTTCACATTTCCCCCCGCCCTCTTCCGCAAGGAAGAGGAGATGTGCAGAGAGAACAATTGACTTGAATAGTTTCTTTTCTAAAGAAGAAGATCGACCCAAGAAGCCTCGTTTCCTCCTCATGGCATGTGTCGAGGAAGGTAAAACTTTTAAAACTGTGAGTACTGTCCGTCTGGCGCGAGCCATAGAAGAAGCTTACGGGAAGCTCCAAGCGGTCGTGCGACAGAGGAATGGAACGATTCTTTTTGAAGCGCGTACCGACGAGCAAATTGGGTCATCCCACCTTGAACCTGTGCAAAGACGTAGTAAATCACGAGGGCTTTGCTACAGAAACGGAGGTAGATCTTTTAAATTTTTTCAAAACCTTTGGCGTGACTGAGGTGTATAGGATCAGAAGGAAGGAGCAGGGGAAAGTGATCACTACTTCGACCCTGATCCTTACTTTTGATCGACCATCCCTCCCGGAAGGGATCATTACAGCTTTCTATAACCTCCGTGTGCGGCAGTATGTACCGAACCCTTTTGCGCTGTTTCAAGTGCCAAAGGTTTGGGCATACCCAGCAGCGATGTATGTCCGTAAACGCGGTTTGCGGGAAGTGCGGATTTGCAATTCACGACCCAAAACCTTGCGACAAACCACCGCACTGTGTAAATTGCGAAGGCAATCTCCCAGCCAACGCCAGTGTCCCACGTTTCTCCGGGAAAGGGAAATCCAAGAAATAAGAGTAACCGAAAAGTTCTCCTTCCCTTAGGAGAAACGTAGGTACCAAACTAGGAACCCAGTGGACCTGTCACGGTCTTTTTCCAGTTCTGTAAAACCTAAGACCCTGGAGGTAACAGCGAGTTGTCAAACTCACTGTACCCCAGCTGTAGTTTCACACTTCAGTTTTCAGGTGTCGCCGATAGACTTCCCCGAAGATACGGCGTGTATCCAAGGCGGGAAAGTGATACAAAAAACCCGCTCAAAAACTCCACCAGACATCGACCTCTTCCACTGAGACTCCTACTGAAATCGATCTCAAGCAGATACCGCCTCCCAGAAAAATATATGTCATCGAAATCCCGTCCACATCTTTCTGTTTCCGAGATTCACATGGGACCGATCGTCCAGCCACTGTAGATCTCGGTCACCCGTGGCCAAAAGCCAGGAAATCTCCCCGACACAGGCGACCATATCCAGCAGCAGTCAGGATGACTCTGCTGTTGATGAGGAACCCCACGAAAGTTCCTCTACATCCATTCAGAAAGTGAGAAAGAAAAGAAAAGCAACCAAAGAAATAATTTCTCATAATGGCTCTCTCATGGAACACAATGGTCTTCGTGCCCACTCAGAAGAATTAAGATTAATAGTTTCTCGCCACAGACCATTTATAGTCTGTCTTCAGGAAACTCATCTTCTTCCTCATCATCCCCTGTGTCTTCGTGGATTAACATCTATCGGTTCGATCAAGACGACGGACTTCGTGCTCACGGCGGCGTCCGCGGTAACTCATCCGCGACTCCCTGTTCTCTGAGGAACATAACGTTCGAACCGACCTCCAAACAGTTTGCGTTCGGGTACACCTACCGTCCTTCTCTTTTACGGTGTGTACTATATACAGTCCCCCTGGCCAAGTCGTGCCACAAGAGGAACTCGAAGATGTTTTTTCTCAGTTGCCCTCCCCTTTTCATATTGCGGGGGATTTTAATGCCCACAATCCCCTCTGGGGTGGCACGAGGACCTGACCGAAAGGTTCTATCCTCGAAAATATTATTGACCAGCAAAACTTAATTCTTCTGAATTCCGGTATCACACTTATTTCTCCATGGCGTCAAACTCCTTCTCGTCAATCGATCTGGCACTCTGCAGTCCATTCCTATCTACCATGGTAGAATGGACTGTTCTCGATGACCATTTCCCTACTCTGGTCCACTTCAATATCCCTAATTTAGACGTCATCCACCCTCCTCGCTGGCTAATCCATCGAGCCGACTGGGATACATCAGCAAGAAAATTATAATGCCAGATCACTTTCCAAATAATATCGATGCCTTAGTGGCCCAATTCACCGACGCCCTTCTTCGCGCAGCCACCATTGCAATCCCGACGCCTACGTGTCGGCCACGACGCGTCCCTGTACCTTGGTGGAATGCTGACTGTGCCACCGCGGTGCGTGGCCGAAAGCGAGCACTCGCGAGGCTCAATAAGTTCCCCACCGCTTCAAACCTGAGCGATTACAAAGAAAGCGGGCCAGAGCCAGATTAGTAACATGGGAAAGTAAGACCGCTTCCTGGAGAGCCTTATTTCTTCCCTTTCTTGCCATACCCCGCCTAAAGTAGTATGGCGAAAGATTCGACAGTTCGGAGGACGTTTTTCCCCACCCATCTGTCCCAGGACTTCTTATTAATGGAAATCTTATTATTCTCTAGAAGAAGTAGTTGAGGAATTGGCCTGTCATTATGAAAATACTTCCAGTTCCTTACACTACTCCCCTAGCTTCTTGAAAACGAAGAGTAGAATGGAGAAATGCAGATTGGACTTCTCAACTTGCCTGGAGGAAGATTATAATGCCCTTTTCTCCATGGATGAATTTTCCTGTGCGCTCGCCCGTGGGAAAAATTCTGCTCCAGGACCAGACCAGATACACAACCAAATGTTAAAACACATGCCGGAAGAAGCACGTATTTTTCTCCTCCGTATATTCAACAAGATTTGGATGGAACATACCTTTCCTAGGACCTGGCGCGACGCGATTATTATTCCTATTCCCAAGAAGGGAAGGACAGGACAAAGCCGTCAACCTACCGCCCAATCTTGTTCACAAGCTATGTATGCAAACTTCTAGAGCGAATGGTGAACAACGCGTTTGGTCTGGCACCTGGAACAGAGAAACCTACTTACGCCCATCCAATGTGGTTTCAGGAAGAACAGGTCAACCATGGACACCTTGTCACCCTTACCACGCAGATCTCCACTGCTTTCGTGCTACGTCAACACCTGGTAGCAATTTTCTTTCGATATAGAGAAAGCATATGATACTACCTTGAGGTACCGCATTCTCCCCACCATCCATTCTTGGGGTCTTAGGGGCCGGCTCCCCCTTTTTTAGTAGCCTTCTTTCTTCAGGATACTTCCGCGTTCGCCCTTGGTGACAGAGTATCCGCCAGCCACCATTTAGAAAACGGAGTCCCTCAGGGCTCAATTCTGAGTGTCACTCTGTTTGCCATCGCTATCAATAGTATAGCGTCAATAATCCGAGAGCCGGTGAAAGCATCGCTCTTCGTTGACGATTTTGCCATTTCCTGCTCTTCCAAGAGTATTCAAGTAATGAAGAGACAATTACAACTTGTCCTCCACACATTGCAGGAATGGAGTGATGCGACAGGTTTCAAATTCTCCGCATCAAACTAAACTGTATGCACTTCTGCAGGATTCATCTCCATAACCACCCCGATCTTTTTCTTGGAAGCCACCTTCTTCCTTTTGTGGACCTCTGCAACTTTCCTTGGGCTTATTTTCGATCAGAGCCTAACTTGGCGAAATCATATCCGCAAACTGAAAAGCCGATGTGTCTCACCTCTGAACCTCCTCCGCACCCTTACAGGCAGCTCTTGGGGAGCAGACCGTGTGTGGTCTCTGGCGTTTGTATGGAACCCTCATCCACTCTATTTTGGATTATGGATGTATTGTATAGGGTCAGCGTCACCATCAACCCTCCGGCCATTAAATAACATTCACAACGCCGGTATAAGGATTAGTACAGGCGCCTACCGCACGAGTCGCATCGAATGCCTCTTGGCCGAAGCTGGAGGAACCATCTCTGAGCCGAAGGCGAGATATTTTATTAGTCTCTTATGGTGCTAAAGTGTCGGGAATGGTTTGATTCATCCTTGTCGTCGTATAATCACCCACCCAAAGTATGAGTCCTCGTACATTCTTCGAACATCGTTACCCCATCCCCCAGGTATTAGATAACGAAATCTTCTCAGGGAATTAAATGTCGAACTTCCCACCCCTGTGAAACCCACAAGTGACCGGATTCCCCCTTGGAAACTCCTCCTTCCCAGTATGACTTCAGACTCTGCAATCTGTCCAAACAAATTACTAGTCCTCTGGTTTATCAGAAGCAGTTTTCAGGATATGAGAGAATCCTATCCGGATCATTTATTCTTATACACGGATGGTTCATCGTGCAGTGACGCAGTGGTATGTGGTTTTTACTGTATTAGGGCCACCAAATCATTTCGGCTTCACTCCAAGTGCAGTATATTCACTGCCGAAATGTATGCAATTTTTGAGGCCCTAAAATACATTGAATCAGCGACGTTGCGACGATTAGTTATGTTCTGATTCTCTGAGCTCTCTTCAAGCTGTCTCCCGTCCTTCGTCAGACTACCTGACGTTATCCGTTCAACGCCTGATTCATCGTCTTGTCCCGCCGCTATGGCCTGGTGCTTAGTTGGGTCCCAGGCCACGTGAGTATCAGAGGGAACGAACTCGCCGACCAGGCGGCGAAATCAGCGACTCGTAAAACTCGTATCGACATTTCTTCTGTACCATTGTCCGATGTTCAGGCTTTCTTGAAACGATCCGTGCATAGAGCGTGGCAAACAGAGTGGCACAATAGCACTTTCAAACTAAGTGCGATAAAAAATTCTGTGTATCCCTAGCGATCCTCATCACGATCCTCTAGGCGCGAGGAAGTTATTTTAACCCGTCTTCGTATAGGACACTGCCACTTTTCTCACGGTTTCCTTCTTCGAAATGAAACTCCTCCCATTTGTGACTCGTGCAAGACTGTTCTTTCCGTGGAACACGTCCTCCTGTACTGCAGGAAATTTATTGGCAACCAACGAAGACATGACCGGGGAAACTCGCTACAAGTGGTGCTCGGGGATGACGATTCTGCGCTCTCAAACCTTTTGTGTTTTTTGAGAGAAAGCGTAATATATACTTTTATTTAAAAGTTAAAACAATGTTTTATGTTGTTTTTTTGGCCCCTTTACAGCCAATTTAACGTTTTAAGATAAATTTTACGCGCCCTATTCCTTCTGCCATTTCTACATGTATGCTTGAAGCAGAACTCAAGCCCTCTCTTTAGCCAATGTACATGATTGTAAACAGTGGGTACAGAGTACAAATACTCTGGCATGGGCGCAAATGACCACAGTAGTTGAAGCGCCCTCTAAACCCTATTCAATCAATCAGCACTAACACGTCGCTGGTGAATGCACTTTCTTTATGCCAAAACGATTGGTTACCTATTATCACGTGTTAGTTGATAATGGCAGTCCTTGAAACTACTTAATTAGACGCGTGGCTCACATGTTCATGCAGAAATAAATGGTTGCGCAGAAAGCATAAAACTTACATGCTTGTAGTAACATCTGTTCATCTTGATGTAAAACGCGGTAAATTGCAGTACACCGAGTTAATCGTTTCCACATAGTATCTGGAGAATGATGTATTCGCGGAGATATCCACATTGCATGTTACTCACTGCAATGCGACAAGGCGAATCATAGAACCACGCACATTGCGTGTTACGAGCGGCACAGAGTCGACCGGTCACACTGGCAGCCAACCTTGTACTAACAAGACGTTTTGCTCTAAAGTACGATTTTTATAACTTTGCTTCTCAAGGCCTGTCCTCACGATGGAATATATCACGGTATTTCACGTCTTTCTCAGTCGTGCCGCTAGATAACGCATGATCGCGACTGCATCAAGCAGTGCTTGCGATCATGCGACATCTAGCAGCAAGACCGAGATATATGCGAAATACCGTGTGATATTCCATCGTGGCCACAGGGGCTTGAGAGGCAAAGTTATAATAATCGCACTATACTAAAGTTCGTGGTGGCGAGCGGCGGGCAGGGGGCCGTTCGGTGGTGTATACTTCGGTTTTTCTTTTTTGGCGCGTGGGGAGGTGTCATCAAAATGGAATATCTCACGGTATTTGGCGTCGTTCTCGGTTGTGCCGCTAGAAGTTGCATGATCACCAGTACTTCTCGATATAAATTTTGATGAAAAACCGAAGTATAGCCGAGGAGAACAGCGTTCCCACGCTCGCGGCACTGGCAGGCAAGTGCATGTCGCTGAGTCTTGGCTGCGTCGAACAAGCAGAGCAGTAGCCCGAGAGATGGCGAATACTAGTGACCGGCGAAAGAATTAGTTATTAATTAGAATATACAGAATGTACCTTACTCGTAGCCTCGAGCGTGCAATTACGACATAAATTAAGATGGCTCTATTGCAGCGAGTTACAGCAGTCATTTCACATTGTGTTTATAATGTATATTATATCATTCTGGCCTGTCACAATTGGAATTATGGTTCATAATTCAATTTTAACAAAAATAAATATTATTTTTGTCTTAATTTACATAATATATATTTTATACAATTTGACAGAAAAAAGAACTAGTGGTGCTAAAACAGCATGTACTTTCTCGGCCTGAGGTACAATACTTATTACAGGGATATTAGTATTTTAGAATTATACTGCACCAATACTCTAAAACATGAAACGTCATTATTAAAATCAATATTACTTTCCTTTTTGATGCTCTGTATAATCTCTAATTATATAGAAACAGTATTCATCAGAAAATAGTTTATTTGGTACTAAAACTTGCGTATCGATTTTAATCGTTTAATGTGACTTGCCTTCCCGATTCAAAATCGGGTGAATTAACCACCGAGTACCCATTTGGGAGCGGGGAAGGACAACTCTTTTGCTATAATGGACACATTAATCAGGATTTTCGAAACGAGCTGTTGCTCTTTCTCCGAGTGAGTTAATATTAATTCCGGACGCTTCAATAATTGAAGTCAGTAATCCGCCTGTGTATATCTCGTCAATGGACTGAAGAAGCAAGAAGATTCCCCATTGGAATGTTCAGCATGTGTTACAATGCGAACAACCCGCACGCTTTGGCTTGAAATGTATTCTCATCTAATTTATTAGTACAATTTCAAAAGCACAGTATACCGCTCATTGGCTATAATTTTGATTCATTTTTACTTACTTGATTTTGTTTTTTATTTTTTGCCACAAAAACGAAATTTAATGTATAAATTCAACGAGAGTATGTGCTGGATCCTTGCCCCCTGCCCTGACATTGGATTGGACAGAGTGGTTAAGGGTAGAGTGTTGGTGTAGAACTATGGAGTCTAGGTAGTGAATTTGAAATATCTATCATAAACGTTAGACTAGAATACAATTTTCTGTAATTTTGCAAATATTTATGCAGTAGTAATTTCCTGTAACAATTAAATATTTGAAAATAAACAGACAAATTTTAAATAAAAGAACGAATCTAATATTATTCCATACAATTGTTTAGTAATACGTGCAAGTATTTACAAAGGAAGCAGTAGACGAAATATGTGAATTAAATGGAGATTTCTGACTAAAGCGTACGCTTTTTGAAAAGACCACTGAAGCCAGACAAATTCACGCTAGGCGTAGAACACGACCTGGAGGGACATAGAGATGGTGGCCGTCCAACGGAGATCTATGCAAGGATGTTGCCACGCGACAAAACACAATTATGACTTTGGACACAAAGAATAACCAAAGATGCATACAGAAAAGCTCGGACCGAGGCGCGGGTCGCACGGTGAGTGTGAAATAGCGAAAGAGCGGCGGCGGTGAAGCAGAAGAGAGTCACAAGAGGCGGAGCTGTGCGAGGAGGGCTCGGCCAGGCCGCCCGGCGCCAGCGGCCCACGCCGCGTCGTGCAGCCAGCGCGAAGCGGCGAGCGGGGGCGGGGGACGTAGGCGAGCGCGGGGGCGGTGACGGGGGCGAGCGCGGGGGCGGGGCGGGTCGCGTGGTCCACTCCCTGGGGGCAGACTCCAACTGCCACGGCGCGCCCTGCCCCGCCCACCCCACCCGCCCTGCTCCTCTGTGCTCTGCTCCGCTCCTCTCCTCTCCGCGCCGGTCGCACGCACCGGGCGCAGCGCCCAACGGCTCCGCCTCTTGTCAGTGTCGCCGAGCTGTGTCTGCTATCCCCGCCCTCGCGCCGTCCCCGCTGCTCCGCTCCCCGCCTCGCTTCGCCTGTGCACGCCGCTCGCCCCGCAGCCAGCCGTTCAACACCCCGCGACGGCTCAAACTATTTACATGGCCATGCATATTCATTGAAACATTACTTTGTGAAGACGGAATCCCCTCGCGTTCTCCTTGCTTCTAGTTCATTTGGTAAAGCTGTATTCATGTACATAAGATGCCAGACAGATATAATTAATTTGGTAACTTAATACAGCGGCGCGGGAAAGCACGGATGGAAATAAGGAGAAAACACGAGAATACGGCGAGTGTAAAGTGTTTCCTAATCCGATTCGCTGCTCTCAGCTCCGGTCGCGTCGCGCGCACGCGGCCTGCGACAAAGGAACCGCGGCGGCGCACGAGGAGGCGGAGGCAGAAACGGTGCGGCGGCGGGCGCTGCGACAGAGCTCAGCGGGAAGGAACGGGGCGGTGTGGGGTGAGGTGGGCGGTGTGTGGTGGTGTGGGGGGCGGTGCGCTATAAGTGTGTGTGGTGTGGGGAGGAGCGGGGTGGGGTCCAGAGGTATGGGACGGAGCCTTGTGGGGCGAGTAGAGCGGTGTGGGCGGTGCGGTATGGGTGTGTGATGTGGGGAGGAGCGGTGTGGGACGGAGCCTTGTGGGGTGGGTGAGAGCGGTGTGGGCGGTTCGGTATGGGTGTGTGGTTTGGGGAGCAGCAGAATGGGATGGAGCGATGAGGGACGGGGTGGAGCGGTGTAGGGCGGTGCAGTGTGAGGCACGGCGGTGTGGGGCTGTGTGCTGTGGGGCGGTGCTTTATGAGTCCGTGTGGTGCGGGGAAGAGCAGAGTGGGGCGGAGCGGTGTGGGGATGTGTGGTGTGGTATAGTGGGGGGCGGTGCGCTGCAGCGTGGGGCGGGACATGGTGGTATTCGGTGGGCGAGGCAAAGCGAAAGGAAGTGAGGCGAATACAGCAGCGAGGGTGACCGAGACGGGGTGGGCAAGGTGAAGCGGGCTGGGCGGGGCGGGTTGAGTGAGGTGAACAGGATAAGGTGGAGCGGGAAAAGTTCGAAAGGGGTTGAGGAGCGGGGAGGGGCAGAGCGGGATGTGTTGATAGATGGATGCATGCAGGTACGGTAACTGCTATGGTCTTTAGTACCG
Organism: Acheta domesticus; assembly: GCA_031308135.1. Classification (NCBI taxonomy): domain Eukaryota; kingdom Metazoa; phylum Arthropoda; class Insecta; order Orthoptera; family Gryllidae; genus Acheta; species Acheta domesticus. Next base: position 248,318,481 of record JAHLJT010008446.1, on the reverse strand, counting down.
TTTAGTGTACTGAATGTTTTTTTTTGCTTGGAGGTAGCGGTGTTCCTCTCCGGTTGGATACGCGCCGTCTTACAGGTCGGTGTACGGGGAAATTTCTTCCTCCAGGTATCTTCCCCAGCAGGGCTCCAGGTATCTTCCCCAGCCGCGTGAAGTTCTAAGTTCGCGACTGGTCTGCCGATATACAAGCATGCATACGTGTATGAGGTCGTTTGGTGCAAGTGTATGTAAAAGAATAAAGGATAGGGCAAGGAAGACGAAGGAAAGATCGTACGCGGTACATGGCCTGTTTGTTAAAATACTGCATTCGCCTGATTTACCTGAGAAACCACCGAAAACTACCGATCAGAGCAGTCCATCGCTAGAATTATCCTCTAGATTGTGGCTGGATTTCTCTTACACGCAACACTCACCGTGCTGGATACTAGGATTGTCATATAATTTTCCAAGCTTGTTCAGCACCTTTCAAAACCCCTACATACAATTTTTTAAGTGCTGTGGAGTATTAGAAATAGTGTTTTATAGGCGTTTTGTACCAGGATCTTTCGTGACCTCCGCGCTTCCCGCAGCGGGGTAGCCGTTGCTTCGGCAGCGCCTGGAACGTTACGCGGCGTCTATCAACCGGTTGTCAGATTTCCAAGCGCGTTCTTTGAAGAACGATGGCAAAGGCCAACGCTGTTTGATGACACACGTTCTTTTGAGTGTGTTAGTAAGCGCACGAACATTTTTTGTTAAATACCATTATTGTGAAAATTTTGTGCGTTACCCATAAGTGGAATTTATTATTTTTCTATAATTATTATTTATTTTCTATTTATTGTATCTTTTATTTTTTATTTTTATTTACTTACTGATGTGTTCTACATTTATTTATTTACGTATTTATTATTTAATAAACCTTGTCTGTTTTTAATCCTTAAATCCTATCATACATATGTATAAAGAATGTTAGTATGCATTTACTCCTGTATGTGTATGGTTGCACTCGATTTACTCCTGTATGTGTTGTAGTCCTATTCGTCCTTCTGAACCTGCAATGTAAACACTCGTTTTTGTCCCCTCCTGCCCTCCGAGGCAGCTGAGACCCTGCGGACAGATAGCGCCGATAGCGGCGGCCGGCGTGTGAGTAACGGTCGCAGATCCAGCGGCGATCAGCGATTTCCTCTCTTCAACAGACGGTGAGGTCACGAAAGGTCTCAATACTTATTGTCGCAAAAACACTACTTGCAATGCTCCTATAGCACGTAAAAATTTGTAGGTAGGGGTTTTGAAAGGTGCTGAACCAGCTGGTAAAATTTCATGTCAATCCCCGAGTATCCAGTACGCTTGCGTGTTAGCTATCTAACTAGTGTCGAGAGTCAGCTCCATCCCGATCAGGGTCGCCAGAGGGTCAGCAGAAGGAGGGTCAGAGTCGCTAGAGCAGTGGTGTCAAGGGCTTCTACTGGTGCCTGTGGCACGCGTCGAGGCATCGTAGCATCCCTCGAGCTTCTCTGCGCAACTAGCCTCGGTAGAGGAAACTATTACAAGTAATAGTAACCCCGCCGTTTTACAATAGGGATGGCGTTGTCTCTGTTGGCGGGGTAATGAATTGCATGGAGAGGCGATTTCGTCGCAGCACGGACTCCCGGTCGTGGCATCGACCTTGAACATTGCGCTAAAGGGCCAGGAGGAGGAAGTTCAGAGTCGCTAGAGCGTCAGGAGTAGGAGGGTCAGAGTCGCTAGAGGGTCGGGAGGAGGATGTGGATTGCTAGAAGAGACAATGTGGCGAGCGTTGCGGGCCGAAATGGGGTGGGAGCGGCGCAGGGTGGGGCGAGGCGATGTTGTGCGGAGAGGGATGGAGCAGAGCAGGGTAGGGGGAACTGTGGGGCGGAACGGGACGAGGAGATGCGGCGTGGAGCATGGTGGAGCGGAAAGCAGCATGAGAGAGTGGAGGGGGATGGGGAAAGGGAAGGAGCGGCGGTGAGAGACACGGTCGCTGAGTCGTTCTAGGATGAATGTGCGGAGGAAGGGTAGTGTGTCGGGACATCCGGAGTCGGCAGCGGCGACGCCGTCGCGAGGGGCGGCGGTGGCGCGGGATTCATGTCTGCAGGAAGGGAGAGGCGCTTGCGAGTAGGGTGGGGCGTGTGGGGTGCAATGAGTATACACAAGAGAGCAGTGATGCTGGGAGTGCTTGACATTAGAAGAGCCGGCCGTCGAGGGAGAACGGCGGTGAGAGTGGCAGTGGGCAGGCGATACACTCTAAGGTTGTTGACAGGTCAGTGACGACCAAATGGCTGTGGATTGGGTGCGCGCGGAGGTCAGATCTTGGGGTGGGTAGGTTAGCGAGTTGTTTTGAACTAGTGTGGTGGGTCGACTTTGCGTAATAGTAGTATGGTCTAGTTTGGTAATTTTGACAAGGTGACAAGGCAGGGTCGAAGAAGTTTGCGAGATTGGCCGGCAACGAATTCTCGGCATGGATTTGCCCGCTAATAAATATATCAGACGATTTGTAAATTAAACTTGCATACGGAACAGACTAGCTCCAAGATTATATTCCCTTCTGATACCTAACATTTTTATATCATGTACCCAACGCTATTCTCATTTGTTCTCCTATTGTTGTTACGCTCACTACTACTTGCATATTATTGAAGAAAACACTTATTGCTATAACTTTTCCTTATGCTTTTATTAATTGATTTTGGTGTTTCCAGATCATTCGGCACCACTCCGATGGTTTGCTTGGATGCCTTTGAAGCTAATATTTAATTGGAGGAAAATGAGCCAACATCCGAAAGCGGTTACATTTCGCTGGAAGTTGCACACACCGCTATTGCTACCGCTAAGCTTCGGTTTGAGCGACTCCATTTTTCCGCCATCACGTGCCCTCCCACTGTCGAATAAAATAAATTACAATGTAATTTATCTTGTGTGACAGTGTTCAGAGAAACCGGAGAAACCTGAGGAAAACTAAATATCGCGAAGGTGAGTATCTGGAATCTAGGCACTAATGTAGAAATTACTGTAAAGAGAGAAATAAAACTGAATTTTCAATATTTTATTTGTAGGAAGACGCCGAAAACTTTGAACTTTTGCAATTTTCGAAGAATCAGGATTTTAACGAAAATACTCGAATCTGCACAATTCTTTTTAGCGTCATTACGTATCAAAGGACCAAGTTTGATAAAAATGGAACCCAATTTTTAGATAATTTTGAAAATGTTGTTGAGGCTTTATGTAAAATACCTCCAAAATCAAAATATTCGTTTCAAACTCCGAGGGCCTTGAGTTCATTTAATTCGATTGGGGAATATCGATTTTAAGGAAAATTGGCTGAACCGTTTAAGCGCTAGTTTTGAACTCAGACAACAAAAAGGATTCTGACCACATGTTAGAGGAAGTAATTTACTACATATTTCAGGGCTAAAAGACTACAATTTATTAATGCAATTTTTAAAAATTTATTTCTAATCCGTCTCATTTTCAGCACAGAAATAAATAATACTAGGTTTTTAATGTTTGTAAGATTTAAAACAATTGAAAAAATTATAATAAACAATATATTGATAAACAATTATTGACTGACAAAAATACAAAGTAACTGTTGCAGTACATTACTAATCGGGAACATTTACAATACTTTAAAACTGGAACATTTGCAATACTACAAAACTGGGACGTATATAATGCCACAAAACTAGAAGTTTACGGTACTACAAAACTAGAACAGATGCTTCTGAATCACTATAATTTTTCCTCCTCTGTTGAATTATTGTTGAGCTAATTTGTTATTCATCGTTGTCACAGTCAAACTCGATGTCTGATAGACCTCCATCAATTTGAACATTTTCTTCCTCAGCGAAAACTAAATATAGAAACATTAAACATAACCTCAAAACCCATGTTCAGAAGAAATACCGGGTTAGATCTCGATGTATCACATATGATACATCAAGTTTCGTGGTCTCTCAATCTTATATTACAAATATTATAAGATGCAAGATTATTGAAAACATTTTAACATGGTATTAAAAAAGAGAAGTATGAATAAAAACATGCAAATTCCATTAAATAGATGATAATTGCCTTATTCAGACGAGACATGCTTCACGCTGAGCAAACGCAAGAGTTTCGTGTAGTGCTGCCATTTACTGACGCTCAAATGAACACAAAAAAATGAGCGCTGAGAAGCGATAACTTTGTAGTATATTGTAGCGTCCTGGCGCGCTGAAACGGTGACAACACGCGGCAAATAGCCGGATGTTAAACAAAGGGCGCAGAAGATGACGCATTGGGAATTTCTGCCCAGCGCGGACACGGCGTGGTACGGTGGAGGCAATGGCGGCGGCAGGTAGCGCCGAAGGGCCTATATAACCGCACGAGAACAATGCCTCCGTCTTCTTATTTCTCAACAGCGTCGGCGTGCGGTTGCGCGTACGTTTGTGCGAGTGGCGCACGTGGCAAGGGGCCGGCAATTCATTGTCGAGACGAGCGAGACCTGCATTAGGTCTCAGATGTAGAGCCGTTCGATTAAATCCCTCTTGTATTGGGATATATTTAGTTAGTTAATTGTAAGCAGTGAAATTTGTTATTTGTGACTACGGTCTAGTTTATGAATAAACTCACTGTTCTTACAACCCACTCTCGTCTGTTTTGATTACACCCGCATGACGCCACAATATAATACTACGGCTACAAAACTTTCTTGCGGGTTAGGATCGCGTAGAAAAAATAAAAGACGGAAGTATCACATATGATATTTCAGGACCGAAGAGGATAGGAACAATATTTTTCTACCTTTTCGTTACCACGGCCCGGCAAGTAGTTTTTCTGTCCAAAATTCGCCGTTTTCCAGTGCACGATTACAGAATTCACTTCTTACGAATCAAGGCAAAGAAAGTAAAGAAGTTGCTGTTCTACTACGCAACACGTGAATAGCAAATATTTAATGGCGAGCAGGTTGATGATTAGACCCTAGCTGTTGCATGACGTCAGCTCTGGCGTAAGCAGTGATGTACTGAGAACAATATGTCAGGTGTTGTTAAGATAGAGGGAAATCCGTACCTACTCGTAGCAGAAGAGAAAGGCTCAATTCAGCTGACATATTTATTGTCACGTACACGTCCGTGGTAGCATGACGAGAGAGTCGGCGTGGTGTGGCGTGGCGTGGCGTGGCGTGGCGTGGCGTGGCGTGGCGTGCGTGGCGTGGCTTGGCGATCGGGTGGTATCGTCGAGCAGCCCTGGCGGAAGATGCTACCCTAGTGTGTGGACAAACGCGGGCGGCGGTTTATGTATGTATCGCAAAAGATTGACTATAGGCATCATCCACACGCCGCGTTGGTTGCGAGTCGCCATGCGACGTAAAATGTGATCGGTACGCGCAGTATTAGAATAGGGGGAACAACACAAAGAAATATCTCAATTTTTTTAGTCAAAATCGAAACTGCCTAATTATTTTTTGGATTTATCCCGAATTCCTGGGTTTTCTAAGGTTACTACAAGAAATCTTCCAAAAAGTCGGAGGCTGCATTTTTTTTGCTGAGTTTTCTTTCAATTCTTGCGCGCTTTGGAAGTTAGTACTATAGATTTTGGGGAAATTGATTTACTTGGATTATTTTCATTTCCAATTCATGGTACGAATGCCAAAGGGTCCCCCCCGATAAGATGGTAAAAAGTTTCCCCTCAACCCAAATTACATATAAGTAGTTACACTATAATTCTAACATAAAAATAATATTTTTGAAAGGTTTCTTAGCCTCCGTCCCACCACCCACACCCCTATACAGCCAAAACGTGTTTTTTTAATTTCAATTTTTTTCGACAACTTAACACTATTTTATCAGACTGAAAAAATATGATCAATAAGAACACAACTTGGACTATCAGAAAAACATTTTTCAATTTTTTCTCAGGCCCAAATTCAAACATAAAAAAATATTTTCGAAAAAAAATATCAAGAAATATTTTTTTACTGTGTCTTAGAAGCCTGGAACAGGCTTGAAAAAAATATCCAAGGTTTCTCTTAAACAAAAATTGTTGTGTATTTTTTTCAGATTTTTTCAATTCCTGGGCTGCAGTTAAAAAAATAAAAACCATTTTTCCCGCCTTTAAAACACCTGGACTTTCAATATAGTTTGAAAATGATTGCAACGGTTCTGTGCGTTTATTTTAGTGCTTATTATACATTTGTATACATTGTTGTAGCACCCAATAAAGTTTTGATTTTGGAATATACTTACAAAGTATCATTTTTAAAGCTTTCTAATCGTTTGCATAAGTAATCGTACGCTACGGAAAGACCGATAGTTTTGGCAATTTATAAGAAACAATCCACACAAGACCTTGTAAGTGTGATACTGGTGGACTAAAGAATTATACTCCATTCCTACATCAAACAGATTTTAGAAAAAAAAATAGAAGTTGCAGATTATGACATACAAAAAAATATTATTGCAACACATATTATAATGACAAATAACTCGGAAGCGAGATGCTTCCTTAGGCCTTTTAAACAAGGTTTGCTTGTCTCATGGGGACACGACATTTTTTTATAACAAGGTAAATTCTAAAAGACGACATGTTTTGGGGGGACGGGTAGTATGATAAATGGGGGAAAATGATAAGGACATTCGTGTGCAGGATAGATGGGTGGGCCAGTGAGGACGTGAAGGGGAACATATTAGGCCCCGATTGTGTTGTTGGGATGTATTTTTCAAAAATACCACTTTTTTGATCATCCTATTTTTACAATTTGCATATTAGTTATTTTGGGTGCCCCCTTTCCGTAGCACTGATGGACAGAAAAGAGAAGCCGATATCAATGTAAAATAAATTGAAGGAAATACTGAAATTATCTTTCTACGATAAAATTAACGGGACTATTTTATTTTTCTGCGAATTTTTATCTCAACGCTCAAGCAATATTAGAATGAATTCTTTCACACAGTACTGGATCTATAATGCCGTAAACTACTTTCCGGGGGATGAAAGTTGCAGTTGGTGTGCTACATTAAATCAATTTTCAATTTTCGCACAATTATATTTACAAAGTGCAGGAGTTTTTCGCACGTGTACAGATTGTACGAGTGTCTCCATATTTATACCGTATTCAAGAAAACAAATACTTAGGTAAAGGAAAAGACTTTTTCTCTAGTCTGAAACATCTACAGACGTGAGACCACAGGCTTCCGCAAACCAATGCGTTACTATTTATCTGTCCGGGAGGCGCCGCGTTCTAGGCTCAGTTGTCAACGTTTTAGCTGCTATTCTGTGGCCTTCCTCCTCAAGCAGGTCGCACGTGCCTAGTACTGCGGCAACTACCGAACTGCCAAGTGGTTAACTACAAATGTCTTAAGTTTTTTTAAATTATGACCAGCTATTAAAAAATATGAAAAAATTCACAAGCATTCTGAGATGAAGTTTTAAGATTATTTTTGTGCCAGTGTCTGTGTTCTAAGACAAGTAAAACAGTTCTTGTAAATCTGGGTCTAACCTCTTCCCCTTCATTTTCCACGTGTCCCCCCATTATCCCTCAAATATGACGAATTACTATTTAATAAACTGACAAACACTATTATCTTTCCTTAGCGTATGATATTCTCAATACAAAGGATTAGAAAGCTTTAAAAAATGATAATTTTTAAGTATATTCCAAAATCAAAACTTTATTGGGGATGCTACAACAATGTATACAAATGTATAATAAGCACTAAAATAAACGCACAGAACCGTTGCAATCATTTTCAAAACTGATTGAAACTATTGAAAGTTCAGGTGTTTTAAGGCGGGGGAAAAATGGTTTTTATTTTTTTAAACTGCAGCCCAGGAATGAAAAAATCTGAAAAAAATACACAACAATTTGTGTTTTAAGAGACAAACCTTGGATATTTTTTTTCAAGCCTGTTCCAGGCTTCTAAAGACACAGTAAAAAAGATTTCTTGATATTTTTTTTCGAAAATATTTTTTTTATGTTTGAATTGGGGCCTGAGAAAAAATTGAAAAATGTTTTTCTGATAGTCCAAGTTGTGTTCTTATTGATCATTATTTTTTCAGTCTGATAAAAATAGTGGTTCAGTTGTTCGAAAAAAAATTGAAATTAAAAAAACACGTTTTTGGTTGTATTAGTATAGGGGTTGGGGTGGTGGGACGGAAGCTAAAAAACCTTTCAAAAAATATTATTTTTATGTTAGAAATTATAGTGTAACCACTCATATGTAATTTGGTTGGGGGGAAATTTACCATTCTTTATCGGGGGGACCCTTTGATTCTTAAAATGACACATTTGTGTGCTGACTAACAGAAACCGTACGGTCATGTCTGGATCTCTAAGTTTCTCTTTCTCGTCGTGAGTCTCGCACAATAAGTGACACGGCCCTTCTCAAGATAATCACAAATAATGTATACGCTTTGCGTTTTTAAAAAGAAATACATTTGGTAGGATCATTAAATAATGTTCGCCAGTTCGAAATACTATTTGCAGTTGTATCGAATTCCAGGATTTGTATGAGGTTTAATTTTAGGCCTTCGTATTACGTACCTCTAATTGCGATAGGAAAGGTAGATTATTTTCCGAGAGCGCCCGTTATTAAGAATGACCATTAATGAGATGTAATGCTACTCGTATTATTAAACGCTCTGGACATTTCTGCGGGATAATAAAAAATGTTTGAATTTTAGAAATATCCGCTTATCAGAAGTATCCGCTAGGAGAAGGTTCGCTCTATTATTTTTTCTTTTTCGTCCAAGTCTGTATCATTTAATTTCCTCTAAGCAATGGAGTTCTGTGATACCTTTTTGTACGATATGTCTATTTCTTCTTACTAGAGAAACGTTGCATTGGAGGAACCCTTTTCAACGTTCATAATGCGAGTTCACAGTACCTTTTTCCATTTTCCACTTTCAGTGGAAACAAAGCTTACTTCATCGCTTCAAGCACTATGTGTTTCGGTTGAAATACACTTCATGAGTTGGTCGGACGTTGTTAATTCACACGTGTATGCTGATGAACACAGTATAGCGGTAAATCTCAATTCCGTTAACAGTAATAAAGCAAATATTTCTTCCGAGAATCAAGCGGGTGGCTGAGCTCGGAAATTGTACGTACATTTTTTTCATTGCATTTTTATTCATCTTTGTACTTGCGTTTAATTTGCTTTTTCCTCTTGTAATAACTCTAAATTTATATTATTGCGAATTTTTGAGTGGTAAAAGTTTGAATGTACTAGTGCCTTGTCTAATTATTAAAATAGAAAAGCCTGTATCAAATACGCAAACAAAAACGTATGGAATGAAATTCTGACAGAATTCGAGGCCAAATAGTTCAGTGTCTGTACCTCTTAATCAGCCTTCTCCATGTTAACCTGTTCTAGTACTTCATGAATGCTCAATATCGAATGTGGTACATTGAGTGGTTTACTGTCAGTATTCAAACATGGTTTTATGCGGATGTGAATGATGCCAAATTTGGGGAAATGTGGAAACTTCAACGCCTGTCTAACCTTTCGCAAAACAGTATGGAGATAGATTATTGCCGTCTGGTAGGGCGGTTAAACAAGCCAAGTATTCTGTGTACTCATATAGTCATTCATAGTGCATATGAATGATAGTTTTGTTGAGAATGTCGTTTTGTTGCAGGAAATTTTAGGTAATTCATGCAGGCAGTCAGATATATTATTCTTTGGCATAAATAGTATGTCTATTACATTATTTGAATTTTCATTAATAAATCTACAAATTGAAATGAAGCCTTATTTTACGTGGCGAGACTCAGGCCATGAGACCTACTCTTTCGTCTGACCACCCAAATTTTGCTACACTCCTTCACCAACTAGGGGAGAAAGAAGATATTACTTCGGCGACAAAAACAGGCAATTTTAGCTTAGAGGTTTCATTGAGACTTGAGGATCTTTTACATGCATTAAATCTACTGACTTTGGATAGTCGGCTTTACTCCCCCTCCGAAGGAAGGCGTACGAAGGATTTTCGCCCTTAAAAATCCACAGCTTTGATCGGTTTTGAACCCGCGAACATGGGTATGACTGTTCGAAATAACAGTTATATAACATTTCTACCATTACACCATCGACGCCGTCTACGAACTTTTATGCTGCCATGTTGAGGCAGTTTTTAAGTAAATTATGTTTACGTATTTTCATAAGATTGTCGTTGATTCAAAATCACGCCAAAGGTCGCAAAATCACGCAAAAGGTCGAGGTTTGCTATTTTTGAAAATTGAGACATGGTGCCCCGTAGGTTCTTTCTACGTTTAAGGAAATTAAATGGATATATTAAAACAGGTTTAAAACCTTGAGATAAAAAAACTTTCGAAAGTAAAAAAACACTGTAAATTAATAGAAAATATTATTTGGAATTTCTGTTTAAAGGTAATGGGGGATGTTTCCATTTCGATTGTTTTAAAAAATGAACGTTTAGATAAACATTTTTTTAAACTTAATCAATAATTTGAAAGAAGATATAATTGTGCCGGAAGTATTGGTGTTAATAGAGTTTATCTTGGGTCATAGCTTCTTCAACTCTCCACTTGTCTCTGATGTGTTAATGTAGCGAAATGTTTGCTCAAACAAATGAAATACGTGCTTCACGTGTCTGCTTACTATGAATATATAGTGAATGGTTTATGTTCTGTGTAATATGTTTCCAATAATGGTTTTTTGTAATTGTAATGTTTTCTCTCTCATCGTGATATATTTTAGCCATGTACTATATACTGTTTTAGTTTAAAGAATTATATATGTTTATATGTAATTCTTTTGTATGCACAGTCGTAATGAATGATTTTCTAAAACATTTGCATAACTGCAAATGAGTTTTTCAGTAATTACTTTTACATTTGACCAAAACATGTGAGCCTGGCATATTATTTGAATGTATATTAAAATAATAAGTCAACATCCATTGCTATATACATTTCTAATTTTATTCGAGTTCAACATTTTCATATTTTCTCATTAACGCCACAAAAATTCGTGGAAATCTATCACATGATTTGACCTCTTCAATACAACCTAACGGGATATTGCTTTAAGTAAAATCATCACGGAAAATTCTGTAAACTCTGAACATAAAAATGGATTTCTTGTAATTTCTTATATAGCAGATGAGATGGAAATGCATAAGAAAGGCGTTAATATATAGAAATGTTTTTACTTCATCATAAGCAGTTGACCTCGTGAGTAAATTCACTGATGAACAAGATTTCACCATCAAAGAAATATGAAGAATTATTTAGCAATCGGTTTCAACGGATGACTTTATGAATTGTCCGTTAGCTCTTGAATTTAAATACTACAGAATTACAAAATATCAATATTTTCGGTATTGACCTTTGCCACAATTCTGAAAAATCGTCAATTGTTCCGTGGTGGTGCGCACCCCTTCATCGGAAATTGATTTAATGCGACGCCCCGCAAGCGGAAGAGGCAGGGGTGGGCGCAGCGGCGGGCGCGGGCGGGAAACGCATGTGATTTGTAAGCTGTGGTAGCAACCGCGTAGGCGAGAAAGGAAACGACCTCGGCCTAAATTGCTCCTAGGCAAACAAACCTCGACGGCGCTAGACGCCGCTCGGCTGAACTCAAATCTACCATCGCCTCGTCCGTACCGGAGACACAGTAAGGGCTAACCCTGCGTAGAACACGCTTCACGGCTGGCTGCCGTTGATTAGTGTTCTTGCACGACGTGGTCTCTTCCTCTGTGCAACACCGTCGCTGCCTTGCTCGGTGCAACATCGTTGCATAACCGTAGCTTACCTTGTCGCATCGCGTGTACGAACCTACAGAGCATATTGTTCATACAGCGTCACAGGCTGAAAGCCTGTCTGATGAGTCCTGAACTAGGACGAAAAGCGTTATGAACAAACGCTAACTCCTCAAGCAGAACATTTAGAGTAGAAATTCGATAGTTCTTTAGTCTTAACCACTAATCATAGAAGAAAGTTTTCTTTACTCACTCAATTTCACTTACTCTCGTTCTGATCCTCTTTTAACCCTCACTCACAATAGTCTCTCTCTTTCTCTTTCTTTTTCTTTCTCTCTTTCTCTTTCTCCCTCTCTTGCTGACTCAATCGATTTATTAATTTACTAACATGTACTTGTCTTTAAAATATGCGAAACCTAATCAGAGGTTTTATTGTAATTAGAGATAATATGGGATTTAACACTTCGCGAGGAAATTCTGCTCGGAATCTACGTCCTCTCTTCATCACAGGCATGGTTTTTAGTTTAATCGGCATTGGTTGACAGCCATTTCATTCTGGGAACTCCATCCACTCGGTCATATAAAGGGGAAATGTGTATTTCGCTTCCACACACAGAATAAATGATAAAAGTAAAATATTTGTTTTTTGGCTATTTAATGGTATATGTTATTGAATTGCCGTCAATTGCCAATTGACCCAAACGAAAGCAAGCATCGACCCTGAAACCAATGATCGACACCCCGCGAATAAACATTTCTCCCTTGGGCAATCACTAATTTAGTTAGAGTAATAAAGATTATTGATAATGTTAGATTAACTATAGGATGATAAAAAAAACGTAGGAATGAGAGTTGGTAGTAGATTGAGTAACAAAGAATATGGGAAATGAGAGGTGCACGTTCCATAAAAGAGAAAACTGGAAACAACACTCTATACTTCAAACACAATGAATTGAAAAGAGGGAAGGCGACGAACTAATAGCACAGACAGACACACACAATTCAATAAGCAATAATTAAGTAAGGTAATCAGTAATGCTAACCACTAATATTAATTAGTAAGGTAATCAGTAATGATAATCACTAATATTAATTACTAAGTCAGTAATAATTAAATTAATCAGTATGCGATAATTAAGTTAATCAGTAGTAAATTGATCGAAGAGGCGGTGGCGCGGGCGATCTTCGGTGGCGCTGTTTGATTTCAGGGGCTGAGGAGGCCAAAGACTGGATGGAGAAGATGCCCACGCCAGGAAATAAATAAATAGTTTAGAAAAAAATCTAGTAGATTAGCATGTACTCGTCTCGTGACGGCAGGTTTTTCCACCTTCAGAGGTTTTTCTCTCAGCCGTACCTTATGGTCTCCTTTCCGCGGTATTGATGCGATGAAGAGACCATTAGGGGTGAATGCCAGAATTCAAAAAGTTAGACTGCGGTAGGATGTAGGTATTGTAATGGCTTAAAGGCCTTCAGCCTAGCCACATAGTTAAAAGAATTGAAATTATCTATAAATGTGTTATATATGTGTTAACCTATTAAATAAATAAAACAGACAGACACACACACAATAAGTTATAAGACAAAGATAATAAATTGAAATTCTATTTTTTGTTGAGAAGGAAATAAGTTGAAATTATATTTTTCGGGGCAATTCTGGCTTCGAATTCAGATTCAGTGCGTCGACGTACAAAGAGAAACATGTGTCCAGTCTTTGGGTCTGACACCTTTTTTGTATGTGCCTATGTAGACATTTAGCCAGTGACACTGATTTCTCTAAAGTGATACCGGACTGCAAACCACCAAGATATCTTATATCTAGTAAAAGGAAAGCTTAAGAAATCGTGCAAAAAGAGTAATGTACCTTTGTATTCAGAAGCAGAGCTAGGGCTCTGAGCTAGATGCTTTATGAAACGAGAGAAAGTGGACGAAAAACCTGGTGGAGATACAAGGCATTGGCCAGAGAAGGTGACATACACTATTTGTTACTGTTGTAACTTTTGTTTCTTTATCTTTTAAAACAATGTTTCCAATAATTCGCTATCTTGAATTGGTCGAATTGGTACCAGTACTGTACATAGCTTTAGATTTTTTGTTTGCATCTAGAATTTGGTTACAGTTTTTCATATTTTTTGCCTGTGCAGTAATGTTTCTTTAAATTAAATTGTATTTTTGGAAGGAAACATGAAAATTTTGCGTTGCGTTTTAGCATTTTGAAGTATAAAAAATTATGCGTTTCGCTTTTTAAAAAAGATCATATTCGCTGAGTTATCATACTATTAGGTTTTTGTGGACCACAACATCTGGAGAGTGTATACGTAGAGGAAAGAAAGAAAAGTTTAGTTTGGAATGAAATATCCATGTTCTGAAATGTTACCAACAACGCTCGTTGCAATGATTTAATATATTCATTTTTCAAGGTCATTATGGTAAAAGATAGGATACTTAAGCTCAGGGAAGTGTGCGGTGATTGTACTAGTTCCCATACTTCAAATTCAGTATTTAATAATTGGGATAAACAAATAAATATTAGACATAAACTAAAAGAGCAGAGGTGAGGATTCTACCGCTCAAGGAAACGTACGCAGACTCCCCCACACGTCACACAGTTTTCATTGCGTTTGACGTTAAATAAATACTGCACGATTGTCAAGAAAAAAAGGACCAAGGCATGATTAGAGTACGGTAGGACAATTGTGACTGTTAAGGGGTGAATTTGAAGGCTGGGGCAGCAATGATCAAATCGGACCGAGGGACCAAGGGACGCGGTGAGGTTGCTAGTCGGGTTGAACGAGGCAGAGAATCGGCCCAAACGGGGACTCCACTGAAGTGAGGGTGCCACAGCTCTGCGCGGCGCGGCGCGGCGCGGCGCTGTGCGGTGCGGCTGCGTGTGAAGGCCGCCCTGGAAAGTGCCGGAGCCGAAATGGAAGCTGGTGCGCGAAGGTTGGGCGGAGGGGAGAGGGGGAAGGGTGTCCGGGTAACGGGGAGTTGATGTGGTAGAGGCGCGTGCGGGCGGGAGGGTCGCCGTCATTACAGCTAATGAGCTGGCCGTATTAACAATGATTGACCCTCGATTCTGGCGGCAGTGGCGTTTGATAACGAGTAGCGGCTGGTGGCCACGCCGCGCGGTCAGCGGATCGACGCTCCCCCTCCCCTCCCCCCCGCGCCAGATTCCGAGCCGCGGCTGAGCGCTCCGCCGCGTCCTGAACGCGCTGCTCAATGCTCCTAACTACTGCATTCTGCACGCGACTGCCTCGTCACCACGAGCCCGGATCGTTGCTCTTGAGCAGGCCTAATTCGATGAAGACAGGTGCGATTGAAGCTCGTCCTTCTCTTCTAGGAACGATATTCAGTCGCAAATGAACTTTGGAACGATGCAGAAGCTATTTCGCCTGTTCAACGTTTAATAGTTGACATATTTTCTGTTTCACCAGTAGATTTATTAGTATCGCAGCTTTGTCGTACCTGCCGCCAACCATGTTAAATCTTAAACATGGTCACAAAGGTTGTGGCCTAAATGGCCGATTTTCATAATTGTCAGGCCATATTATCCTGTTTACCGCTTTCCAAGAAGACCATTACATCAGCTTCACGTCGGAATAGATAATTTTTACTGTTGTGGTATTTATGGCAAAAAGCGTAGTTGATGTAAACGTATGTTTAAATTTTTTACTATTATGCTATATGAAACTGGAGAAATCAACAATTCATCAAATACATGTTAAATTAAATACGTGCTTTACTTCAGAATAAGATTTTCAAATGCATGATGAAAATCATAATTATAAATAGGAGCCTTCGAATAAAAATTCCTGTTGAAAGCAATCAAGGCGAAAAAGGAGAAGTCAGTGGATTAGAATAACGCAGGTATGTAATGTTCCCGCTGGAAGTAATCAAAGATTTTACTAAGAAGAAAACTACTTCGCGACTTATGTGTCATGTATTACTGGAATAGCTTTTAAGCCGAAGTACCGTGAAACTAATTGCAATACATTTGAAAGAACTATTGAGAATGTACATTCTTTTCATGAAATCTTTGTTTGCAAAAGATTGTTCTATTCATACATTTCTCCTTTAGGTTTTTAAATGTTCAAGAATAAACAAATTTATATTGATTTTAATTTCAGGCATTAAAAAAATCCGAGCCGTAAATTATATCAACTGTTACGATGAATTCTCGGGGGGGTCGTTATGATGAACGTTTGTTGCAGGATTGATAACTTTCCATTTGACTGAATCGGTGTTTGCTTAAATGCATACGTTCATGATCAATAAATGGCATGCGGAATTAATAGGGCTAACATACAGCCTGCGTGAATTGTAAAACGTACTGTTTATTATTAACAATGTGGGCAGAATTTTTGTGTACAGATTTGCTCTGAATTGCTTTTTGGTCATGTGTTAATGAGGGAAAGTTTCCAACATCGTTGAAAGTGATTTTAATCCCAACTGGCATTGCCTATGAGCGAGCATTACCTTTGCGAGTAACTCTTTTATGTTAACTTGTATTGAATACTTGTAAACATTATTTGCCTTTCAAAATTCAAGACCGTTCTAATTTGAACTTTCTTCATTCATTTTTGAAAATGCTCGTTAAGGTAAATTTCTTACTCTTAAAATACATTTTAGGCTCCTTACGGTTATCTGATTGATTTAGAAAAGTTGAAATCTTAATTAGTACTCAATATTCTCACTGACCCCCCACACCATATAGATTCCCTAATTCCCCAGGCTGTTGATCTCAGTGATACCTCAAATGCATAGAAAATATCCACTCCTCAGATTTTTCACTCGCAAAAAAATTACGGAATTACAATGAATGCAGTAGAGTATTTTGATATTATGGGATATTTAGTGTTGCCAATGTAAAATATATCATTTTACAATTATTGCTCTTTTTGACAGTAATGCAGTGGGCTTCAAATGTTATATGCTGTATATGGTATGGAAAAAGGAACTTGTAATTTCTTTTTCATTCTAGACCTCAAGAAAATGTGAGCAGATAATCTCCTCCCGCATACGCCACATACAGTTTTTACTCTTTTTCACAAAATAAATAAATAAATTGATAACAGTTGCACATGCGGACAGGCAGACAGGTAGCCGTAAATCAATTTTTCCGGTATCAAATCACCAGACATGCACGAAATGCGGTTTATCACAACACAACGTGTTAGAGAAAGGAACTTACTACATATAGGAATAAAAGTTATCCACTTCTTTGATTGATCGATCGTGATTCCGGGCGCGTGAACTACTGATTAATCCGGTAAGTGTGGTGCGTGTTTTTCATCGAGAGCTGGTGGTGGTGGTGGTGGTCGTGATCTTTCTCCGCTGAATGGTGAGTTCCGGCGCCGATCTACCGTCGAGTAGCGGGTTTTCCCCGCAACCAGGTATCTCCCACAAACCGGGGCACCGCCCCAGCCGGGTGTGGCGTCGCGGGGTAGGCGCCGCTGCGGCGGGCCGCTTCGGGAAGCCCAGTCCTAAGCCGGAAGGGGAATGGGGGTGGAACGCGGCGGCGCCTCGCCGGCACGCGCCGGGCAGGGAAATCCCGGCACCAAAAGAACAGGGCGCGCGTGGGCGCGAGTCTGGGTGATGTCGGTTGCGCCCTGGAGAGGGCTGGCCAGCGAGCCGAATGACGCCCGCCGCTTGTAGAGTGGGAGCGAGCCGTCGGATACTTAAGGCTGCGCCGACACGCGCCTCGCGGGATACGCAGGGTGTCGAAAGACGGGTGGTATCTCCAGTGCTATCTTGCACGTGATGTTCAGGTGGAAGATCGGTTTTGGCGTCAGGCCATGTAACTTCTCTAGTTACGGGACTCTATGTCCGACAGCTTCGCACTTCGCGTTGCTTCTTCCTGCTCCCGAGCAGTGGTACTGGGCTAGGCCTAAGGACGGTCGCGGGGTTTCGCGGCTAAGGGAATTGAAAGGTTGCCAAGGGGTTAAATTTTGTATAATAATCTTTGTATTATAATTGTAAATACATTGTAAATATCAAACAGAAGCAGTCGTCTGTGTTATTCTTGTCTAGTACGTCACACGGGACAAGCTCTAAGCTCCCGACCGGTCTCCCGGCGTGTGGTAGTGTAGTGCATGTTAGTGTATGTGGGTACGTAAGGGGGTGAGGATAGGACAAGGAAGAGGAAGGAAAGATCGGGCGCGGCCTGTGGCTCTTTTGTCAGGGTACTGCTCCAGCATTCTCCTGGTGTTGATCATCTAAGAAACTACGGAAAACTACCGATCAGATCAGCCGACCGCTAGATTTCTCCTCCAGATAGCGACTGAATTCGACTTAGCTGACAGGCTAGTGCCGAAAATCTTACCGCCGCGCCGACGGGACTCGAACCTAGGACCTCCCGGTCAGAGGGACTGCAGTGACATTCGTTGATGCATTGATTTCTCTCTCCCGGTATATTTCTTCGATCTCAGGGCCCCACAATATGGGTCTTTCTGCCGAAAAATCGTCGATTTTTGCCGCAGCATTTCAATACTTTCTTCTTACTATGAAAATAGTATGTTGTGAGTGAAGAAAGTAAAAACCGTTTCTCACAAACGGCTCCAAATTTTTTGTATACATTTTTTATCTTCGTATACTGCAAAGGACGCTTAAAGAAATTGCGTGCCTCACTTCCGTTGAACACACTGAATTTTCGAAAGTTGCGAAGGTTACAAACAACACGAAAAAGTGCGTGCAGTTGTTGCACCGCGAGTTCAATACTTTTAACACTTCAGTATTAGCAGGCTCTATAATGCTCTTAAGCGCAAGTCCCCTTAAGACGTTAATCGGGCCAAGGACACAGGCATGGCAGAGGTAGGATTTATTTGATCTGATATTGGATATGAGCGGAGAGCAGATGTATACTATTCGATTCTCAAATTGATACAAAATTCCAAGTGTGGCCACTATAAACGCTCGGAAGTCTCGCGAAGAAGGGCGCCAGGGCTGCGGTGCGAAACGGGAAACTTGCGGGAGGGGTGCGGAAGTTTTTATTGCTTCATAAAGCATGTCGAGAAGGGAGGATAATGCTTGGAATATTTACGCTTCCAGGGAGGAACCTCACGTGTTCTTGTCGCTATTTATGGACGACGCTGTTTCGCAGAACGCAAAGGCCCATCGCGCGACGCAATTGCGTGTGCGTGGCGAACGACGCCCCTCGCATGGTGGGAACTGGGACCGTGGAGCAATTAAAACAACGACAACCTAGGGCATGTGGTAACTGGCCGGCTGGCCTAGGTTGGCTCAGACCATCGGTTGATCTCACTGCAGTTCCTCTGACCGGGAGTCCTGACGGTGACCGGATATTCGACACTGGCTGCATTACCCTACCCTACTACACTAACCACCGCAGGGGGGGGATCTAGACCGCCAAGGAAGGCGTGGTCCGTGGTGAAGAGTTGCAAACTACCACTCAGATCCTAGTTTCACGGCGGCACTCACGTAGTAGCTTCAAGGTGGAGGCTGTGAATAGGCGATGTGTTGCCGGGCTTATCCGGCAACCCACCAGCTGGGCCCCTAGCGCGACGACCTTTGGGCGGGATTGTGCAAAGGACGTTCTTTGGAATGCTCCGAATCCAACATATAGAAGTCCAGAAGGGGACCTGAACCCCATGTTGCCTAGGTTTCGGCGGTACTCAGGTCGATAGCTTCAAGGTGGAGGCAACGAGGAGACAGGAAGGGAGCCCCGAGCTGCCCGGACCTTAAATCGGGTGGCCCTCTGTTCGGTTCTGTGCTTCGTCGTGGCAGTGGCACAAAACTCTAGACATAGAGGACGGACTTGTCCCGGCCCATGTGAGCGTCGCATTGTTTTGACTTCGAAACAAGTCTGGATAGCTAGGAGCTCTGAGCTGGCAGAGCGCTCGACCCAGTCATTATATAGGGAGGTAACCGTGAGGGTCAACTGCGTCCTGACAGGACACAGATACCAGCCCATGGGCGTACTTCTACGCCTGCGGTGGGTGCGGATAGGGATTTTGTATTTATTTTCTTTGAATAGACAAATACAAAGATCAGTGTTTATGGTACACTCTACATTTGTTATTTTTGCTTACAATTAACGTACACTAATCTTACTAATATTCTTAAAATACAACTTACTTCACTAATGGGTATCTTTATTAAAATATCTCTACTTTGGGTCGAGATCTGAGAATTTATTAAGAAATAATTTCTTCATAATGTTTTCAATAATTACTTTTACATGTGAGCCTGGAATATTATTTGAATGTTTATTGTAACGTCATAGCATTGGGCTCGACCAATAGAACCCCCGTTGTGCAGGGGTAGGGGTTGGTCATGTGGGGTCGGGCTGGCGGCAGCCAGACCTCTGAAGTCGTTCCGGTGAGAGGGGTGTCTTTTGGTGCCGGGCGGCACGGCCGGAGAAGGCAGGGGCAGGCAAGTCGGGGGCGCGTCCCGGAAGGCGGCCGTCAGTGCGCACAAGGGATGATGTGTGACGACTGAATTCGACGTGCAGATCGCGGCAGTCCCATCCGGTCAAAATATCAATAATGAGAACATGTGGGCCGCGGGTCGCCTGCGTGGGAGGTCAGTCACGTGACCTTTCACAAAAGAGGCCAGTGAAGGAAACGGCCATTCATTCGAGTCTGAGCCGAATCACGGTGTGGATGCACCACTTGCGCCAGGGCGGTGCAGAGACGAGCTGGGCTCGTGAGGGCAATCCATGTGTTGGAACGCCGGTGTGGAAGTTATTCCACGTGTTACAGAGTGTTACGCTGTGTGCGGGCACTTGTGTAGAGTGAGCAGTGAGAACTATGTACATTGTGTAAATAACTATACAATAAACTTATTTATAGCACAAGTTCAGGTCTGTGATTACCATAATATTCCCACGACGTCACAATATTAAAAAAATAAGTCAACAACCACTGGTGTATAACATTTCTAATTTTAATCGAGTCCAAAATTTTCATATTTTCTCATTAACGTCACAAAAATTCGTGGAAATCTATCAAATGATTTGACCTCTTCAAATACAACGTAACAGCATATTGCTTTAAGTACAATCATCACGGCACATCACAGTAACCACGCAAAGGATTATTACAATAGATCTTCAAGCTACTTGAACTACAAAGATTTTAATTATTCCTGAATGGAATCAAGAAAACCTGTAAATTCATGTATAACTTCGCGTGGCCGCGTTTGGGCTTTCCGACTTTTTAAAATTGTAATACAATAGCTTAATCTTAAAATGTATTCTTAAGACTAACCCAACTAATGAACTAATTCAATGTCCTAATTTTGTAACTATTATTAATTCAATGAAAATTATTTTCAAAGTTCTAGCTAAAATCTGTGTTAAATTCTCATTTTCTTTTGGTAACGCCCATTCAATTCTTCTGAATCGAGGTTTCTTGCAGGATCTGGGCTAGCCGGCGCACCAACGAGAAAACTACTGAGTGATATCTCCGTCACGGTTGATAGAAGTAATTCATTAAGAGTGGCGTCACGTTACAATACAGTAGTACTACATATTGTTATGGAGTAACATTGTTATGGAGTCAGTAAATTGCAAATAAGTAATTAGGTGATCAAGTGAAAACTCCTAAAATAATAACTAGAAAAAAACCTGGAGGTCACCCACGTCAATTTCGTCTAGGGAATAGATTGGTAGTTGTGCAAGTTGCAATTTAAAATTTGTTTGTCTCAGGTGCATGATTATTGTGTGTAATTTTTATGGTATTTTGTGTTTTAGAGGCAAGCCTCCAATTAAAAATGCTCATGATCGCTCCTACCGTCATCCATATTGTGGAAAGCAAAGGCACACCCGTTGCCACATGCTCGGGGGAGTGGATGTTATAAACGCATTTAATCTCACACCTATGCTCATTGATCGATTTATCAACAATTGGTTTCATCTTTTGTTCCTGTCCTGTTTAATATATGTTCTACCAATGCAATTAAAAAATCTTGATGTAATACATTTGTGCCTGAGAAATGTATATTATTGACTAAGTAAATTGACTACAAGTAATATTTTTAATAATTTCTTGATGTCTCACGCTTGATCAAACAACTTTAGTTTTAGGCATTTTAGTCAGTATTATTTGTAATGAATTTATAAATATCAGACGCATTAATATTTGTTACTTAAACATCAAATTCATTAGTTTTTTAATGTATTGTATTAACGCAATTAATAAATGTTGTGTGCTAATTATATAACATTGTTGCAAACTAATCACGTAAGTAGAATAATTCACTAATTCCTGAGCTCTAAAAATAATAAAAGGATGAAGGAAAAAAGGAAATTCCAGTTCTATTGAGCAAGATGAATTTCAAGTAACTGGCATTTTGAAAATTGCGGGTCGGGTTCAAAGACTTCGTTTCAGAAGTTGGTGGTCCTGTCAAACTTATTATACGTTTATTTTGCTGCCACTACGTTGCCCCATGTATGCACTGCATAACGTCTCTGAATCGAGAGCATCCTGGTTACGACGGAAATATGAAAAAAGTTGAATGACTTTACGTGTTCTTTTATGGAGGGAATTATGTGAGGCAAATATGAAAATAAGAACAGATATAAATTAGTGAAAACCATAACGATATACGTGACATTTTATAAATTCTGAGAAAACCTTCATTTAAATCAATATTAATGTAAAGTCGTGGTGCTTTTGGTCATCATTAAATATTTCAGTGCCAATGAAATTTTGTGGTTTCAATAACCAATTGAAATGCCGTAGCTTTAATGTGATATTGATTTAAACGACTTTACAGTGATATTGATTTAAATAAACGTTTTCTCAGAATTTATAAAATGTCACTTATGTCGTTCTGGTTTTCACCCATTCATATAAGAAAATAATACATTAGGTAAAAAACAAATTTTATATGTACTGTAAGATGTTTTCTGATGGGTAGAGGTGCATGCTGGGAACCAGCAGAGTGGAGATGACGTGGCTGAGAGGTGCAACATGGCTTCGGATGCGATGAACAAGATGAGAAAAGGTTGTGAAAGTGAAATGCTTGATTATGGAGTTCGCGAAGTTGTACGTGAAGTAAGACATCGTTGAGTTTGCAGCTGGTTGAGACCAAATGCGGTGCGATAACCCCGTTAGTAGTGACTTCTACAGTGGGCACTAGTGTACGTAGTCGTGTGTGAGCGACACAATGAGAATATTCAACTTGAAGCAAATGGACATCAATTGCTGATGGATAACGGCGGAGAGGAGATAATGTGGTAAGTACTGAAAATTTACTGAAGTTACGAGGTGCAGATTTGCAGTCGTGGGTGTAGAGCTTATAATTGGAAATGGTAAAATGAGAAGAGGTTAGAAAGTAATGGGAGAAAAACATAAAGCGGACGGGAAGTTGGTGAAAACATAAATGAATCATTATTGGTTATGAGACAAATATTTCGTTCTGATGAAGTAAGAGTAAAGTCAGAGAGGGTGTACTTTTATTTATTATGTATTTACGTCAAAAACAGTTAAAAACTGTGTGACGAGCTATGGGGAGAAGTGAACTTAGAAAAGACTTACGAGCTATGGGGAGAAGTGAACTTAGAAAAGACTTACGAGCTATGGGGGAGAAGTGTAATTAGAAAAAGACTTACGGATGGTAAAACACACCTGAAAGATTTGTAATGAAGAGAGGCAAAGGTGGTAAAGAAAGGAGAATAGAAGCAGCGGTCAATGTTTAGGACGAAAGAGGAAATAAGAGCAGTCGGTTACGGAATAAGAAAAATCCAGTGACTTAACAGGAACGGTTTAGTAAGTTTCATCAGGAAGGAAGTGTAGGAGTATGTGAAGGGCGTGGTTATATGGTCGTTAAGGAAACTGGCAGGAAACTGTGAATACTATAGAAAAAGTCTGTGTAAAGTAGAATACGTTTAAAGATAGACTAAAACAGGAGAGACAATTAAGGAGGATGATTTGGAAAAAGGTATTGAGTTACATAGTTACATAATTTGAAAAAAGAATGGTTCAACGTGGAAAAATTCAAATGCAAAACAAGTGCGAAAGTGAATGTTGGGAAGAATGATAAAAAGTATATAGTAGTGATTTATAAAACAATAAAACATCATTTAAAATGTAATCAGGTCTCCCACAAATCCAATTAACGCACAAGTTTTCTCCCTTTTAGATACTCTTCCAAAACTGAAATGTAAATGTTTTTTAGATATTTTTAACAAAGATTTGGACTAGGTGGTGCTCACAACATCGCAATACAATTTTCTGATGAAACACTTTATTTATTTGACTAACAAATATGACACTTTTTAAAATTGGTTAACTTAAAATTCAAACAATATAAAAACCGCAACCAAAAAGGCTATCAATACCTTCAATCTAACCGCTAATCAATACTCGCTCAATAACCGCTAATCACAATACCCCGCCCCTCCGCCTGCTCGCTCGCTCGCCCGCTCGCTCGATGTAGCTTGGCGATCAGCAATACGGTCCTCTTACACCACTATTACTTTTCTGTACATCGCATCGATTACGTTACTTCATTTGGTAATGAAATCGTCAATAATGGTAATGAGAAACCGGCTGAGTTTAGCTGAGAAACAGCATTTTCTGCTGACTCTGAAGTGTCTCTAAACGGAGGTCTAATGATTATAGTCACGGCAATGACGAAATTTCGATACTAACTATATAGTTCGGTAAAATTAAGCTTCCTCGAGGAGAATTCTAATGGCCGGCTACTCATCGGTAATTTTCTGTGTTTCTGCTATCAATACTTGGACAATGCCGGAGCAGTACCCTAACAAATTGACTACGGATCGCGCGCTGTATTTCCGTCATCTTTGTCCTATTTTCTCCCCTTACACACACGCGCACTACATTACCACACATTTCGGCAGACCAATCGGGAATTCAGAGCTTTTCCCGATTGGGGCGGAGTCTCGCAGGGGGAAGATACCCGGAGGTGGAAATACCTGCAAGCCAACGTGTATGTCGGCACAGAATCTCACCCCCAGTGCGAGAGTACCACCGCCATCTCCCGTAAAACATTCACTACATTAACGGGAATCATACCCTTAGACGAACACATGCCTGGAAACATTCGTCAATCTATTTGTAATGCGAAATTGAAAACTACACATACACTCTATTCTTCCTTCAGTTTGGTGAAGATTTGAAGTTCAGGAGTATATTAGGGCGCACATACTTCTCAAATTACTCCGTGAAAGAGTGACATCATGTAAAGAGACAGCGCTCGTAGTGTCTTTACATTCTGCGGATACGTCTCATTTGCTTAGAGCTAGTTTGCGTAGCACTTTCGCTTTTTAATCACTGCTTAACAATATTTTCAGTCACCCTTCTTCCTCCTTCCACGTTGAGGTCTTTTTCCCTCTGTACCTGCGTCCCCTCCGACATCCTGCGCCCCACATCTCTCCCAACGGGGGGACCCAGGTCCGCGACGCTATCTCTAGATCTAGTTTAAAACGCCTAACGCGCGCTTTCGTTGCCGACGAAACTCTTGCGCCGCGCTCTCAACCGCCACCCTCCCTCCCCCACCCGCCGCTCTATGCCCTCCCCTCCCCAAACCTTCCCCGCCCGCTCTCCAGCTGATGAAACCAGCGCCATCAGGTGGCCGAGAGCCCGACAGCCCTAATTTCAAGCTCCATTCGCTCTCAAGGGTTTTCTCCTTGCGAACTCCAGTTTAAAACTTCCTTCATACTTGGTATAGCGTAAGAATATTACCCCTATATTTTGAGCTAACATTCTCCTCGGGAAACTTCTTCCCGTGCCAAAAATTTTCCTAAAAATATTGTGGTCTCAAAGGACGCTATGGTTACAATTTTTCACCTCGAGGGCGACCGTCGCGCTGGGAGTCCCGTTGCGTTTCCCCTCCAGGCGGCCACCGGGCTCGTTAGGGCCGGGAGGGGGGGCGCGGAGGGGAAGGGAGACGGTGGCGGCGGTAGCTCTAATTACTGCCACGATACCCCCACCCCACTCGTCTACACACTTTTCCCTCCGCCCTTCGGCGCCGTCTCGAGCTCGCAGCGCCGTCCCGCGAACTTGCGAGATAAACTGACCTATCGCGGTCGCCGCCTTAAAACTGAAAACTTCTCGCGTGCTGGCAGCGCGGTGTGGCGTTCGGGAGGCAGCGGGGGAGCAGGCGGGAGACGGTGAGTGTGACAGCGATGGAGGTGAAGGAGGATATAGTAGTCATGGCAGTGACCACAGAGGCACTGATGATGGGGATGGTACTGAGGGCAGACGTTGTGGGGCACTGAGCGAAGGCGGCAGTGGCAGTTGGGAGGTGAAATTAGAGGTGAGAAGGGGTGCGTGCGCTAAGTCTTGCCTACGGCGATGGAGCCCGAGGATGAATGATGAGAAGTTGTGATGGTGGAGGCGGAAGCAAACAAGACGGTGGCAGTGGCAGGGGCAGGGGGCGGGGGACGGGGACGGGCATGGGGACAGGGACGGGGACAGGGACGAGGACAGGGACGTTAACAGGGCCGGGGACAGGGACGGGGGCAGTGGCAGGGCAGTGGCAGTGGTGACGGGTTCGTGGCTACGACTGGCAGTAAATGTGGCGGTGACTGTGACTGTGACTATAACTGTGACTATAACTGTGACTAAAACTGTGACTAAAACTGTGACTAAAACTGTGACTAAAACTGTGACTAAAACTGTGACTAAAACTGTGACTAAAACTGTGACTAAAACTGTGACTAAAACTGTGACTAAAACCTGTGACTAAAACTGTCACTAAAACTGTCACTAAAACTGTCACTAAAACTGTGACTGTGTGACTGTAATTGACTGGGGTGATGACTGACTGTGGCTATAGCGGATGCGGTGTTGCTGTGGGTTGGCGGGCGCCTCACCGATGGGGTGAGGGAGCGCAGCAGGAGTAGTACTAGTAACGGGGGTGGGCAGTATAACAGCGACGGCGCGGTGGTAGCGGCGGCGGCAAGCGGTAGCTTGCGCGCCGTGCAAAGATGAATGCTATCTTGAACGCACGCAAATACTCGTAAATCTTCGTCCGCGTCCCTGGCAATGGGGCGCGGCGCGGCGGGTGGTGTTTTTTGCGAGGGGCTGCGGTCGGGACGGGCGGGAAGAGAGGGGGGCCGGCGAGCAGTGGGAGTGGGCGCCGTGTGCCGCAGACGCAGGTCTGTGGGGGGTCTGGCCGGCCCCCCCGCGCCGAGCCACGCGGCGCGTGGGTCGTGCTCCTGCATCCCTTCGAGTTCGTTTCTTTTTCTTGTCTTTCTTCGTGTTTTCCGCCTCCTCCCCCTGCTCCCCTCATCCTTCGCATCAACTTTTCTTTTCCTCAAGCCGATTCTTTTCTTTTTGCTATCGATGGCCTCGTCCTGTTTTTCATTTCGTGCTTATTGCTACTCCTTGTCGATGTCACTTCCGGGTTTTTACAACCCGCACATTCGTTCACTGTTTGTTTCCTAATTTTATATACTTGTCTTTTCTTTTGTCGTATCCTCTGCGACTTATATTTCAAAGAATAAGACCCAGGTACAAGCCATTACACAGAAATAAACTCGTGTTTCAATTCATATTCGCTAATATATATTAATTATTCAGACTCCCTCTGACCGAAAGTTGTTAATGAAGCTTACAAATACTATATGGAATCCTCGAGATTTAGAAAGATGAAAATTGTGGTATGAAGTCTGCGTTTGATTAATTATTTTTTCTAGTGTTAGTTCGCACTGTTGCATGATTCGGACGATCGCCGTCGCCGTTGGCCGGTTATGACGAAAAGTACTCTCCCACGGTGCCCTAGTCCAGATAAGGAGATATAATGATTCTGACGATCATGATGACATTGGAAGAAAATATCGTGCGCGGTCTGTGGGTCGTTGTACGTGCTGTTGCTCTGGAATTTGCATAGAGGTGATAGGAGAAACTACTAAAGCCAGTCGTCAGAGTAAATTGGCTTGCGAATTCGGTTCTGGGAGGAACCACAATGATTGATTGATTGTATACGCACGTCAACTGCTATGGTCATTTGTCTCATTAGTAGAGTATTTTATCTCGGGAGGTGGTGGTGTTCCCCGCTGGATGATGAGATCCGACCCCGACTTACGTGCCAGGTTGGCTGAGAGTTTCCTCTCCCATTTCTCTTTCCAATGGCGGAACTCCCCAGCCAGAACAAGCTCTCAGCTTCCGACTCGTCTCCCGAGACGGTATGGTAGTATAGTTCGTGTATGTGTAGGTGTGTGGAAGGGGATAAGATAAGACAAGGAACAGAAATGACATCACGTGCGGTTCGTGACACGTTTGTTAGGGTAATGCTGCGCCTAACGTTTCAAGCAGTATCACTCACGTTTCAAGCCGGAACTTGCGGAAAAATAGTCAAAAAATGGCATTCAGTTATTTTATTGTTGTAAAACTGATTTCAAGTAAGACAGAAATTCTCAGCTACTTTTCTACGTTGACGCACATCACACAGTATCATATTTCTTGTAGAATTTTCACGTGTAGAGATACATGAATCTTTGTATTAAACATGCGAACTGATTTGACGTCATTATTCATAATTTCTCGCATTCAAGGCCGGTACACATGTCCTTTTGATAAGAGGATGGTTAATAATTTAATTTTCAACAATTTTTAGTTTTCTCGTGAAGACATAATACTGCTGCGGCAGAGATCGGGGATTTTCAACAGAAAATCTCGTATTGTGGTGCCCTTACCAACGAAAAAAGTTGGTAAATTTCTTTCCTATCTGTAGTAAATACTTCCTCTAACACGTCATGTAGTCAGAATTCGCGTTTTGTGGGTCCTTGGTCCCGAAAAATCGATCAACGAGAAACGTTTGTCTTGGTCCCAGCCTAAGATAAATGTTTTCTCGTTGATCGATAGTAAGAAAAAACACGTATGATAAGCGAAATGCTAAATTTTTTGAGACGTTACCCAGTGTTATAAGGAACAGGGAAACGCAAGTATGGCGGCTTTGCCTCTTAGACCGATCTGAGTATTGTTTCTGTGAGACTTATTTTAAAGATGGGAAAAGACATACTAGTGCAAATAATTACCAATTAATGGATTTTGCACAGCTTGAAACTAAGTAGAATAAATAGATAATAGGCAACCACACAAACATTGAACTATTATGTGCAGTGTGTTTGAATTTTTTCGTCAAAATACAGTAGAAAACTCTTACGTGATATACAAGGTAGAAATATAATCTGCGCTTTTATAGCACCATAATGCCCACCCGAGAAAATGCACAATGTTTTCCGTCTAAGACACTATTACATTGGCCCGACACATGGACATTGCCTGAAATTGGAAAGGCCGCACAAGTTCAGGTGTCAGTAAACTCGTAGGACGGCATTTACTTTTGGCTTGCACTTCCCTTTTGTCGCATTTGTTTCCTTGTACGACTGGTGCCATGATACCAACACACTCACATTATAATTTGAAACAACTTCCATTAACGTAACGTTTATCGCCACAGTACACGCCACAGTGCCTGATAAAAGATTCCGATATTTATATAACGTAGCGTGAGTTGCATGTGTGCTAGTTTACAACTTAATTCGTAGATAACATCATGTAACAAAATTTTGTTTAAGTTAATTTTGTTGTTGTTTCTGATGCAGTGTGTTTCAAAACACTATGTAAACGCATTTATGCCTATGGGAAATTGTTTTTTAGGGAAATGACATCGATTTTCTTAATTTTAGGAAAATACATATATTTGAAACAATGAATGCTCGTTACATTCACCCATGAAACAAAAACAAAAGAAATTCTTAAATACAATGTTTGAAAAAATGTAAATGCAGAAAATATATATGACAAAATTGTTAAAGTACGTGAGATTGTTTACATATCATGAACAGTTTGCTTAAAAATGTGTTGTTTTCCTAAATTTCCTCTTACCTCACTCTCTAATCAGTCCCCAGACATTATCACCAAGCATTCGCTGTCCCTGGTACCTTCTTCCAAACAAATGTAAGTCCTGATGGACCCTTTCGCCCTGTTCCTCTGAATATGCACCCATATGAGTCTTGAAAACATCGAGATGCCAGTGGAGTACATGCAACTTTAGAGATATTCTGCACCCCATTGATTTGTAGTTATTCAACCACATCCCTGCCACCTTATACCACCACCTTGCGATTGTCCACTCTTGTGACTACCTAGGAAACCATTCACATCTCCAGAGCTCTTCCAGGCCTTTCTTCGAACTGGTAGAAGCTTGCTAATGAATGTGTCATCACGAAGTAAATTTTTCACTTGGGGGCCAACAAATATTCCTCCCTTTATCTTCTCTTCTGATAGTTTGGGAAACACATGGAGGTACTTCATTGCATCTGATATATGTAATACCTTTACAAATTGCTTGATTAGTCCAAGCTTAATACGGAAGGGAGGTAACAGAAATAACACTTGGAGAGGTGATCTGTTGGTTCTTGCCAAATTCTAGGTACACCAAATTTCAGTTTTCTGTTTTATCCTCTATACCAGGCCTCGAGAGTTGATCTGCAACACTCACATACAACATGTAGTCCCCAATTCTTTTCTTAGTCTCCCACAGGAATACCAAAATATGAACTGTATGCTAAGCAGATGATGTTAGCATCCTTTATTCTATGCTTTACTGCTTTCGATCCCAGGAAGATGTCTTACACATAAAAAAACAGTCTGGATTACGCTTACAACAAAGGGAATATGCCATTATTAATCAGTGATGAGAATATGAGACAGATATTACACAGTTGAACCGTTTATTCACCTCATAGAAAATGTATTCTTAGCTAATATACTTTCAACCAATTAATTTCATATAATTGGCATAAAAAGCAAAGAAACGATTATATAAATGTAGGAATATTCAGTGTAGTTTAGGTTGTGGCTTAATTCATCCAAAACAAGCATAAAATTCACTTAAACAAGCAAAAAGGTTTTTTTTTGTTACATGGTGTAATACTATATCTATTTCATGCTGTGTAAAAACTCTGTATTAAATTGCAAAATTTGTGGTAGTAGGCATGCACAGAAACCCAGGAAAATATGGGAAGGCTTCTCGGTGGATGTACATGTTATTTTTAGAATTGGTACACGGACAAGGACGGCGGCAGACAAAACAAAAGATAAAAGCAAAAATTCGAGGGTCTAATTTCATTTAGGTCCGTCGTATTGTAGAGAAAAAAGATACAGAAAGATATGTCCGCATGTTTTCTCCTCTGAGCTCCAACACTTCCGCGCTTTGTCCATGTGTACAGTTGCCGCGCGCCGTCAGTATCCCATCCGTGCGTCCCATGTCACATTTACTCTTCCCATTTCCCTTCCCGCACCCTCTACTCTTCTTTACCTCCCCTCCCGTCTCCACCATCCTCCTCTTCCCACTCTTCTCCCCTCCTCTTTTCTCTTTCACACTCCCCTCCTCTCCCTTTCCACACCTTCTCTCCTCTCCCTCACTTCTCCCCACCTCACCTTTCTCCAGCCCTAAACTTTCACTCCTCCTCCAAACCTCTTCCCTTCTCACCACTCCTCCCCCTTGTCACCACTCCACCCCTTCCCATTCTCACCACCCATCCTCTCATCAACCCTCCCCTCTTCAGTCCTCTTTTTCCCAACAACACTTACCCCAAACCTCTCCCTACACCTACTCCTTTCCACTAACTTTCACCATCAACCTTTCTTCACTCCTCTTTGCCACCATTATCTTTCTCCTTTTTCCCCATCATTCCTCACCTACCTCCCCCTTCCATTGTCTCCATTCGTTCCCCCCTTTTCTCCTAGCAGACCATCCCTCGTCCACCCATCCCCTCCTGATGTGCTGCAGCGCTCTGGCGCCCAGTCTATGCGCGAGCACAGCAATCGCCTAATGGGCGCGGTCCTAGGCGTCAAATGTGCGCCTCCGCAGCCCGACGACCCCTTTATTGACAGGCGGCAGTGGTGGCGGCGGCGGCGGCAAGACGCGTGTGCGGCAAAGAGGGAGGGGGAGTGTCGGGGGACAAAGAGAGGGGGAAGAGGAACGCGTGATACAGCGGAGTGTTGCGATCGGGAGCCGGGATGGGATAGTGTGTACGAGACGTATTATGCTGCTGCGGGCACGCATGTGGAGGTGAACGAGTGCGACTGATGCCGTGATTCGGAAGGAGAAGGGGTTATGTGAAAGACACAGTGGTTTGAAGAAGCAAAGGAAATACAGTCTGAGTGGGAAAAGATGATAAAGCTATTGTCGGGATGAAGAAAACGTTTTCTGTAAAGAAATTTGGTAGATATAACTCTTTGGGGCAGGGCTGATTAGAAAGTCGATTCGAGAGCAAAGAGCCGTCGGCAGTGGCCGGAGCGGATTGCGGGAGCAGCAACGGGAGCGAAGCCGTCGTGGAGGGGGTGCGATTAGAGGTAGAAGCGATACGTCGGACGGCGTAAGTTTCACCCCAGGCGTCGTTGCAATATGTGTTGTCATGGAAGAGGAAACAAGTGTCTCTCGTAATAATAGTCCGATCATTTTTTAAAATAAATGGGAAGTTTTATTTTTCAAAAACTGGAGATAATAAATAAATGTTTGGTTCGTCATAAGAGCTGACGAATTTTTGGTGTCATATATACGCTGCCGTAATTTTAAGTTTGGATCTACGTATGTTTGTGAGCAATTTGTTTCTGGTATGAAAAGTGGTAAATCGAAACACAGAAGCTCTCTCATAGATAACAACTTGAAAAATGTTGTGAGGTCAAGTTGCGCTCAATCACTTGGGCCAAATATTGAAAGCATTGTACGAGAAAAAATAATTTAAAAATGTAGAAAGAATTAATGTCTCTTCAGTATAATCCTAAGTACTTTTTGGTACTTTGTTTGCATTATAACTCTTTGATAAAAATATTTACATGATTTCTGACTATTCAACATTCAGTAATTTTTACTGTCGCCATCTTTCTGAAGGATGTTCGAAGAAATTCTTTCCTTGCCCGAATTATTTGTTTAATTATTATCTAATATTAGTGGATGTGACAATTATTATCCGCAGACATTCGTAATGGCTATTTTGGTATTGGAGCTTGTAGACGGAACACGAGTGTCAATGGACGAAGTCACGTCAGTGCGGAGAGATAAGCGGCATGAATTTCTCATACCCCTGTGTTTGACACTTGAATTTCTCATACTGCTCCCGGCTGGGTTCCAGCGATCAGCGTGCGCCAGCTGAAACGGAAGAGAAAAATTATTATTCTGGAACCACTTAATTATCAGAAACTTTTCCTAGATGAAATTAAAATAATGCATTATTAAACAAATTTGTTTCAAGTTAATTGCAGTGCATACTCTAAAATTCCGTTACTAATTGCAAAATGTATAAGTTTATTTACGGAAGTCAATAATATTATTATTACTTTTTTTTTCAAATTCCAATTTACGTTTCTCAGTTACTCGTTTTCCAGTATTTTAAAAATAAAACGTGTCGCCGATAAAAGAAGTGAAGTTTGCGAAAACATCTGTAAATGTAACGTTTTCCTTGTTTTCCTGCAGAAAACATTATTTTCGTGTACATACAATTTTTGTAAAATTTGAAATAAGTCTGGGGTATTTCAGAGACAATAGGGAAAGCCACTTCCTCTTATCCTTATTCTTTTTAGATTTCTTCTCTTTCTTTTTAGATTTCTTCTTCTGTGTTAGGACGCTGTATCCAGGTGAACGCAAGCTTTCATGATCCTCTTAATTTGCTTTTGAAGCCACGGCACACTGTAAACGCGGGAAATATCACAGCGGCCCATGCCCGCCGACATTGCACTCCTAGACCATCTCTATCATCGCTTTGGGTAGGCCGAGGCTTTAATACGTGAGAATCGGCGCCGCGCAGCTTGTCATCCTCAGTAAGCGAGAGATGAGAGCTGTCGCACGCTTCGGGAGGTCAGGCGAAAAACATCCCATTCGTACCGCTGTAGCGCGCTGGGTTGAAAGTCTCCAGGAAAACTGTTTCCCAAAGGTTAATCAAGTGAATTGCATGGTTGTAAAGAGTTTGAATTTTACAAATTATGGTATTTATATAATTAACTTATTAGAAATGCTTGCGTGGTGTAAGAGTTCTTAGAATATTACGTTGGCGGGCCGTGGGCGAGTCTACTGAGAAATGTCTGTTGGAGCTTGCAGCTGCGTCTTAGACGATGTTATCTGAGTTCGGAATCCGGTTGGAGTGATTCGCAAATGGCTTCAAATACATATCCATTGATTTACAGTGAACTAAATTGTGCTGAATCTTGGCGCTATGCGAGATGTGCACACATAAAATATAATTGAGCTTATAAATAAATAAACTTATGAATTAAACAATTTGCTTGTCCGAACAAATGTTGAGGAATACATTATATAATAAAAATATTATTATATAATATTACCTTTTAATATATTGTTATATATTATACGATGTTTGGGGCAGAAGTAAGGGCAACTAATTATTTTCTAAAAGAAATGTTATCGGATCGCAAAATTTCATTCATATTTTAAAAGAATGCTGTAGTATGTTGTGTTTACAACAACAGATTGCCTCTGCAAGGGTCTCTATTAGCACAGAGAACAACTTGAAAATCAGTTGTCCGTCTACCGCCGTGCGAGGTGAATGTAACATGTTTTCAGCAGCGCTCTTATTCCAAGAGAGCCATTCGCCATGAAAGGAATGCCCGAGAATGTCACAAGGAATTGATGGAAGCTCATGGAACAAAGTCCTTCCATACCGGACAGCCGGGAGATGCGCAGGAGAGTTTCAGCAAAGATGCGCAGCAATCTGTGATCAGCAACACACGTGACGACCTGTGGGTCTGCGGATCTATGTGATGTGCGGTAATCGAGTTTAGATCAGGCGTTGAGAACGGAAATGTAATGTTTTTCGAATATGTGAATTCGTATATTCTAAAATGCCTTAGAACATGAAACTAGTTCGACCATTTCAAATACCTTAATAAATATGATAAATTCAATTTTTGTGTGTTGATAAATGTCCACGCATATACTTTATTACCTCGTCCTTCATGTGTATATTTGAAATTTTCCACCCCTACTCATATTCCCACAAAAAATAGTTGCCATGACTTCTGCCCCAACCTTCGTATAATAATTTTTTTTATCATTATTATTAATAATCACTTAAAGGCTAATGCTTTTATTCTCATTTCCTGATAATACTGTTATAATTCGTTTGTCTTTTCTCCAGAAAAAAATGCTTTATTGAATGCGTTCTTTAATAGAAAGGAGACAATAGTCAACCCTCCCGCTGTAGCGTGCATGGGCGCTGTTGCCTTATGGATACCAGCTTGTATGCCGACAGCGCATCCAATTCTCCGCATAGATAGATTATATAGATAGATTTGATCTACTTATGGCTTCACATAATTGGAACGGAAACGGGTAAAAGTAACAATAAAAAACGCCACACGCACAACACATACGAGTACGGAAATGCATGTACCCATTGTGCCCACTCCACACATCCACACTTTCATTATCTCAATACCTCTATTACACGCACATATCTCAAAAAGAGCCAATGTCCTCCCACGCAGACATCAACTTGCCCGAACGTACCTAATGACACTACATACTTTCCTGTACACAGACGGACGGATTCATACCCACGCACTTGCATCACTCCATACATGCTTTCAGTAGGCACGTTATTAGCGACAGTCACCATAAACACCCATACGAGTTAAAAAAAACATACCGACAACTACCTAACATAATCATACATCAACATTTTACATCGCGATTTTTTTCCCTAATTATATTTAGGCCTCTGGCTAGTCCCAAATGCTTCCACAGGTATATTATTCCAGTTGTATATTGTTCGATTTACATAAGAGAATTTCTCTGTACCAGATTGCTGCGTTCATGTTCGAATTTTGAAATTATGATCCTCTCTCGTTTAACACGTTGGTCTGAGCATCCTCTACCGAATTTCCCTCTACACAGGGAAACTTACATAAAGCGTTAAGCCTTGCTATCTTTTTGCGAACTGAAAGCGATGTTAATTCGTTTGTGAGCGAGTCGCTTTTCCAGAGAATTTAGCGGCTTTTTTCTGAATTTTGTCTACCTCGTGAATTTGGCGTAGTGGGAAACAATCCCAGCTACCGTCCCATATTCCAAAGTAGTGCACAAGGGAGTGTATGCTAATGTTTCAACGGTACTATTGGCCTTCCTCAACGTTATTAATGGATATTCATGGTGTATCTTTATCGAAGAGTAATTATATCGCATTTTTAGCATAGAGAATGTAATAACGTTGGGTGGCTTGAGTCAACATTATGTACGATCATTCCCCTGCAGTGGCAACATAAGAAATGACTTTGTGACGACTCACCTTGAAATGCTTGTTTGAAGGACAAGTACAGCGGGAAGTAACATTCATATGTATTCAATGACGAATTGGGAAATTTCTAAAGAGGAGATATTTCCCTCATTTCTAATCTTCATTTGCAAATATTCCTGATGTTAATAGCTGCCCAACTATATACAAACGAACGGCTTAGATGGGATTTCTACGTGAAATTTCGAATAATGAAGTTAGCGAGCCTGGGCAGGACATGCAGCAGGTTGCCGTGAGATACGGTAGGGGACGCAAGGGTGAAAAAGTGCGGCAGCCGCCCGTCGAATGGATGGAGTGGGGCAACGGAGGAGGGCGCGAGGGGTTATCGGGACGCGCCGGCCGGGATGGATTTCGGCAGCTGTGATTCAAATGAAATAAACAAAGGAAGTTGGAAATCGAATCCACCATGGAGTGTGGAACCAGTTCACCAACAGCAGAAATATAATTTTAAAATTTTTAATTCTCGATTCCAGCTAGACAGAAACAGCAGTGCAATAAAAGGGATAGTAACATAGGTTTTGGCTGCTGATTTGCAGACCACCTCAGTGCTTTTGGATGAAAACTCAAAATACTAGTAAAAGGCAAAACTAATAACCACCTGCCATCACCTATCTTCCACTACATCAGTGATGTTTCTCAAGAACTGAGAGATGATAGGTTTCAATTGTGCAAGTGCCTTTATTACTACTTGAAATATAACTTATGCGCTTTGAATATTCTTTGCAATAGATTAACGTTCATAGACTTGTAACCACGGCCTTACTGAGTGAAACGTGAATCCTAAGTTTGCCTTTGCACAATATCAAAAAGAGAACAGGATATCTAATGAAAACATTCGTACATAGAAATCATGTCCAACAGGAATTAGAATTGTTTGATATTTCCTAATATATCTTTAAATTATTTTGTCGGCGAATATAGCCAATAATACAGGTAACATTACTTTTTTGTTTTATTCTGTACTGTATTGTATTTATTCAGTGTTTCCTTGGAATCTGTCACCTAATTTCTAAAGTAGAAACTCTATAGAACAAAAATAGGAAGCGAAAGAAAACAGATAAAGAATACACATTCTTGTTAAATTAATGGATGAAGCTAAAAACAATTTTGATTACTTCAGATTAAAATATTGAAATAGAACTAAAATGTAGTGCTGTGGTACAAAAAATGTGAAGAGCATGATAGGAGAAAATTGAGAAAAGTAAATGACAAATAATTGGAAGAAGGAGAATCAAACTAACGTAATCGCCACTAATACATTGTGAGCGATAGTTTGGTGTGGGTTAAACATTAAGAATATGTTAACCGTAGAAGGTTTTTTTTTTCAATTAACGAATATTATAAATGTATTTCAGTAGAATTACAACAGTGTGGGATGAAATTGCTTCAAATGTATCTCCTATATTCCAAATTCATAATTAAATAGAGTTAAATAATCATATCATTTGTATGAAAATTATTTTCCACGTTAATCTTTCCTTCTTTCATTTTCTTTCATTACTTTTCTTGACGTTAAAAATTCACAAGAACAAAAACGTGATGACAATAAACGGTAAATATCGCAGCTAGCCACGTTCTAGGAAAATGTATGAGAGAACAGTCACTTTCTCATTTCTTGCGATAGCAGTCATCAACTCGGTCAGTGTTGTCCAACTGACGGCCGCATGTGGTCCGCGGTGCCGTTTAGTGTGACCCCCGAAAGGTTATTACTCAATATGTGAAAGTCCCTTGCATCCATGTCGGGCTAGAAAATTGCGCGCCTAGCGCATGCGCTCTGTCAGGGTCAACATTCCCTTAATGTAAAAATAGATTAGATTAGATTAGAATTAATTAAGATATTTTCTAGTAAATTCAGAAATTCAAAATCATCTCAATGTGGTTCACCGCGTGATGCATGGTACTGCCAGTTAACACGCACAGTTCTCCACCTCCCTCGTTTTAGAGTCAGCCGGGGAATCTACCGAAATCAACAATTGGGGGAAGTGAGGTGTGTAATCTCCAAATAATAAAAATTATGACCCGCACCATATTAAAGGTTTTAATCAACTACTAGGTCATGACTATTGGATTTAACGTTATGATTTGAGGATAAAACGATATGGTGATGATAGTGGGTCAAAGGACGAACACATACCATGCCCGAGGCAGGTCTGGAACCCGCGACCCCACGGTCCGAGATCATTACGGCACTACTGTCTTAGCAATCTCGGTCACGGGGCTGACTCTCGAAGTCTTTTGTACACATGGGTTTATTGAATGATTAGTGTTTCAGGGCGCGTCAACTGCTAAAGCCATTGTTCTGTATATGTGCTGGTGATTCAAAATTACTTTTGCACCTGTGAGTGTCAGTGCGTCACGATCCTGTAAGTCGTGTGTAGCATCGTGTGCTTTGATATACCGCAATATGTGTACTGACCTTTAGGTTCGTCATCTTATAGTGAGATTTTTATAAGGCTGCCTCTCAACGCACGTCTTCACGATGGAATATATCACGCTAGATATCGCATGATCGTGACCTATCAAGCATTGCTTAATCACGCGACATCTAGCGGGACAACCGAGAAAGCCGCGAAATGCCGTGATATATTACATCGTGAAGACGGGCCTTGAAAGGCAGCTTTATAAATTTTGCAGTAGACTTTTTAATACAAATCAGTAATATTTTACTTATTTTTTATTATTAAAAATATGGTACTTACAGTATTATGGTATATTTATTAAAATAACAGAAGATTGACCTTGCCAATTCGAAAGCAATGTTGAATCTCCCTGCATACGTGACTTTCGTTCCTATTAAGAGACTTCAATGCCCTGCATTCCTCATAGTTTTCTTGATTATAGTCACAATTTTCATAATTTTTTAATAAATACTTTCTGATATGTTTACCGAAACGTACTGTTGAATTTCATAGAACAATTTATTTCTGCCTTTTAGAGAAAAATAATATCAGTAGAATAGCTTTAGATTCGTATTATTGCATGTACATCCAAGAGAACCAGGAAAGCTTCGGTGTGTTATTAAAAGCATAATTATCAAATTGTATTAGAATTCAGATAATTGTATTGGATAACAACTCAAACCTACTTGTCTCTCCCTCGGTATTTTTTGTTTATTTACGTCAAAAACAGTTAAAAACTGCGTGTGACGAGCTATAGGGAGAAGTCCTGTCCTGTCTGAATGAACCCCTTTCCCTTTCATCCACTTTTACTTCAAGGGTGCCTGAAGAATACATTTAAAGGAAAGGGGCAAAACAAAATTAAAGCAAGAATTTTATAAATTAAATTTATTGAAGTTGATAACTATTTAATAAATCCAGTTTTACTTTAGAAGTTGGAAATAGTTTGAATTTAAATTTGGATAAAACCCCTTAAACTTTTTGGTATTTAAAAAAATCATTCATTGTTAATATTACATACATTCACAACTAATAAATCAATTTGACGTAGATTGATAATTATTTGAAAATATGCTTTAATCCTGTCCATTTCCAAACGAAGTGTGGCGCCTCGCTCTTCCCTCTGGAGCCAGCCACGCTCCGCGTCCGCAGCGAGCTCTGACCCTCGATCGGCCTCAGCAAACTTGACTTCATCTGTCCAATCGTCGGCAGGGGGCGTGCTGTCGCGCTGTCTCACCACGCCCCTTTGATGTTTCTATTTGCAATAAATTTGCGTGGCGTGTTTGGCGGTCGGCGTCGACGTGCACGCGGCCCGCAGGTAGATTGTGGGGGCGGGGCAGTATGCGGGGGTAGTGGGGGCGGTTGGCGTCGGAACGCTGGCTGGATTGAGGGGGTGGCCGAGGCGGCGACGGCGTGGGGGATAGGAGTGGAATGCAGGGAGAGCTGTGCGGTGGAGTGGGTGCCGTGTGGTGGGGTGGCGCGGATGGTTGGGGGGCTGGAATAGCGGGTGGCTGGATTCGTGATTCACACTTTTGCTTGTAACTGCAGTGATCAGTGTTACTTATTTTTCAATGCGTAATAATGTCTGGATGAAGTTCGCCAGTTCAAGCCTGGCTGAGGGCGATGGAAAATCCTCAGTATGCAATATCACTTTTGTGAGATGTAAATGAGCCCTAGAGAAAGGGCTGGCCAAATGAAAATCTCCAATTTCCATTCTAAGCAGATACTATATCCGTTCAGCGAGAGAACGACATGGTTTAAGCGGGGAACGACGCAGGAGTAGATACGAGTGAGACAGTTTTGCCGGTCTGTGGTGGTATACATAGGAGCCAAAAGGTAGTTGATATTTTTGGAGGCCTACTGTGTATTTTGATAAATGAGTCAAGGAGGGTTAAAACACACATTTATTACATTCAACATAAAATCCATCTAGGCTTCTGTAATGTCGGGGTCGAGATAGGGTGTACAAAATGTAGCGCGGGGCCATGGACGCGAGAATGAGCCCACATTTAGTAGGACGATGGTGTCGTGTCCGAATGTCCAAGGTAATTCTGGGTTGAATGTCCGTAGTCCAAAAGAAAATAACGTAGTTGAGGAAGCACAGCTGTCTTATGGGAGAATCTGGCGTATCACTGTTCCGAAACTGAATGAGAACTGGGAATGTTGCCTAGAAACCACCGTGACTACTTTCTCTCTATGCCCTATAAGCTCTGTACTGTTACCACCTACTCATTGTTCTGTATCGCAGTTCATACAATTGGCTTGGCTCGGGTTATATCGGCTATGTTGGCCAATGAGCGGTCAGCCGGGCGTTCTAGTTCATTTGACGGACGGCGCCACGTAACGCTGCTGCACTCTGTCGGTGGGAGTCTATTTTAATAGACGCGCCGGGTTTAAATGTATGACGGGTACACAAGCGCCTACGTGGAGCCCAAATTGAAAAGTCTTTTCTATTGATCCAATGTCGGGAGTAGGCTATGACCTAGTCTCCAAAGCAAGAACTCAGCCAAGAACAAGAACAAATAACGATATGATTCGAATTTTGTTTTGGCTTACGCACACAGTGGTGATGCTCAAAAGACAATTGCCTGTTTAGAAGGCGAGGCTCGTGGACGTAGGCGGTGTGTGAATTGAACAATGAGAGTGACAACGCAAAGCGGTGGCGTCGACGAAGAGTGGAAAAACAGGCAGTCTTACCTTTCCGGAGAGCGAAAATTTTAGGGATGAACATTTGAGTTGGCACTTCATCTGCTTGAAACTGCAGTGCTTAATTTAATTTAATTTTTCTGAACGAAATAATTTTATTTTTTATTTTTGAATTTTACTGTCACATATTAACTGCGGCGATGGTGTAACGGTTAGCATATCGGACTGTTAGACCCACGTTCGCGGGTTGAAACCCGATCGAGGCCGTGGATTTTTAGGGGCGAAAAAATCTTTCGTACGCCTTCTTTCGGAGGGGAGGTTCCTTGAAGGAACAGTTTTCATTAAGGAAAGAATCCCTAATTTTAATATTTTAGTTGTAGGAAGACTCCGAATAAATTTTGAATTTTGCAATTTTAAAAATCGGAGTTTTCAACAAAAATATGACCTGCTCTTAAACTCTTAAACGTCCCTCACACTATCCAGTAACAAAATTTAATAAAAAATGATGGAGCCATTTTTTGAAAATTTTGATAGTGTTTCAGGGGTTTTGCCGTCATTTGATTTTTTCGTATCAAGGACCTACAAAACATGGATTCTGGCACGTATTAGGGGATCCTTTTTTAATTTAAAAAGTGGATTTATCCACTTTTTCGTTACCAGGGCTCTGTAATAGAGTTTTTCTGCCGAAAATTCGTCGTTTTTTGCGCTCTACTCCGTAGCGAGAAAATAAAAGCCAGACGGAGCGCTATAAAATGTGCAGCTATTGGAACGTCTGTCGGTACGGCCCTGTCCGTGGTGCGCAATTCGGTTTCGTACACTTTGAGTGACTAGAGGAGAGGCCATTGCTTTTGCATGTTTATGCAGGAAGTCTGCGCCATGCGCACGCCCGAGCAATCGCGCGTTTCGGAACTCGAGAAGCTGATGCAGAAGGATTATGTGGCCACTGTTATCTGGCCGCGACTGGCGCTAGGTGTGTACAACTTTGGTAATTGGGGAAAAGCTACAGGAGCTCAATTATAAAATCACTATCAGGTTCAGATAAATCGAATATCATAAGTTAAAATAAACGAAAACTGCAGATATATTAGGAATAAAATGTCTTAGATCAACACTATTGTAAAACCAAATAAATAAGGGAAGGTTACCAAATATAATAAAACTACGACCGATAGAAGCGGACAAACCTGAAGAGATAACGAGTTCTCTACTCCCGTGATAGAGGGTAAGAATGTGGCCCCTACGAGCGGGCTGGGCCCACTTACGAGCGATTTTTGGTATCTGTGATACACACGGTGTTGGATTCCGAAAACGAAGTGTGTCTGAACGACTACTAACAAATCCCAATTTGAGCAAATTCGACTCCTTCTTGGGACGTGGAAACCAGTGAGTGGCAACAATGAGAAATAGCCAAAGTACATTCACCTTCTGTCCGCTTAAGGGTTTCCCTAAAACCGTTTCGCGATCCCCTAGAGCAGGGGTCTCCAAACTACGGTCCACAGGTAACATCCGGCCCTCGACAGTATTGTATGTGAGTCGCCAACGCAAAGTATATTCTAATTCAATTTAATCGTGATACAGGTCACAGCATTTTACTGCAAGAAATAAAAATATGTTTTCCTATTGTTACACACATACACTAGCTATATGAGAAACATTTTAATAATATGTGAAAAAATTAGTAACAAATTAACTTATAGTTAGTCTCAGAAACATTTTAATTG
Organism: Acheta domesticus; assembly: GCA_031308135.1. Taxonomy (NCBI): domain Eukaryota; kingdom Metazoa; phylum Arthropoda; class Insecta; order Orthoptera; family Gryllidae; genus Acheta; species Acheta domesticus. The sequence goes on along the minus strand of JAHLJT010008446.1, from coordinate 248,275,783 downwards.
CTCTCACAGAACCATCGTTAAAATTTTTTATCATTTCTGTGTTTTTAAAAAAGGGACTTAATTTCAACTTTGAAACTAAAAATTGACTAAATTTTGAAATTATAAATTGTAGCTGTCAACGACTATTAACTTTTACAAATATTGTGTCCAGAATTGTGTGCTCGTATGTGTTTATGGAATATGAGAAACTAGCTACATGAAATCAGCTATATGAGAAACATTGTAATAATATGTGAAAAATAGTAACAAATTGACTTATTGTTAGTCTAAGAAACAATTTACTTGCTCTCACTGAAGCATGTTTTAAAATTATTTATCATTTGTGTTTTTAAAAAAAGTGACTTAAATTAATCTTTGAAACTAAAAAGTGACGAAATTTTGAAATTATAAAATTGTAGCTGTCAACGAGTATTAATTGTTACAAATATTGTGTCCAGGATTGTGTGCCCATATGTGTTTAAGGAATGTTTTGAATTGATAACTTTTTTGTCTTTTTTAATAGAAATTTAATTCAACAATTTGGTAATAAATTCCTCCATAACGAAATTTTCGGTCCTTGAGGCTCTTATGAACTTCCTACCCGGCCCCCAGTAGAAGAAAGTTCGGAGTCCCCTGTCCTAGAGGATTGCAGTTAGAATCTTTTACTGATAATTAAAAGAAAGTTTGAAATATAAAAAGCCTTAAATTTAGTATTGAGAAAATTGAATAGGGGTCTACTATTCATTATAATGAATTATTCATTTGGAAGTTTGATTTCTTATCGTAATTTTTGACAGGTTACTCCCAGATAAGAGTATTCTTCAATAACAATAATTAAATGATCTAATAACAAACATTTTTTAGAACTTTTTTAGCGACCCAGGAATAAAACATTCCAATTTTTGTTTCACAAAATCTTTAAACAGACAAATTTTCTAACAATAATTCGAGCGGTTACGTATAAGATGTTCACCTTTATTTTCTACTCCACGTTTTCGGTTTGAAACAGTAAATTCTATTTTCGCCAAGAACATTCTTCCAATTGCTCAATTAGCTTAATGTTACCACAGCGATATTAATTGACAGTTGTAACTGCTGACTGTAGTATTTTTTAGTCAGTTCAAACGGTGCTTGGAGACCTCCTTGCCAGTGACATTCAAACACTTAAGCAACAGTTTATATTTTTAATGAGCGATAATTTGACCGCCAATTACTTTGTGATTGATGATTGAACGAGCTCGAATCAGTTGTTTTCGGTGTTAAGCACATAGTCAATAATACAGTACACTCAACTCAATTTAATAATACATTTTTTTCTCGTATAGAATGAATTGTAAAATCCGATATAGTTTGCATCATTTTAATTCTATTGTCGGGGATTTCTGGACAGGAAAGATCAGAAGAGCTCTGTGAAGAACAGTGTATGGCCACATTTTCATATCATAAAAGAAGCACACGGAAATGAATTTTTGACTCGGTCAACAAACAATTTCATGATGTTTCAGCTGAAGTTTTTTCTTTCCCTCTGTGATTCTCTTCTAAATAATTGCTTGCATCCCGGGCGAGTGAAATCTCATATTGATTTTTGCCTTTTGGACGACAGTTTGACATCAGGTAACAGGTCGAGTCTTTTGTATCCTCTGCCTAGCAGGAATATCCTGAAATCCGCCTTTAACAAAATAATCCCCTAAAATGCAGCTAAAAAGAAATATAGTAATGGAGTGGAATTGTAACAGGAAAAATGTTTCCCAAATTGGCAGTCACTTTACAAAATGTACAGAGTTTGAATTATTGATCGGATGTTTTATATTAATAGTCAAATCGTTGGAAGAAGACGTCCTTAAAAGACGGATAATGCAAATTTGGTGGCTTGTTTCACACATACGTGCAGGAAAGGAGAAGAATTAGCTCCATTCGAAGGTTGGCACTACGCCGAGAATATTCGAAGAACGGGCAATCGTCCACACAGTTCGTACGAAATGGGGTGTGACTGAACCTCTGGAGTTCCAGTGCTTTTGCAGAAGACATTATACTCTCCTCCGTTTTATCAGGGGTTTCTCCTTTTACTATAGAGCATATGGTGTCGGTAATGGCAATAAAGTTAATGGCGTGACAAAACGTATTCATTTTCTTCTAAAGAAAATTTTGTCTCCGTCAACAACCAATTGCAAGATGTGTATCAGCTGAGGATTTTTTCTCCCCCTCTGTGATCCTCTACTAAATACATACTTAGATTACTAACATCTGACATATAGTACTGCGGGAGATATATAATCTCAAAATGAAAGCAATGTGGGAATCTGATGGTGAATTCGATATTTTATTGTCCAGTATGGATGATAAAAACTAACCTAAGCAAACAACACAAGTTTCATATCTACTGCAAGTATTACTGTATTTGTTAAGTCGTTATACGAAATTTTCAAATATGTTACTAATGGCAAGGTCATCCACAGGTGCACATCATTTATAAGAAAATTATGTTAACTATGTTAACTGGCATAATTATTCTTAATGTATATACATTTTTAAGAGGTGGTGTTCAGCTCTGTGCTCGCAATGTTAATTTTTCATGTTTTGTGACACTGTTTTCTCAAGAACTGTATTAATTACATTTACCTTTTTTATCCCGTTAGTGACATTTTAGTGCACCACTGAATTTTCGCTATGATCTACGTACTCATACAACAATAACAATGTTTTTTTATTACTATTTTCTTTTACTTTTTACTAAATAATATAATTTGTATAATTTTCGAAGAAAGAACCTAAAACGTACTCAGTAGTTGTGCAGTTAGTAATGCCATATTGTGAAAAATACGGATATAATGAATATTTTCTTCGAAAAAGGTCCAAAACCAAAACTTCCAGTTCCAATGAAGTCAGTTTTAATATTTAAATGTACCTCAGTGCATCGCTACTGTATATTATTGGTTGTCACTCTCATTCTAATTTTTTTTGGCGTACATTTTTCTTTCATGTCGTTTTGAGCATTTTTTCTGGAATTATTCTATAAATTTTTCCGATTTTTTTACTTTAACATGTTCATTTCTTCACACATTTTCGCCAGATTCTATGTTTAAATGACTTGAAACAACTTGTCAAAACTGGTAATGTTAAATGTAATTACTTCATCAAAGGCGAATCTCAAATGTATGTCACGGGGATGGGGATTAATTTCAGTCCGACGCACCAAGTACATGGATATTTTTGATATAACGAAATAAACCTGTGAACTTGAAAAAAATATTTATGATGTACACCCGTGCAAACATAAAATTACGCGTCGAAAATGCCTTGACCCGGGAGGTTGATGGCGATGGACATTCCTTTTCAGTGGTATCAAACGATGGTTTTGAAAGCTACGTTATCTAGACCGAACTAGGAAGACGAAATTTATTTGATTGGAGAGCGTATATAATATTTTAACGTGCATTGAGAGCTAATAGTAGTAGTTCAGAGGGAAGACTTTCGTGATTCCTGCCCATGTAACTAAATTGACATTAATTTTTGTATACGTGATGTTGCTTTCAAGTTTCGTTCAATTAAAATGTATTATTATAAGAAGAGTAATAGAGCAGCGAATGGACAGCTCACTGTCAAAATGTTGGTCCAGAACTGGAGGAGTGGCTGTTTCGATTCCGAGTCTTTGTGGATATTTTTATCCATTCTACATTGCCACAAGATCCTCTAAATCACAAATTCTATATTTGTCTTGTCAATGATATGCATAAAGCAGCCAAAATTCTCATTCTCGAACAAGCAAATATTTGCAGCGGCGAATTCAGACGAACAAGGCGAATTCAATAAGAAATTACGCCGTAACCACTCGTTTTTTAAACAAAACATACAAGTCCTTTTTTCGCAATTTCCTAAAATTCGGAGATGTCAACGAAAATAAAATCTGTCAATTTCTTGAGCGCTTTTTGTCTATGTGCGGAAAAAATTAAAAGAAAACTTTAGAGCAGTTTAATTTTTTTACTTTCTCGCACTTACTTTGTAAGAAAAGAAATTAATGTAGTCGTGCGCCAGAAAACGACGAATATTCGGGAGAAAAACTCATATTGCCGGGCGCTCGTAACTAAAAGTGGATAAATCCTCTTGCTATATATTGTAAATTACTTCCTCTAATAAGTGGTGTAGCCATAATCCATGTTTTGGAGGTCCTTGATATCTAAAAATCAACTGACTCATCAACTGATATCCAAAAATCAAAACGTCTGTCAGTGTCCGTCCGTCAATCCGCCCGTCCGTCGATCCGCCCGTCCGTCGATCCGCCCGTCCGTCGATCCGCCCGTCCGTCGATCCACCCGTCCCTCGATCCGCCCGTCCGTCGATCCGCCCGTCCGTCGATCCGCCCGTCCGTCGATCCGCCCGTCCGTCGATCCGCCCGTCCGTCGATCCGTCCGCCCGTCGATCCGTCCCACAGTGGAAAATTTTCGCCAAAACCTGGCCAAAAGTCGAAAACTCGAATTTCGGAAAACCGGCGTTTGCTTTGTGGGGATAGAAAATAGATTAAATTTCTGCTTTAAATACCGTTAAAATGAATACTGTAACTCTATTAGGTGCATGACACTGTTATCACAAACATACCCTTATTTTGTGTCTCCCGCGCTGCGCTTGAGAGCACGCCACGTGCCTTCCGTTTCAGCACCAATAACTTCCGTGCATAGAAACGAAACGGTGTTAGACAACATGGACAGTGTTTCTGGAGGTATGTACTATAAGTTTGCTTATAAAATTATTATAAATGTGTAATTTGTTTGCTTACAATGACTGAATGAAAGTGTTGAATTTTTAGTGTTAAAGTTTTAAAACATTAATCTTCGCTAAGAGTAAAAGTTATACTTCTCACGAGATCCCGCCGTGTTTTTTGTTGTATATAATACTTTAATATGTCAAGAAGTTATCTGCAAAAGATTAGCTGCGAATATCTGCGGATTTAGTTTTTATGAGAAATAATGTAAAATGAGAACGGGAATTTTAACACGACTAATATTTCATTGACACAATATTTATTTATTTATTTATTTATTTGTCAAAAAACAGTAAAAACTGTATATGACGTGTGGGGAAAGAAATTTATCTGCGCACACAATAACAACAATACAATACAATAACAACAATACAATACAATAACAATACAATACAATACAATAACAACAATACAATAACCTCATTGTCATACAAACTTTCTCACTGATGTTATCGGAGTTTTGTGGAGGTTCGTCTATTGTTGTCTAAATACGGCGTAGATTATACGTCACTTCTTGTAAGATTTTATTTAAATTCGTCATGAAAGTTGTCATGATTATTCCAACTGTCCGCTGGGATCAGGCGCAAGAACAGACTCTGTGGCCTGAGCCTCGCCATTAAAAATCAGATACATATTACCATTATCATTATTAATATTATATAACGTGCCTTAAAATAAGAAAGCGCTGTTGAAATTTGCAGAGAAAAGCGTATATCACACCTTATAGAATGCTAAGATTTCTATTATTACCGTGGCTCAACCGGTATAGTGTATTTCTGAAAGTGGTGAGATAGATATAATAGATATAATTTTAATGCAATTTTAATGTAAGAGTTGCCTATACAAGATTATTTTGTGAACCATAAATATAAATATTGAGTAATTTATTAATATAAATAACTTAAAATCGATCAAAAGTTTTGTTTGGGCAATGCTAACTTCATACCCCAAGCAATATTTTTAGATTACCAACAGACTTAATGACATTATAATACAATACATGGCCCAAATTATTTTAGAAAATATTCTGTTATTTTGAATTATTAACTTTTCAACTAAATAATTTCTTTTAACTTTTCTCTTTCCAGGATCGCATTATGATGTTATATTTTATACGCGCAGGGAAATATTTCTATTGCTTCAAAATGTTGGAAATGAAGCTAATTCTTCTGAAAAAATGTTATTCATAGAGGCTGAGTTATCAAAAATGAATGTCTGCAGTGTTAGAGCTACTTCTGAAACGAAGAAAGATTTTCCGAAGTTAGTCATTAAATTTAAAGACAAATGGCAAGCCGTGAGCAGAAAATTAAATATATTCTTGACAAGAAATGAAAAGTGGCTTAATGTAAATATATCTTTTATAAGAGTGTTGGTCCTCGATCGTCAACTACTGCTACTACGGGTCGTCCAAAAATAGATTTTACTATTACCAGTGAACGTACTAAAGGTAGAGAAATGAGAGAAGTATATTCACCGGAAGAACTGTCGTATGGGACGCAGATGAGTTTACGATCTGTAAGAAAAACAGATGCTGCGAAAATAGTTAAAAATGTTACATTAACCACTTCAACAAGGGCATTGAAATATCAACGGGCATTTGAAAGGCAAAAAGAGGAAACTATTTCAGAAGACAAGGCTCTTTCAATAGTAGTCCAAGCCAAGCTGTCTAAATCACAATACAATGTGATAAGAGAGTCAATGAAAGAAGGCAAATGCAAACTATATCCTAGCTATGCTGGATATGGATGTGCAGAAGGCTAAACAGAGATGTTATCCAACATCAGATGGTATCATCAGATCCCCTGATTACCAGCCAAAGAAAACTTCCCCAAGAGCATACAAGCGGACTCTCGCCTGATGCTATCAAACTTCTCGATTGTCCTCTGCCTGAATCATTAGGAAATGATGAAAACATGGATTGTACGGATGATTTCTTTTGGTAATTTTGTAACCCTTGCTGTAAGAGTAACGTGTTTGTTCCCTCTTCTTAAATTTTGTTTTTGAAAATATTTTGTACATATGTTTTTTAATTTTTAGTTTTTAATATCTCTAACGTTTTCTTTTCCGTTTATATATGCTGTGAACTTCACGTTCATTTTCCCTGAGAAAGAAAAGTAAATATTAACAATTATTCAAAGCATTTCATTTTTTATTTATATTATTTTAATATATTCTTACATATATTTGTTAACTTATAATTGTGCATTAAGAATTTAATAAACTAATTGTAGTAGTTGTCAATTGGAACGAACAATTCTGTAAACAAATATAAATGTATGTAAAATAATTTCCTAATAAGCCGCCATTTTGAATTTTTTCAATCTGGCGATTAGAACCTTATTTCTAAAGATTAACTAAGTATTCATACCAAATTTGGTACGAATTGATCGATATTTAGACTTATGGCCAGGTTTTCGATCATTTTTCCACTGTGCGTCCGTCCGTCGATCCGTCCGTCAATCCGTCAGTCCGTTCCTCTGAGGTTAACGCTAGCCACTAAACCGTCCTACCGATTTTCTTCGAAATTGATATTCCGCGAACGATAGGAGCGAACTCGCGGCACTGGGAGTTTGTCTAATTTTTTGAGTATACTTTACATGATCACAATTCAAAATTTTCTCAAAAATGACTCCACATTTTTTTATGAAACATTGTTCTTGGTTAGCGCAAAGGACGCTTAAGAGAATGGTGTAGGTTTAATATTCGTTGAAATCTCGAATTTTTCGAAAAGTGCTTTTCTAGGGCGACTTCCTACATCTACCATATTAAGGATAGATATGTGTTTCCTTAATGAAATTTGTTCTTTGAAGACAAATCTTCAAATAATATCATGTACAATTTTTCGAAAATATCAGTAGCTTCCACGTACTTTGACGCCAAACAAATTTTTTAATGTTTTTTAACATATTTTTCTGTGGAACGGCAGCATATTTTTCTTTAAATTTTCTCTTCATTTGTACCAAGGGTCGGTAAAAAATATGGTGCTAGTCTCATTTTCGGCGTATTCTCATTCTTTTCGAACATTGAATAAAGCTAACATTTCAAAACTACAAAATTGAAGATAGAGATTTTTAACTTAGACGAAGTCTGTTCTACAAAATCAACTCTTAAAAAAATGTCATGTACATTTGTTCTGAAAAAATGAGTAATTTTTGCGTATTTTGGGCTTGAAATTAATCTAATTTATAAAACAATTAATAACCACTCCAAAATTGTTCTTCAATTTTTCAGGAATAGAAGAAGGGACTCTCAAAAGAATGGCGTGGGTGTCATTTTCGTTGAACTTTCAAAATTTTCCAAAATTGCAAATTTAGAAAAATGCAAGATAGTATGTGCTGTTGGAGTACTACTACTTTTAAATTGAATTCAGGTGAAGCAGAAGTTAGGCGAAAACAACTCGCTTTTCAAAGAAATGTACATGACCTTATTTAAATATCTAAGTTTTTAGAACAAATTTAATTTAAGAATATATATATATATATATATATATATATATATATATATACACACATATAAGACAAATCTACAGAATATACATATATATATATATATATATATATATATATATATATATATATATATATATATATATATACTGTATCTTCAATGACGTTCTTTTGAACTGATGATTATTTTTGCAATTTTGAGAAGGCAGCGTATTCGCCAAGAATGGGAGTGTATGATTTTTTTCTTCCAGCATACATACAAGGAGAAAATGTAAAGAAAAAGCGTTGAGTAGTTTTTTTGAGAAAATAATTTCTTAAAATTGCATATATTTCACGTAAAATTACTCCAAACCTACTCACATTTTCAAAAAAAATATAGTACAGAATCTTATTTTAGATCTGTCACTGAACAACAGACTTAATTAATGAAATAAACTGAGTCTTCTATTTTGTAGTTGTAGGAATACGCCGAAAAAACTTTTACAATTTTCGAAATTTCAGATATTTTAATAAGATGTGTCCATCCTAAAGTCCTTGTTTAAGCTTCTTTGCAATATCTAGGGCTGAATATTTGATATTCCTCGATTGATCTGAACGAATCCGAGGCTTGGGAAGTTTCAACGAATATTTTCATTTTCGAATATACTTTAGATGAAGTCTCAAAAATATTTTCAAAATTTTTTCGACCAAATGATTTTATTAAACCTTGTCCTCGGATAGCGTAAAGGGCGCTTAAGGGCGAATGGTGCAGATCTCATGTTCATTGAAATCCCAGATGTTTTGAAAAGTGCATTTTGTCCATGTGCCCGTGTATCCGTGTGCCCGTGATCCGTGTGCCCGTGTATCCGTGTGCCCGTGTATCCGTTTGCCCGTCTGTGTGCCCGTTTATCCCTGTGCTTAGGGTAATTCTAGCACCTAAATAGTTCATGTTTTTCTCCTAACGGATTATTCCTCAATCGATTTGACCGCACACCTGTGAATTAGCAACAGCGCTTTTTTTCTGAAGAGTTCGAAATATCAGAGATTTTACTGAAAATCGGTCCCGCATCATTTTATAATTGTTCAAAAAATGTGAACAAAAATTAGGAGTTATTTTTGAAAATGATTCAGAATGCTCAAGGGACTTCATGTGAATAACCCGCAATATTAAGAGATACGTTTTGAAGATGAGGACCCACGACAAGGTAACCATATCAAGGACCTCAAAATGTATATTTTAATACTTTAGAAGCACATATCAGTATTTCGCCGCCTTATATAATTCTATACTACGTATACAATAAAGTAAAAACAACCTTGTTGTTTACCTTTCCAGGTAGTCCTGAATATTTGGTAAGAATAAATTGGTAATAATAAACAACATTTAAATCTGTTGTTTAAAAAAACGGTATTTTTCGTATCCTGTAAAAGTGGGACCTTTCCAGAATTTGCATTTTATATTAATACAACGGCCAACGTGAGAAGTGTCGGATTAATTGATTAGAGAATATCACTTCAGAATACATTGATTCCTTTTATATTAGAAAAGATTTAACGTAGCTCTACAGCAAATTTATGGCAGTACCCTAAAGCTGGAGAAACCCACCATTAATTCTTACCACAATTAATGGCTATTTGACATCGTACGACATTAATTTTTTCCATTACACGTTCAACAGCTCGGCGCGCAGTAACAAACGCAGAATGTACGGGGGGTGCAAAATGACTCTTGCACAAAGCTGCATCGTCGTAGCCGAGTGACTTGTAAGCATTGTCGCCATCTGCTCCGGTCATTAAAGACAACACCGATATAAAGATCGGACCTTAAAGCGATGGGTCGAGAAACGAGTTTCGTTCCGCTCCATCTGCGCGCAGGGCGGCAGGGCAAGCGCAGCGCTGGGTCGCGCAGTCTGCAGCAGCCGACTCCGCGAGCGCAGTGGGCCCAACACCATATCTTCTTGATCCTGCAGGTTAAGTGTCGTATTTTGATACAGTAATGTTAGCGAAACCAAACAATGAAAAAAACCCAAAATGTATCAGTAGGAGAGGCATTTTAATAAGTGTCATTTTTTCTTTTCACTTTAGATCAATGGCTTTCAGTATGGATTATTTTTATGTTATGACGTAATGGAATGTCACATTTTTGTAATTTGTTTTGCATTTTTCATCTATTCCGACTAATAAGTCATCTTTTAACCCGTGATTTTTAAAGCATTTTCGCTGAATTCGTAGGTTTTAATACGAAGATTGGGGCAGAATTCATGGCAACTATGTTTTTTTTTTGTGAGAATTTGTGTAGGGGTGGAAAATTTCAAATATACACATGAAAGGACAAGGTATAAACTAAGTGCGTGGAAATTTATCAACACACAAAAATTGAATTTATCATATTTATAAAGGTATTTGAAAAGGTCGTACTCGTTTCATGTTCCAAGGGAATTTTAGAGAATTCGACTTCACAAATTCGAAAAGCATTACATACCCGTTCCAGAGTCCTGATTAGGTAGATTCTCGATTACCCACATCACATTGATCCGCACGCTCACAGGTCGTCACGTGCGTTGCTGATCACTGATTCCATGATCTTTCACCAATTCCCTGTGACATTCTCGGGCATTCCTTTCATGGTGAACGGCTCTCTTGAAGTAAGAACGCTTTTGAAAACATGTTACATTTACCTTGCGCGGTGGTAGACGGACAACTGATTTCAAGTTGCTCTCTGTGCTAATAGAGATACTCGCAGAGCTATCTGTTGTAAACACACCCTACTGCAGCATTTTCTTCCAGATATAAATGATATTTTGCGATCCGATAACATTTCTTTAAGAAAGAAGTTGCTATGATCTCTGCCCCAACCCTCGTATCATTTTAATGGTATTGGCTTCAAATATTTACGACAAATGTTCACCACATAATTCCTGAGTAGCCTATTCGATTTCTTCTCACATGATTTGTAACGTCAGCAGTTGTTATTACTACGTAATTTAAGGTTCCTGTAAAGTCTATCAGCGCCACTATCGATTTGGCTGATTTCGCGACAAATAAAGACAGATTTCCTAGTAAAGAACAGTTGAAACTAAAAGTTTGAAAGCTGAATTCACTTGAACGAAAGAAAGAAGCCTCGCTTACATCAGTAACACATCCAATAGCTGGAGTTCATCTAAACTGGTTTCGAACAAAATTTTTACCTCATTATCCTTTGCTTTTAAAACCATTTAAGAGCATGTTATTGACACTTACGATTATTGTAAACAACCATACCGTTTTCAATCCTACTTTGAGCTGCCAAGAAACTAATACATAGTTTTCCCCAAACATTAACATTTGTTTATTGCCTATAAACATTCACTTATATTAATTAAGAAACATTTTAATAAAATTTCATATAAGAAAAATAAGTTGAAATGGAATTTCACTGCACAAATGTTAACTAACAACTTACAAATGTAACTAGTAACTAGTTAGCTAACAAATTTACAAATGTAATAACAAAATTTTCATCACACTTGTTAATGAGAAGGATGGCACTTTTTCGTCATTAAAAAGTTTTTTTTATGTTGGGAAAGTAGGTCGTGACTGCCATTCAAATAGAGTTGTCCAAAGCCCCATCAGTCTGTTTCTGCACTTTTGTGCTCTGTAGAATTCGTCCAAGTTGGCAAGCTTGAGCATGACCGCGATCGACCGAAAAATTGCTCCCCGAGCAACTAGTAACTTGCTTTTGGCGAGCACTGCTTTAGGTCATCAAAATCCGCCCCCTATTTATCACTGAAAATATTGCAGAAAATATCCTCAAATGTAATGTACATGCAACAGAATTAAACAACAAATAAGGTTCATTATGTTACACATTCAGAATTCTTTCAAATTCCGTCAGCCTTGATGCAACTCGTTGCGTTAATTTTGCAAATGTATATTCCCGACTGAGATATGGCATCATATTCTGGGGAAGCTCATCCTGTAGTACCCAGACCTTTTGGTTGCAAAAGAAAATTATTCAAATAATGAAAAAAAATGCTATCCACGTGATCCGTGCATGCTTCTCTTCATTAAGCTTGGAATCTTACCATTGCTTTGCATATTTATCTACGAATTTGTAATTTTTGTCAAACATTATTTAACGTGGGAACATATTTTCATGCAGTACTAATCGAAAATCACACTAAAGCGTGAGAAAATCGCAGCGAAACTGTCGCAATTCGAAAGATATTACCGGAGTTTTAAACATAAATTTTTGTAACAGGTAACAATATTTTTTGTTCTCTAAAAACCATTCCGTTTCCGCGTTAGACGGGTTTCCGACTTATAGACGTCATTCTCATTATAAAATCGTTCCGTTCTGAGATTTTTGTCCGGGATGGCAGGTTTCCGTCTTACAGAAGTTCCGTCTTACAGAAGTTCCGTCTTAGGTTTTACTGTAGCTAGGTCGAATTCAGTCACTGTTTGGAGGAGAATTCTAGCGGCAGGCTGCTCTGATTCTGTTATTTCTCTGAATAACACCAAGCGCATGCCAGAGCAGTAACCTAACAAAAGGGCCACGGACTGCGCGCGATCTTTCCTTCCTATCTTACCCCTATCCTATCTTGTCCTATCTTACCCCTTGCATACACAAACTCACTCTTTCATGCACTACACTACGGCTAATGTCGTGAGACCGGTCGGGAACTTCGAGCTTGTCCCGGCAGGGGCGGTGCCTCGCTGGTGGGAGATACCTGGTTGGGGGAAAACCCCGCTAGCCGATTGTAGCTCGGCGCCAAATCTCACCAGAGGGGGAAGATCACTGCCATTTCCCGAGAAACATACTTGCACTACACTCACGGAACTTATTTTTATTTATCGTTTGGGATGACTATGGGGTACTATCGGAGATGTCTGTTTCCAGCCGGTTACTCGGGTCCGCGGTTAGAGTGATGCGCTTTTGATATCCCCCAAGATGATTGCGAGAGTGAGGGACAACGGGGTGTAACTACGTGTACATTACAAAGGATGACAAGCAAAATGCTGATGATATGTGATGACAATGGATGGATTGATAGCAGTTGACGTGGGCGGAAACAACAGTGTTCACTAGTTCCACTAGTGTAGTGAATGTTTCATCGCGGGATGCGTTGGTGATTTTCCCATGCTGGATGTTAGATCAGGCGCTGACCTACACTTTGTCTTACGGATGGTTCCCTAGCCATGTATCTCTCCCATTTGGGGTTTCGCCTAAGCCGGGACAAGCTCTAAGCTCACAACTGGTCTCTCGTCGTATATGACAGCGTAGCACATGCTGGTGTAAGCCTGTGTGTAAGGATAGAGGATAGGACGAGAAAGAAGAAGATTGGTCTCGGTCTGTGGTTCGCGTGTTCTGGTACCACCCCAGTGTTTGTCTTGTATTGACCAGAGAAACCATCCGAAAACTACCTGACATGGTAGCCGGTCGCTACAATTCTGTATGAGAATGCTGAATTCGACCTATCGGGATAATAGCTTGTGTCCAAAATTCCGCGACCAGTGAGCCGTGGCGGGTGCCGCGGCTGGGTGGGGCAGTGCGTACGCCACCCGGGGCTCGTCAGCATGCGCTCTAAGACGCGGGGCGCGCTCGCCGGCGCGGCGAACTCTGCCCGTTAATGGCTTTTTGCATATCAAAGAGTAGTTTAGCCGGCCGGGGCGGCACCCACTGCCGAGCGTTCGTCTTGGAAGCACGCACGTCTCGCGCCTCTACGCGGTGCAACCGCCTGCAGGTCACCACTCGGAGACTACTCTGACTACTACTCCGTACCGGGAGAGATGGCTCAGTGCATCAACATGATGTCACTGCAGTCCCTCTGACCGGGAGGTCTTAGGTTCGAGTCCCGATTGCGGCAGGATTTTCGACTCTAGCTTGTCAGCTAGATCGAATTCAGTCTCCTCTGATCGGTAGTCCCTCTGCAGTCCCTCTGACCGGGAGGTCTTAGGTTCGAGTCCCGATTGCGGCAGGATTTTCGACTCTAGCTTGTCAGCTAGATCGAATTCAGTCTCCTCTGATCGGTAGTTTTCCGTGTTTCTCCGATCAACAACCAGGCGAATGCCGGAGCAGTACCGTAACAAACGGGCCACGGACCGCGCGCGATCTTTCCTTCCTCTTCCTTGTCCTATCCTCTCCCCTTACACACACACTTACACTAACGTGCACTACACTACCATACATGCCGGGAGACCGGTCGGGAGCCTACAGCTTGTCCCGGCTGGGGCGGTGCCCCGCTGGTGGGAGATACCTGGTTGAGGGGAAACCCCGCTAGTCGACGGTAGGTCGACGTCAGATCTCGCCATCCAGCGGGGAAAAGATCATCGCCACCTCCCGAGAAAAACACGCACTACACTTACGGGACTAATGACCAAAGTAGTTGACGCGCCCGGAAACACGAATCAATCAATCAATATCCGTGTTCGTGTTCAGGGACGAACGTGAAGAGGTGAATTGCTCGATCCGTGTGTGATACGAGACTTTAATTGCTATGTGAGAAACATGAACCAGAGTTTCCGCACATCCACCGTTCATGCACTAAAACTTAGTGTAACTCTGAACTACGTGTATTTTGACAATGAGCCGTTAGCTATTTCACACTGTTCAACTCTCAAAGCCTGGCACTGATCTTGGGCGGGATGCGTGCTTCTGTCTTCATAGGGAAGGATCTTGACCCCAATATTGTGGTGAATGATGTCTAATGATTTGCGCGCAAAAATTAATTTCAAACGCCTGTATTTAATACTGACGAGAAAAAAACCGCCCGCTAAAGAGTTACCAGTTGAGCCACTTTCTAATGGAAATGTCTATTACAACTGTTTTAAAAATCTTGAAATTTTGATTTAATTCGATTTCTTTCTTTAAACCAAGCAAAAAAGAATGTGACGTACGGCGAAAGTTTAATCTACACAGGTTTTCTGTTTCCATTAATAAAAAAAATATTCTAATGAAGATGCTAAGACTAGGTTGAACTGACTGGTAAACTCTATTACATTGTGTTGGAGCAGGGATTAAATAATCCATGCACGCAGTGTAGAAAGATGTTTAATGAATTTAGAAACAAATATACAGGATTTCAGGTGGCGTCCAGCCAGAACACATCTTACTCACATAACATGCTCTTACAACGGTAAGTAGTAAGGGGGGGGGGGCAACTCCAATACACTAAATTACTCACTTCACTGATTCAAACCTCACACACTATTACCTCTTATCATTTGTTTCAAAATTTTGAAAAATTGTAGTCAATCTCGAAAACTACATTTGTTCTCTCGTCCGAAATTTTGTTAAAATTTGAAATAAACTATTTCCGCAACTCAAAAATTCATGTTTGACAACATAAAAATAAAGAGTTGAATTGTTTTTCATTGGTCTCAAGAAGGAATTAAAATTCAGTGTTCTAACACGCAACACTCACCGTGCTGGATACTCGGATTGACTTGAGATTTTACCAGCTTGTTTAGCACCTTTCAAAACCCCTACATACAAATTTTTACGTGCTATGAAGCATTGCTAGTAGTGTTTTTGCGATAATTAGTATTGGGACCTTTCTTGACCTTACCGACCGTTGAAGGGCGGAAATCGCTGCTCGCCACTGGTTCTGCGGACGTTACTCATACACCGCGCCTGCACTATCGGCCTGTCGGCAAGGTCTCAGTTTCTTGGAGGGCAGGCGGGGTGACAAAAACGGGTGTTTACTTTGCAGGTTCAGATGGAACGAACGCGCTTGGAAATCTGACACCGGCTGATAGACACCGCGTAACGTTCCTAGCGCTGCCGAAGCAACGGCTCGCCCGCGCGGGAAGCGCAAAGGTCAGGAAAGGTCCTGATACAAAATGCCTATCACACACTATTTATAATATTCCATAGCACTTCAAAATTTGCGTATGTAGGTTTTGCATGGTGTTCTATCAGCTGGTGAAATTTCATGACAAACCGAGTATCAAGGACGTAAGCAGTAAAATCTCTTTTTGAATTTTACAGCTTCATCTCTCTTAGATTGAAACCCCCAATACAGAGCAAACTTTCAGAAAACAGATACATTTTTCCAAATGAGGATACGATATTTTTGCGAACGGTACTTATGTATTGCAGGTGTCCATAATGTAGGTGAAATTCTGCGCAGCCGAGTGTTCATGGCCACACAAGGTGACGTCAGAGAATGCATGGCATGCAGACACGACGGTAGTCTAACATGGCTGTGCGCCGTCGTCAATGACTCTTAGTGGCCAACATTAAGTTTCAGGTACAGCGTTTGCTGATGGTATGCGTCACAATGCTTGACATGGTCTTGCGACGAACGCTAAAATGTGCCTCACGCGTTCTTTGAATTTCTTAAGCCATTTGATTACATCAAACTGACGCTTAAATATTATACAATACACGCAGGTAGCGCTCTTTAATAAGTGCCGTTAGAGGCAAGGAGTTGTGTGATCGACATCGCACTTAAGCTTACGGAGGCCTGGCAACCGTTTTATAGCGTATTTAATGGACCATCTAGTCGTTCCGGGCGATTGATTCAGGAATAATGCCGATATTTCCTACAGGACTAAATTCCTGCCGACCGGGCATTAGGTAGTTACCTTATCAGACACACACGACGCTGCACCACTCATGGGTGCAAGGGGGCCAATTTTAATCCTCGCAGTGGCTTTGAAAGCACTGTTTTTGAAATCGAATGCTGAAAAACAGTTAAAATGTTAACAATTCTGTTCCAAGGAAAATTGACACAATGATTATTTTATGACATGATATCTAGGCGTATGTGTATGTACTTTGGCACAATAGCCTCTGACGAAGCCTGGATCTACCAGCGACATCCCGGCCTTGCGGCCATGGGTTATAGGATACGTGTGGTTAGCACATAGACATCCCTATGCCGTATTCTTGTCTTTTCGAGCTGACAAGTGAGCTTCTCATCGTAACACAGCAACTTATTCTGGGACATTGGAAGGAAAAACGCTCACTATCATCTCGCCCTACCGGGAATAGAACCCAGGGTCGGGTCAGGGAAAGTGAGCCCGCTGATCAATGAGCTATCCATGAGGGCCTAGCCGTATATACGTCGATCATTTAATGTTCATTAACTAATGATACATTGTTTATCTTGGAGGTAACATTTTCATTTCGAAATATTTTGACTTGTAGAACTCTTCTAATTCATAAGTCCAGAACCTTTCCTTTCATCGATAAGTTGAAGGCCTCCACTCTAAATTGTCCTATGCCCCATTTTCTTCAAAATTAGGATAATCATATTAACATAATCGCCATATCGATGATTACACATTGTATACGTATGGTGATGTTGGTGAAACAAATTACTCTGTACTACAAATATATTTGTTCTTTACTGTATGGCGAGAGTCGTAAATTGAAACATCTTTTTTATTTCTCCGAATGAACTCGATGTGACAAAGGACTATCTACTTCAGTTGAATGATTGATTAGAAAAAGGGAAGAAGTCTATTCACATATTTTTAAAGAAAACTAATAACACTTCTTTTCTACTACTTTTTTCTCGCAAAGTTCATGCGAATGCAACATAACATGTAAATAGCGAGACAATAATTGTTAAGAGAGTTATTATTAAGAGAGATGAATGTAGGAGAGGAATTATAAAATTAGAGCTATTGATATGTTAAAAATGTAAATGTGGAAATAACGGATCTTATGGCATCATAAAATTGAGAAAAAGAAGCAAAACTTGAGAAACAAAAGTTAATGAAAATAATGCGATGCTCAGTTTGCCGATCTACGTAGCAAAGACACGTTTTGTAGAAACCACTGCGTGTCGAAAGGTTGTGGATTGGAATTCTTTGCAAAGTATGGAATTTTTCAGAATGTAGTTCTAATGTTGAAGATAGAGGCGAATCGCATATCCAATAATACAATTATGATCCATTAGCCGTATAATAATTCATTATATCTAATAATCACTTAGAAGTGACGCAAAGCCATAAACCAATCAAACGATTGAAAGTTCAATTACTCAATAAGACAATCAAGAATGAATGAATGAATTATACATAGTTCACTAAATGGTTCATATAATAGCTAGGAAAGAATAAAAGTAAGAACGAAAAAAGAAAAAAAATCTTCACTTCACCTGGCATAATTTCTAAAATAAATTATACCTATAGTATTTCGTAATTTGAGTGAGATTAAAAGTCGTCCGTTGACCGTGTTATTACAATTTTATCGATTGCCACTTGTTAAAGCACACGTCTCCGCAAACAGAAATATTAAAATGAAAAATTGATTAAAATCTACGAACGAAACACCTACATCCTACCGACGCCTGTGGTTGTAGTGCGAATGACCGGCCAATCTGTCGATCTGGCCGCGATGTTGGGTAGATCCCCCCTCTCTTGACACGTACACTAAATTGATAACTGTTATTAAATGTGTGCCCACGTTGCTTTTTGTGTGCGTCCTCCAGAGATGACGGGTTTCGGTGACGATAAACGATGGCGACACGTGCTGCCCCAGGCGAGTGGGGCGAACCCGCATCGAACGATCTAGCTGTCACCGCCTCTGGAGCTGCTCGGGAGAAAGACGACCCGTCGAGATGACGCGCTCTTTCATGGCATCCCGATCACTCTTTTGGACTCGAAATCTGACTAATATATTTAATGAGTTGAAAATTTGATCTAAAAGGTCACCTTTTCCTGTCCTCTACAACCTCAAGTAAACGTGCGCTAAGTGGAACCAGCTCTCGTTTGAATATATAAGAATTATTTGATGAACAAGTTGAGGACTTGATACTATACCGCAATAGAAATGTCAAAATAATTATTTTTGGTGTCCAGTGCACGGTTGGTATGTAGTTATTGATAATTTCTGCCCCATCACTCCTAGCTCGTCTTGTGCCATCATCATCCACCTTGTGTTTCATCGACTCCGTCATACTTTATCAATTGTATTGTATTCCTCAATTAGAGATGTAACGTGCTTTTTAGAGCACAAACTTGGGGAAACTGTGAGAAACCCAAGACGGTCTTCGACTCCATTCCAGAAATATCCATTTAGGCCGTCCTAACCTTCAAACATTTTTAGCAAATGAAACCATTAGTATTATTCAATTGTAAAATATTTTCTAAAATCACCAATAAGTATTCGCCTTTCTTAACATAGACAAGAAAAACAAGTGTAGACTACAGTGGCATTAGGATATCCAGCACTAAAAGTTAATTAATATAAAAAAATACAATGACTAAATTTTAACTTCACGTGTCTCAGAAACGAACATCCCAGAAGAGAGAAAAAAGTTGCAATGTTTCCATTACAATCTAATGAAATGTGACATATTTCCATTATTTTGACTATTTTCCAGTTAATTTCTGTGACATATGTCGTTATAATTATGATTATCTTATATTAACATCTTTGAAAGAATTGTCAATGAAATAGAAAATAATTAAAACACTAAGAAGCTTCCACCTTACTAATCTTTGCCTTCAGAGTAGTGGCAGCATATGCGATCGTACAACTGAAAATATCTAAATCGTGTGTCACTGTTTTAAGGAGACCTAGTCACATTTTTCAGTCTACATTTTGATAATTTTATGACGTGGCGTGAGTTGTAGTGAATGTGAGTGCACATTTAAGTCTTAGAGAAAGCTACTGCCACTGCCATGTGGCAATCAGGGAAAGATGAAAGTAGAGACCACAAGGCTGAGGAAGACATGGCGCAGTATCATTAATAAGTCACAAGTTGATTCACTTCGTGATGGTTGCTTCTGTGAGTCGAGACAAAAGGCCATGCTGCGTAAGATCATTGCTGTCACTGTCGGAAAAAAATGGTAAGTAGGTAGTTGAAGCTTAATTGTATGTTCTTGCTCTTATACACGAGTCAACTGACTGATGTTAGATCTGTTACGACGACCGTCACGCGTAAGGTACGATCTGAAGGTATGAAGCTTCACTTGATTGACCAGGTTTGCAAGGTATTTTTATTATTAACCTGATCACATCCCTTAGTATGGTAATGGCCTCTTACATTGTAATGTTTTCTAAAAATATCACTTCACTTATCAATTATCATCACTTCACTATAAGTTATCGTCACGTCACCTATCATCCCTTCACTTACAGGTCACTTTTTGCTGTGCTCTTTATTTTTGTGTCTATGTTCCTTTTTATTGCTGTTATCTTTTTTCTCTATCGACTTCCTTTGATTGTGTGAATGACTTCTCTCCATTTTGTGCGGTCTCTTGTTCTGGTCCACAGTCTTCTTTGTCTTGCGATATTTCTCTTGCTAGTCCTTGGGCCCCATATTGTAATTTTGTAGATCAATCTGTTTGTGTTCATCCTCATTACATGTCCTGCACATTTCCATTTTAAAAGACGTGTGAATTCATCTACGTCGTTTTGAACTGTTCTGCGTGTTATGTCAGTATTTCTTACTCTGTCCTGTGAAGACTTATACCTAATACTTTCCTGTCCGTCTTCCTTAGAAATATTTTTATCAAATATTTCTCCCTTTCCGTTAGTGACCATGTCTGTGAATATCATAATCGTGATAGGACACAAGTGTTTATAATGTATCTCTTTATTTTAGGCTATAGTTGTGGTTCAGTAATATGAATTTTAAAGACCAAACTTTTTTCCACACTTGTGATATCCTGTTTTCTATTATGGATTGGGAAGGATCCAGAAAGGATATGATCTGGCCTGAATATTGGTACTTGTCTACGTATTATATTTTTTCACCATAAACTGTTATCGGTATTTTCGGTCTGTGAAGTTAACTTTACACAAATCTATTCAAAATCGATGCCGTATTGTAGTAAGCTGCAGCGTAAACGCGGAAGATTTTGCGATGTTGGAGAATATGAATATGGATGCAATGGTCCAGTCGTATGGATCTAATGACTTGTAGGTAAAATTTATATTTTTTGAATTGTATACGTGCTTGGTTCTAAAATTGTCGATATCATAAACATACGTTTTTATTACGGGATTTGTCATCTAAATCTATGGATATGTCTTCACAAGCAGCTGTAAATCCTAACGCGTATCCAGTTCAAAAAAATTTAATGGAAAATCCCGTGTGTGAATCACACTTGGGGAAAGATAGAAACCTGCGAAGGTCAGTCACGTCACCTTATTTGTTATAGTGCGCAAGGTTTCCCGCCTGCGCGCTAAAACCCCTTTTGAATGTAGCGTTATGAGATCCTAAAGTCGACTGTCTCGTGATTTATAGTGCATTAGGTCAAGACGTTACAAATGTGCTAAAACTCCGTAGTTTCGCTACAGCCACTATCCCCTTCCGCTACCAATTTACGACCTTCAACAGTCAACACCGTAAAATGCGTCGGAGAAGGTTAGAAACAGATCGAACAGCCACCACCATGTGTTTCAACATATCTTTCTTAAGGGATGTGTTTACAGCATTTTATTGATAGAAATTTGTGTCTGAATTGTTATTACGTATCAGGTTTAGGGCGCTGTTAATGTTTTATCACAGTACCGTTAGGTTGTTCAAAATTCACAGGTATCTGAAAATTTATGAGTAACTAAATATGGAAATCGCACTGGAAACCCAAACAAACTGGAGACTTCTATCACATTTCTTCATCCACTCTCCAAATTTGGCCGTTGTTCGTTGAGTCATTTAAATCTCTGAAGCTAAGGCACTAACTTGACCAATTATTTTCGTGTCTAAAGGTTGTAATGTGGCAATCCAAAAGTTTAGTTCGTTTATTTAAGGACCCCTTGTGGAACCCGTTGCCACCAACCGAGCAAAACAAGTGATTGAACACTAAATTAAGTTCATTATGCTATGCATTCAGAATTCTTTCAAATTCTGTCAGCCTTCATGCAGCTCGTTGCGTTTATTTTGCAAATGTGCATTCCCGCCTGAGATACGGCATAATATTCTGGGGAAGCTCATCCTGTAGTATTCAGACCTTCAGATTGCAAAAGAAAATTATTCGAATAATGAAAAAATGCCTTCCACGTGATTCCGGCAAGCCTCTTTTCATTGAGCTGGGAATCCTACCATTGCCTTGTCTATTTATTTACGAATCTGTAATATTTGTCAAAAATGACCTACTTAACGGAGGGAACATATTTTCATGCAATATTGATATTTATAATTACAACACACTCCGTAGAAATCACGTGCATCAAGTGTCAGTATCAACAGCTCAGTACAAGAAATCAACATACAGTACATGTACGTTACTTTACAACTCATTGCCAGATGACATAAAACAATTGAAGTCGGTACAAAAATTTAAGTTAAAAGTAAAATCTTTTCTGCTGCAAAACTGTTTCTATACAATTAGAGACTATACTGATCGTGAAAAAGAAAAATAATGTTTAATGTAACAAAACAAAAATATATAATGAATTAGTTATGTTTGCATTGTATACATTTAAAAAAATATTTAATACGCCTGTAACAAGTAATGTACTTCAGCTTCCGGGTCAGTGACCCCCATCTCGATCAGGTTTTTGTGCAGTTTCCCTGATCCATTGAGCAAATGCTGAGATGGCCCCTTGTTTTGCTTCTGGACGTAAATGTAGCTTCACTGTGCGCACGTTTTGTTGAGCACTCCTTTTGCTTGTAGTTCATTTACAGTTGAAATTGATTTTCTATAACTCGGGAAAAAACATTTTTCAAATATCTTTATTTTTGTAAAATAATTATTTTCTAAATTCATTTTTTCGTTGTTTTTTCGTGTTTTTTTTATAAATTTCTGGCCTTCAAGAAAATGTGCGCAGATAAATTTCTTCCCCCACACGTCATATACAGTTTTTACTGTTTTTTTGACAAATAAATAAAAAAAATAAAAAAAGATCTTGTGGAGTCAACAATCTTATCGTTTGTGGTTATTTTTTCTTTGTTGCATTCTTCTTACGTAATAAAGTATTGTAATTTTGCCGTGGAAATGGCGATTGTTTGACAGAAGTCGTATTGTGAGTCTCTGATTCAGAAAAAGGTTAAATAAATGAATAAATAAACTAGTGGTGCTAAAACAGCTGTACTTTCTAGCCCGTATTTTCACGCAAAATTACGCGAAAAAGACTCAAATTTTCGAAAAATGTACATGACCTTATTTCAAAATCTATCTTTAAGGAATTCATTACGGGAAAAAATATTCTATCTTCATAATATTGTAGTTGCAGTGTAATGGGCTATTTGATGGCATCAATAAGTTGTAATTACGAAAGAAGTATTAGTAAATATGTGCCTTGACGGACAATGGACACCGACCCGGTTATTCAAGAAATAAGTTTAGAACAAGAAAATGATAATATTAATGATTTGCAATATGAGGGAAAGAAGTGTAATATAATTAAGGAATGTACTCGTGAAATATCCGTGAGTGTTGTTAAAATCATAAAAATTTACGAAAGATGTAGAGACCAAAGTGTAAACAGATCGGGTAGGGCGATCGGCCAATCGTGACGTACTGGAGTGAATGACAAACACTGCGTTGCAGATAACAAGATTTACATTTATTTGCAACGAAACTTAACAATTAACTTAATAATTAAACCCCGGCAACCTTTTTCTTCCCCTTAGCCGCGAAAACCCCGCGATCTCCCTACGCCTACAGCCAGTTCCATTGCTCGGAAACGGGTAGGTGATGCGATGCTATCTGACGTGAAGTCCCCGGTAACCATTGTACCTACATGGCCCGGCGCCAAACCGGTCTCCGACCCGGAAACCACGTGCTGGAGTGCATTGGAGATCTCACCCAGCGTTTCGGCTAACACAAGCTCTACAAATCTCCCTGAATCTCCGCGAGCCCAGAAAGCGCCCGCCTTATTTACATCCCCGTCTCCTCCACTCGGCGTCATACTGTCGACGGCCCCAATCTTGATGGCTAGCCAATTCCAGGGGTCATGCTCAACCGTCCCACTCTCGCCGCTAACCTTTCTCAACGCTTTGTTTGCGTGGGGTGTTTTTCTGGAGCAGCCTCTTGTCCTGGCGTCTCTTTACTTTTAGTTCAGGTGCACCCAGAATGTTGCTCACGAATGGACATGGGATGGGTGAAATTTCAAGAACAGGAAAGCTGTACGTCGTAAACCCAGGAAAAATATAATGGAGATTTGCTAACGACTAAAATGAAATGTCGAGATATGTCGAGCAAGATTGCTGAGGAACGTGAAATGGAAGTTGAACATCAAAAACTAAATGTTTGATATGTTACAAGGCCAAGTTTTCGGATAGTAATAATAATATAATTGAGTCATCGAATAGGTTAATCATTGCCATGAGTGATTGTGAATTCCAAGGAATGTATTAAAATATGAATGGTAGTTGAATGGTGTAAATAGTTTTTATGTATTGTTGTTTCATACATTCTATTCATTTTTCAATCAGTATCGTGTACTTTGTAGCTTTAAAGATGGCCCAAAATAGAGCAAAACGTTGATAGTAAAAATATAATACTTTTTATTTCAAACTAAATCCAAATATATATATATATATATATATATATATATTATTGTATTTATTTTTGCTCTGTCCTCGACACCGAGCAAGTGGACCAGCTTTTGTTCATACGGAGTATTTACATACGTAAATGTACTTCAGAAATGTCTGGGCAATCGCTTTCGGTGCAAAGAACAAGTTTTGATCAGAGCGTAAACGAAATGGAAACTTGCTAATATGAAAATAATTTGCGAGATTAATTTTGAATGTTGCAGAGTCCTTTGACAGGTAATTTTAGATGCTGTATGTCTGATTTTGTTATTCGCCTTTCGAAAATCAACTGATCTCATCCGACATTGAAAGGCTGGAGAGATGGCGACTACCTCTCCGAGAATGGCACTTAGAATTCATATATGCATTGAAAGGGAAATTATAGAATAGTACATTCTTCGGGCCTAGAAAAAGTGCTGGCGTTGATAGAATGTTAAAGTGCGAAATCAATTTCTTTGGGTCATCAATGAAGTTCAGAAGCAAGGCAATCTTTCTATTTATTTGTTAATTTAACGAATAAAAGGATATACATGTTCATAAAAATTCTTGTTTTAAAAACCCTTTAACGTTTTTTCATCATTTTGAATCCTTGGAGATGTGTCTTGAACACAGCACGATGCTTCATCCCTTGAAAGAATATTCTGTGTTTTCCGTTTCGGTGAATTGTAATTTACTTTTCATCGTATCAGTTTAGTTCACATAATTTATTCTAATACGCAAGATTTTTTATTGGCGTGGTTCGCCCAGTTCGCCCCGTTGCCTTTAAAGCCTATCCGCGCCGGCGCGCTGCGGGGCTCTGGTACTGCGCACGCCACTCACGTGACGGTCGGGCCGAGCGCGGCGCGCGTGGGTGTCGCGGTCGAGCAGCGCTTCGTCCACGCGCGGCGGACGGCGCGTGATGCGGCGCGGCGCGGAGCGGGGGTGGGGCGACCGTGGGAGGGTGTGTGCAGCGGAGGAGACGATGGAAAAGCGAGGAGTGAGTAGTGTGGGACAGGGAGGAGTACAGCGGAGTTGGGCGTGCGGAGCTGAGCGGAAAGGCATGTTGGAGCGAGATGGGGCGGAGAGTGATGAGGTGGAGCAGGCTGGGGTGGGACGAAGAGGGGTGTGGTGGAGCCGGGTGTGGCGAAGTGGAGTGAGACGGAGCGGGGTGGGGTTGGAGCGGGGTGGGGTTGGAGCGGGGTAGGGTTGGAGCGGGGTGGGGTTGGAGCGGGGTGGGGTTGGAGCGGGGTGGGGTTGGAGCGGGGTGGGGTTGGAGCGGGGTGGGGTCGGAGCCGGGTGGGGGTCGGAGCGGGGTGGGGTTGGAGTGGAGCGGGGTGGGGTTGGAGTGGAGCGGGGTGGGGTTGGAGTGGAGCGGGGTGAGGCGGAGCGGGGGAGGCGGAGCGGGGGCAGAGCGGTCTGAGTGGAGCGGTTGGGGTGGAGCGGTTGGGGTGGAGCGGTTGGGGTGGAGCGGGATGGCGCGGAGTGGGATGGCGGGGAGCGGGATGGCGCGGGATGGAGCAAGCGGAGCCGAGCAGGGTACAGCGGAACGACGGAGGGCGTGAGGGAGCTCTATGTTTGCGGAACAGCCTATACAGCCCTCTTTGAAACTTGCCCGACGAGTAACCGTGTTCCCTCGCCCTTAATAAGGTTTCGAGCCCAATTTAATGCATAGACGCGCTCCGCCGACACTATCGGGACGCGCGGGCGAGCCGGGCTGCCGCCGCCGCCGCCCTTGCTGCAGCTCACTGTCTGGGGGGTGTGGGCGGCCGAGTTGGAGACGGCAGAGGCAATGGGGGTGGAATGCGGTGACATGTGAATGTGGTGATGAGAGAACTGATGTGGCGCGTCGAAATGTAACGTGGAGGTAGGGTGGGTTGACGGAGAACGAGATTTCGGCGATAAGGGCAGTGAGAGTGAAGAAGAGAGACCGCTAGGCGAGGGCAGCGGAGGCGGAGAAGGTAAGGCAGCAGGGAGGCCGGATGCGACGGTGGAGCGGGACGACAAAATGAAATGGTGATGTGAGGGGAGTCGGGGAAAACTGATGGGGAAATGAGCTGATGGAAAATGGGTGGCGAGGACTGAGATGTAATGTGCAAGCGGAAAATTAAATGGCAGAAATGAGGCATATGAGGCGGAAAATAGAGGTACGAGATCAGGTTTTCGAGGAACGGGTGGCGGGGAAACAAATAAAATAGGATAATGAGGAATGGGCTGTGGAGAATATGAAAGATTAGGAACAGTCAATCGTCACATGTATGTCGGGGACCACTCAGGTCGGGGACCCTGAGCTACGCAGCATGTGAGGCGGTGTAAATGGGGAAACACGTCCAACATAGAAAGTAGGTGAAGTAGAGACTGCGGAGACGGCGTAGATTGAGAGCAGAAAGATCGTTGGTGGCGATATTGGGGAGACAAATTCCTAGATGCATATGGAAGCAACCTCAGAGATTCAAAAGGCGGCCCTCTGCTCCAGCGCCACTCGGTATGACCCAACGCATGTGCGCCCACTCCACGCAAACTACAGCCGCCTTAGCCTGCGAAGCTTTTGCTGCGTTTTGGTACAAAACCCTGCGCCCCTCCTCTCTCTTCCCTTTTTCCACTCCCCTCTCCTCTCCCCTGTCATCTCAGTCTTCTACCCTTCCTCCCCACTCTCTCCCTCCTCATTACCCCCTCTTCCTAGTTGCTTCTCTTACCATTGTCCCTTTCCACACTTACCCTCTCCCCACTTACCCTCTCCCCACTTGCGCCTCTCCCGACTTCCAGATTACCAACTTGGTACTTTCCCCACTTGCCCCCTCCCCACTTCCCCCTCCTTACTAGTCCCCTCCCCACTTGCCCCCTCCCCACTTGCCTCTTCCCACTTGCCCACTCCCCACTTGCCCCTCCCCACTTGCCCCCTCCCCACTTGCCCCCTCCCCACTTGCCCCCTCCACACTTGCTCCCTCCACACTTGCCCTCCCCACTTGCCCCTCCCCACTTGCTCCCTCCCCACTTGCCCCCTCCCCACTTGCCCCCCCCACTTGCCCCCTCCCCACTTGCCCCCCCACTTGCCCCCTCCCCACTCGCCCCCTCCCCACTTGCCCCCTCCCCACTTGCCCCCTCCCCACTTGCCCCCTCCCCACTTGCCCCCTCCCACTTGCCCCCTCCCCACCTTGCCCCCCTCCCCACTTGCCCCCTCCCCACTTGCCCTTCTCCTCACGTGCTCCTCTGCCAACTTGCCCCTCTTCCCACTTGGCTCTTTCGCCACTTGCCCCCTCTTGTCGCTTACCCCCTCTCGTCGCTTACCCACTCTCGTCGCTTGCTCCCTCTCGCCGCTTGCTCCCTCTCGCCGCTTGCTCCCTCTCGCCGCTTGCTCCCTCTCGCCGCTTGCTCCCTCTCGCCGCTTGCTCCCTCTCGCCACTTGCCTCCTCTCGTCACTTGCCCCCTCTCGACATTTACCCTCTTTCGACATTTGCCCCCTCTCGACACCTGCCCCCTCTCCATTCTTCCCTCTCTCCACTCTCCAATCTCCCCTCACATAAGGTTTCTTACGTTATATCACAGTCTTTTTGAAACTGCCATTTTCATTTGCATGTGGTCTATTCTCCTTATTCTTTCGCACGCGTGCTAACTCCTTCTTTGTAACAATTTTTTCAACACCGGCTGTTGAATCCTGTCCCATTTCATTTTCCTTGAAGGCTTCTGTACACTGACCTTTCCTGCTGTGTGTTATTCCCTAACTTTGCTTTCGTTGACGTACCGTAATCTCTTTCCGAGTGCCACGCTAAGATGTTTCTTCATGTTGATTAATTTTCATCTTCTCGAAATAGCTCCTCCCTCCTTAAATGTCTCGAGGGTTCGGTGGGTTCCACTCCGAAATTTACAGCCCACTAAGTTAGGTTTAGAATTTAAAGTAAATGAAATATCTGTATGTGACGATGGTTTTGTAAATAGCAAATGTTATGTAAATACTGGTGTTATTTGATATTTTCGTGTTTTGGAAAAGTCTGAAATCTTTAATTTATTTCAATTAATTTTTCGTTTATCGTTACAATGCAAGAGCAATACTTAACTTGCAATATATATTTTTGAGTTCATTTATTTTTGATCATTTGAATACTACTCAGCAAAATTTGCTGCCAACAATAACATTGCCAATTCAATTTTTATTTTGGAAGCCGCTTTTTTGTATTTATCTGTCTATATCTTTATCCTTCAAACTGTCTGTTACGTTTTGCAGAAACCCTAATGATTTCTAAAAAACTTGGACATGCATGAAACCTAACGAAACGCTGCCTTAATGCAGAACATTTTTCTGGATTGCATTAGATCTATATTAAAATCCTATTTTAATTATAAAGGAATGAAAATGAATGTTAAGCTAAAATGTTTCGAATCGAATATATGAGCGTTAACATCATCTTCACATTCGGCAAGTCGCAACTCGAGTGTTGTTGCGGCCGACGCCGACCCACCGTAGTCTCCATACCCTTTGACCCTCCTGCGGTCCCCCGCCCCCACCCCACCGCCTGCCCACCCACGTCCCTCGCGGCGCGCCTTGCGTCGGCTGCTCTGGAGGCGGCGGGAGGCTGCTCCGCGCGTATACGGCTGTCTATTGAATCAGCGGCGGCGGCGTCAGTAAGAGCAACCGCGGCACGTCCACAGCCGCCCCGCCCTCTCACCCCCTCCCGTCTCAAAGCCCCCTGGCCCTACCGCGCTGCTCGCGACCACCCGCATCCTCTAGGCTTTCGGTGGGGCTCCGCCAGACCTCGGGCCGGATTGTTAACTAGGCGTTGGAAATCGTGTTTTTCCGTGGCTCGTCCGGTTTTTTAATTTTCTTTTTTTTCATGTCGGACGGGTTATGACGCCTGCCAGATATGATGTAATAATGCGGAACAACATCCGTCGTCGCAGGTTTCGTTGCCCTCTTCCGGTCGTTTTCTTCCGCAATGAGGACCCCTTATTAAGAACCACTTTCTCCGTTCGTATTTTTTTCTTCTGTTATAGTATTTTGAATCCCCCACTTTGCGAACGCTTACCTCATGTTTTCATTATTTGTAATTTATTTCCTTTTCTTTACTTTTTGCTTTTCTTGGCGTTTGTCAGACTTCACGTCCCTTTGCTTCCCCATATTTCTGTGTCTTTTCCTCGCTGATTTTCTCTCGTCATTCTCTCCCATTGATATCTCCATTATCGCCCAAAGATCTTTCTACTTCCCATCGATCTTTATCAATTTCCAGGATTTACGTGTTATTGCGAATTTACAACCCTTATTTCCTGTCTTGTTCAACTGTAGATCTTGATGATTCCCGAATTCATTCTCTCATTTTTAATTTTTTAGTTGGCGCGCTGTCTCTCTCCTCTCTCTGTTTACGTCCCTTCGTTTTGGTTCTTTCTTCAATGGTCTCGCGGATCTGGATATCATTACATTACAGGCATTCCCTACCCATCATAACTGTTCTACCACATTCGCCATCCCCCTCATCTTTCCTATCTCCGCCAGACCCTCGTTCCTCCTGAATTTCCGCTATGCTCATCTTTCTCCCCAGCTCTTTAATTCACTATGTTTACTCCATCTTCTCAGTACCTGCCAGTCTCCCCAACGTAAACGTTGTCACCAACTTCCAGCCTGGTACATTTCCTCACCATTCTCATCATCACCTCTGCTTCCCCCAGTCTCTTCGCCTTTTGCATCACCCGACGTCCCCCTACTTCCCCTACTTGTAGCCGGCCTGGGATTTCGCGCGTTGGACGCTCCACTCCCCCTCCTTGGCTCTCTCTCCCCTGCGAGGCGCGCCCCCCTCCACCCCCACCGGGCGCCAGAGCCCCTCGCCGAACATCTCATCCCCCGCGCAGCCTGTGCAAACCTGAAGAGACTTCAAAGTTGCTGGATTTCCGAGTAGATGGACTCTTTAATGCGGATACGCCAGCTTCTCCAGAAGGTTATCGGTATACAAATATGCTTTTTCAGTCTGCATAAGTTAGTTTATTCGTTACGGAGTTAAGTTCTTAGTAGCGCTTTGCTGTCTATAAGTAATTTTATACACTCTGTTGTCTAAGATTACGACGCGATTGTAAAATCTGCATGGTTTAGGGTACACCTGTGATACTGATTCGCATTTTGAGAAATCCATAATGCATGAAACAGAAACCCAGCGAATGCATTGCTATGGTCCGTTTATTATGTATTATTATTAATAAGTATGTATGTACGTTTCATGAACTACTCGCAGATCTTAAATACTCTCGTCGTGAACATTAGAGCACAAGAATATTTGTTGTATTATTTTAAACAGCTGGCGAAGTTCGTTGGGAAACTTTTGTTCAATATGGTGTTAAACAGTGTTCTGAAAGTAATTATTGTCTTTTTTCCCGAAGCATACGTAAAAATCAACCATAACTCGTCGTTGGTTCACGGCTGAGCGACAAGTCCCAGTTGGATTGCAGTTGTTTCTATTAATTAATATGTTGTAATAAAAATAGATTCTTGAAACTCTTTTTTTCTTCCTAAAAACGTTTTAAGGAGTACGGCAGAGAAGTATCGCGAGTGTCTTCACACTCAGTTAGCAATGAACCATTGTTTTATTGCTACTGCGAGAGTGAGCGCCACCCTCAACGTCGACCACCCGTGTTGGTAATTTACTCTCAAATTGAGATTTTTAGTTTAACCCATTAGCAATAATCTAAACAGAATAGTACTCCATCCGTTAGTTATTATTGGAACTTAAAAGGTAATTTCCAGATTATCATTGGGTTTACTCCCTTCTTTTACACAGACGAAAAGGCGGTCTCGTTGTCGATGGCATTGGATCGCGAGCGAAGAAAACGGAGTGGTTCCCGGTCTCGCGCGTCATGGAGAAAGGGGCAGTGAATGCAATTGTGTTTCAGTCAATTGCGCGAGTAATAGTAGTTAAAGTGAAGTGGGGCAAATGCATCATATGGTGTGCAAAGTTCATCATCAACCAGGGATAAAAAAATCAGCTACTAATGCTAGGTTATTATTTTGTATTGAATTGCGTACCTTAAACTATATTATTTTTAATGGTACAGATGTGTTTTCTGATATCTTAAAAATTATTATCAGTTTGATGGGAAAAGTGTTTCAAGTCCGATTTATGCACTTGCCCCATCAAACCGGGGTAAGTGCGTCACCCCCTTGTAAATTCCATTGCTGTGAGTTAATTATTCGACGGGGAAAGTGCAAAGAAGTGCGGCTGCAAGCGATCATTTTGAGCCTAGAAATTTTCAAATCGGAAAACAAATCGCTGAGTTATAGAGTTTTGCATCGCATCAAATACACATCTAGATAAAAAGGCCAAAAGATAAAAAAATAAAAAGCAAAGTTTTAAACACCTTTTATTAATGCAAAAGTAGTTTTTTATCAAATAAATTTAAATAGAGATACTTTGTTAAAAAAGATAATAACCTGAAAAAAGAAATCAAAAATTGCTTCTCGACGACCAATTTTAGGGAGAGGAAGAGTATGTACAATGCATTTTTTTCTCAATTGAATTGATGTCTTCTCTTTTGGAAAATCAAATGAAATAGATTCGCCTGAGGATGAATTTTTCCTCATAAATTAAATTCGAGGGTCTCCCTTATCGAATTGCAATGCTTGACGAACATAGTGGCGACATTTCTTTTGCACTCTGCTTTTCAGCTTTATTTTCTTTAAACGAAAGTAAAATATAATTGAAATACCATTTACTTCCAGTTTCTTCTACCAGTTTATTCTTATTTTAAATAGAAACATGGGGCAAGTGCAGATTATCACGCACTTTCCCTCTTTTTTATAATGCACATACACCTTGTTGAATTTTTTCTGCGGTAAGTGCGTAATATAGCTTAACTTACTCAAACCAAAAGATAAAATGATTTTTCAATTATACGCATAAAGTACTACAACTGAACATATAACTTATCTCACTAGTTTGTCGAAAAAGATTTTGAAGACGATAATGCTGAATTCAATCAGACACCGTCAACTTGACTGTAATTGTGGAACTGTACTTGACTGTAATAGTTGATTGTAACAGTAGACTGTAATAGTAGACTGGAATAGTTGAAACACCACACGTGACTATGAAACCTCCCAGTGATGTTATCTCTTGAACTAGAGCGCTCTGCTTTGTTAGCGTGGATAGGCATGTAGTTTGCACCATACTCTACAGATGGCTGTGGATGTAACGAAATAACACAGAGAAATATGGCCGACTGACGCACTTTCCCACTTCACCTTATTTATTATATTTCCTGGATCAATAAGTTTCAATTTTCTTCTTTTAAACATGATTTAAAATGAAAGAATTAATTGTGCCTTTTGGTTCCAAGACGACGTAGTTTTGAGAAGTCGTAAAACTATACAAATATCGCACTTTCATCGTTTAATTTCCAGTGTAATATTTTTGATGATTTTAAAGAATAAATATTATATGGACATAATATTCATATGAGAAGATATTGGTTATAACTAGGGGTGGGTTTCAATGGAATGCCATTTTTTAAATTTTCACGTTTGAACAATGCCTTTTAGGGTAGAAATTAATTGTATGTCATGATAAAAGGAAATGATGGCTTTTTGTCAATTCCGACTAATAAGTCTTTTATATTTTTCAGTCATTTTGAATGCATTTTGCGCTAGTTTAATAGATTTAGATATTATTTTAATAGTACTTGCTTCAAATAATATTTATGAGATTAAGGGCGGATTCAGCCGATCGTTTTTGGATATTTGATATTTCTTTGGTCAGAAAAAACAGTAAAAACTGTATATGATGTATTGGAGAGGAGAATCGTGGGAGCATCGTAGATTTTTGTTAAATAATAAACGTATTTGCTATTATATTGTATATGATTTATATACTGTAGTTATGATTTTGTTTAACATTGTTTAATTAATAACATAATTCGAACATAATATTTAAATCAACTTTGCAAACTAAAGGAAGGTAAATGAAAACATAGGCCCCTAGCGGGGGTCCATGGATCCCATGTCCCTTGCTGGATACGTCAGTGTATGAGATGCAACCAATGTACTCCAAAGAATCCTTGAGTACCCCATTCGATTTCGTCGCTGAGAAATTGTAATGTCAGCCGTTGTATGTAATCTAAGGTTCCTGTGATGCCTATCAGTGCCATTGCCGGTTCGGCCGATTTAGGGGACAACTGAAGACAAGCGATTTCCTGGTAAAGAACAGTCCAAACCAAACGTTTGCAATCTGAGTGCACTTGAAACGAATAGAAGCAGCTTCGATTACATCAGTAACGTATCCAGCTTGAGTTGTTCATCTGAACTGGTTTTGATAACATTTTTACATAATTTTCCTTTGTTTTTCTGCCATTTTTTAAACATTTGAAGAGCATTTATTGATTACTTTTGGCAATATTTTAGTTCATCAAAATCCGCCCTCTCGTTATGACTGATTTATATTTTGTTTAAGTGAGTTACGAACGATGCTATTAATTGTATGTCAGTCTTAAACTAAGATAAATACTTTTCAGAATGAATTTTTTTTTTTTTCATTTATTTCTTCCCGTTCGACTTTCGTCTTTCGGGGATTTTGACTGGTACAATGCTACATACATGAGTTTATGGGGCCATCCTGAGGCAAATGCGGGTCTCGATTCAACCCTTCACTATTTTTAAAATTTATTTGAAATACTTGACTAACGGAAGTTTTGCATTTATTATGTGGTAGTGGAGGGAGGGTGTTTATGGGAATGGGGGCAAATGATTTATGATTCAGGGTGGGCAGAAAGAGATCTTTGGGGAATCTGGATCTAATGCGTGAAGGATAATGTGAGTTTTGGCCGAGATTGAATACTGGAGCGTTAGGACATGCGTGGAGGAGAGAATAATATTTTTGAGAGGTTTGCGAAATGAATTCCGAGAGGAGAGGTACTTGAAGTTCTCGATGGATTTGGGAATTAGAAATAAACCATGGTGCATTCAAGGTTTGTCTTAAATATTTATTCTGGATTTTCTGTAAAATGGATAGGTTGGTAGGTGCTATGTTGCGCCATATTGGACAAGCATATGTCATTGTAGGTCTTATAATCGTTTTGTAGATGAGCAGCCCAGTTTCTATGCTAAGGGTGGAATTTTTGTTGATAAAAGGGTATAATTTAAACATTTTTGCACGTGTTTTTTGGGCGGTTGAAATAATATGCGGTTTCCAAGTTAACCGTTTGTCTAGTAAGACACCTAAGTATTTGACTGGCGAAGAATGAGAAAGCCAGGGAATATCGGTGTTGTTTATTCGTAAGGGTGCAGGTAAGGGAGGACGTCTGAGTGTGAATATTTTAGATTGTGATTTAAGGGGTTAATTTTAATTCTCCATTTTTTGGTCCAATTGGGTATAGCTGTGAAGGTAGGATTGTATGTTTTCATAGGCTAAATTGATATCAGTATGTGAAGTGAAAATAGCGGTATCATCTGCATAAAGAGCTATACTTGCTTCCTGTGGAGTTGGATAGTCTGCTGTAAAAATTGAGAACAATGTTGGTGAAAGAACCGAACCTTGTGGGACACCTGCGAGAATTGGGTGAAGAGGTGAAATAGTATCATTTACTTTCACTTGAAAATATCTGTCTGTAAGAAAGCTTTGAATTAGTTTCTGCAGATAATCAGTGTGTACCAATTTCTCGTAGTTTGTACATTAGTCCTTGATGCCAAATTCTGTCAAATGCCTGGGAGATGTCTAGAAAGAGAGCTACTGTGTGTTTTTTGTCGTTAAAAACCGTTTACAATATGTTCGACAAGTCGCAGCAGTTGATGGGTAGTACAATGATTAGGTCTAAAACCGAACTGGGTGTTGGGAATTGCATTGATTTTTGTCAAGTATGCTTGGAGTCTTTTTAAAACAAGTTTTCAAAAATTTTTGCTATAGAAGGGAGAAGACTAATTGGTCTGTAGTTGCTTGGTATTTTGGGGTTTTTCCCTGGTTTGCAGAATGGTAGTATAACAGCTCGTTTCCATGACGATGGGTAGTATCCTAATCTTAACGATGCATTGAATATTGAAGTTATTATTGCAATTGCTTGTCGAGGAAGTTCTTTTAATGCTTTGTTAGTGACGTTGTCATACCCGGGTGTTTTTCTAGTCTTGGAAAGTTTAATGGCATTTGCCACTTCTGAAGGAGAAATTAATTTTATCTTTGTTGGGACAGTGCACATAGGTAGTTTTAAGTGCTCTTCTATTTCTGAATTAAACATGGGATATTCTACGGGGTTTGGGATGAAGACTCCTTCTAGGTATTCAGCTAAGGCCTTCGCTTTTTCATCGTCTGAGTATACGATCTTACCATTATTCTGTAAAGGTGGTATCTCTATTCGATCTTTTGTTATGCTTTTGATTGTTCTCCATAGTGGTCTGGTGTTAGGGTGAAGTTGGCTTAGAAATTTATGAAAATTAGAAAATCTAAATTCATCTATTTTTTGTTTGACAATTTTGAGATGTGATTTAGTTCACGTTTATTGTTTATATTTCTACTGGATTGCCAGATACGTCGGATTTTTCTTTTCTTTTTAATCAGTTCAAGAAGTTCTTTAGGCAGTGTTGTTTTTGACTTTCTGTGTGTCTGATGGAAGGGTATATGAGCATATTTTAATGATTGTTGTATGCAGTTTGTGAGTTTATGTAGTTCATTATCTATGTCCTCAATGGAGATCATGTTGTGAGGATACGTCAAACTGCTAGTTATTAATTCACGGAAATGATTCCAGTTAGTTTTACCGTTTAATTGTTTCGATATTTTTTCTAATGAGTGTGCCGGTGTTCCCAACGATATGAGGATGGGAGAATGGTCCGAATCTAAATCTGGAACTACTTTCTGGTAGACTCGGTGAGGTTATACCTTTTGAAATGATTATATCTAGGATGTCTGCTCTCTTGTTTGGATCTGATGGGTAGTGGGTGGGCTCTATAGGAGCATGAATACTTATGTTGTGACGGCTTGAGTTAATAAGATTAAGCAATTTGACACCCTGATGTGTAGTCACATTGCAACCCCAAGCTCTGTTTTTGCTATTTAAATCTCCCAGCAAAATGAATCGAGGATATTGAGAAAAGATATTATTGTATTCAGTTGGAAAGTTTTTGTTTGGTGGTTTGTATGCTGTAATGATACTACCTCCGATTTATTATAGTTAATGTTATTGCTACTGCTTCCAAATCTGTCGAGTGGGAAACAGGTACTTGACTATGCTTAACATCTTTTTGAACTATTATTGCTACTCCACCTGAAGCATTTGTTGAGATCCGATCATTACGATAAATTTGAAATTGGGTATAGAGAAACGTTCGCCAGGAATGAGATGAGTTTCTATTAAACAAGCTATATTTATTTTATGATCGTTTAAGAAGTGCCGAAAGGAATTTCTTGTCTCTTTATTCCATTTGCGTTAAAGTTAAGCAGACTAAGAGCATTTAATTTATTTGGGTCCATTATAGTAGCTTGGAAGAACATTTAGAATCATATTTTGGATTTGGGGCATTAAAATAGAGATTATTTGGGATACTATATTTGAAATTAAATTATTTATATCAGGGATGTTATTGTACTGATTATTATTCCATGCTCTATTATAAGGGAGGCGCAGTGGTGGAAAGTTTGTTGAGTGCAGGAAGGAGGTGGGGGAGGAGGTTGTCTGATAGATGTAGAAGATGAATGGAGGAGAAGAGGTCGCAGACGGTTGTCTAGGTGCGGAAAATTGGATGAACCGATTGGTTTGCAGGTTAGTTAAAGGTCTTCGGACATTGTCCCTTGGTAGGGTTTGGCAAACTTTTAAATTCAGGGCAGCCTCTGTAATTGGCGGTATGAATCGCCTTTGCAATTAACACATTTAGGGGCGACACCTTCATGTTTTTGACATTGAGAATAGTGATGGTTTTCGAGACACTTCACGCACCTAGGCACGTTGTGGCAGTTTGCCTGAGTATGACCAAAACGCTGACAGCGCTTACATTGAATGGGCTGGTTAGGTTTATTTCTTAGTTGAACTCTTATTATATTATACATCAGTTTGTCCTCATTAAATATATTTTTGGATTTGGGATTGTCCACAAGATCTACTGCTACTATTTGAATAGGGTTTCTGGCTTTATCGTAAAGTCTACACACTTTAGTTACGGGATATTCCAGTCTTTTCAGTTCTTGTATTATATCTTGTTCGGTGTAACATATTGGGATGTCTTTAATTACAACAGATAACACTTTACTACTGGGGTCTCGGTACGTGTGAAATTCAATGTTGCTTTCTTCACAGTATTTTCGGAATTTTCTAAAGTCATTGATTTCATTGAAAATAACTTTAGTGTATTCGCCATTTTGTTTAGTTAGAAAGTCATTTATTGAAGCAGAATTTAGATGTTGTATTAAGGTTAAATACTCATTGCCGGCCATGTGAACGAATATTGGAGGAATTTTAATATTGCTCTCTTTCGCACCGACTAACGTTTCTGTTACTTCATCTTCATCTTCCTCTTCAGCGAGGGGATCGAACCTTGAGTGAGTAGGTACATTATATTGCAATGAGTTGTTATTGTTCTTATTTGAATTTCTATTTTGGTTATCCGAAAGCTTTCGTTTTTTATTTTCATTATCCGTGGGCAAACTTTCTTTACTGTTTTGCGCAGGAGCGTGAGCAGCTTGCTGGCTTGATCTTTTACCTTGGTCATGTTGATAAGCGCTATGCTGAAAGGCCGCCTGTTGCATTACGTGAAGTTGTTGCTGGGGTGGTAGCTGTAGAGCCTGCTGAGGTACTTGCAGCCAAACATATCCAGGTTGATTCACTTCCGTCAACTGGGGTTGCTGACTTAATTGTTGCACTGAATATTGCTGTTGGGGTGAAGGGGACACATGATGTTGGAGAGTTTGAACTTCACTATGCTGAGTGTTGTATAGCTCGGTAGGAGCATTTGAGAACTCATTTGTTTGCACTGGATTTAATTCATTGTAATCACTGCTTGAAGAGTTAAGAGTATGCATTGCATTAGCAATGTGCTGCCCCGTGTCGGGGCAGCCACTCGTAGACATTACGCACTGTTCAGTTGTAAGCGGTCTTGAACGTGGCACTTATCGCCGTCAGATCGCGCCGCCGAAACACCACTGTAGATAAGAGCTGAGACGCCCGATGTGCACTGCACGGCTTCTCGGACTCGACTAAATGAATTATTAAGAAAATATACTGAATAAAAAAGTGATGAGTGTAAAACACCGACTAAAATTGCAAACTGGAAACTATGTAATCTTGAAACAATACTAGTATGTTCCTTTCGATGCTAGTATCTTACTTCCCATTCTTTGATTGTGACAGTAAGTAATTTGCTCTTCACCTAAATTTTGTAAAATAGATTACTTTTGTTAGTGTACTTTGCCACTGTATAAGAGTGCATTCGCAAAGCTTCGTATACTTCGATATTTTGACGTGGCGTCTCAAGGTCACGCGCGAAAAAGAAAGAGGGAAGGCAGACTCCAATAGGGAGCCGTAAAAGTGGGAGCTGTATTGACTTTGCAGCTCTCTATTGGAGTCTGCCTTCCCTCTCCCTTTTTCGTGCGTGACCTTGAGACGCCACGTTAAAAAAATCGAAGTATATACTAGATTTCTTTTGTAACAAATTTCTGTGTTAATGTCTAGCAAAAAATCGTTGTAGATTTCCTGCATTATTACCTAAATCAAAGACAAGATAAAGAGCGGACAAAAGGTGATTTTGAAATACAGGAGATTTAGAACGACAGAAGTGTCTTAGGACAAACTGATGTCACTGCAGTGCCTCTGACAGAGGGTTCGAGTACCAACGGTGAGGGTTCGAGTACCAACGGCAGGATTTTCGACGCTGGCTAGCTAGCTAGCTAGCTAGTTAGTTAGCTAGGTCAAATTCAACCTTTCTTTGGAGGAGAATTCTAGCAGCCGGTGCTCTGATCGGAATTTTTCCGTGGTTTCTGCGATCTACATGAGGCGATTTCCGGAGAGGTACTCTTAAAATGGTCCACATTCCGTGCGCGATATTTCCCTATTTTTCGTTGTCCTATTCTAACCCCTTAAACAAATACACTAACACACACTGCATTGACATACATGTGAGGAGACCAGTCGGGAGCATAAAGCTTGTGCTGGCAGGGGCGCTTCCCCTCTCTTGGGAGATACCTGGATGGCGAAAACGCCAATAATGGACGGGAAATTTTGCCATAAGAAGAACAGAAGGAAGGAATTGGAAAAGAATTCGACAACCACAGACATAACATTAAATTTTGCGAACTAGGAAAGATAATTAAAAAGTATTTTATTTTCGAAAAACAAAACTTTATTTAAATAATTCAGAAAACTAGATAAGGCAAGAATAGTAATAGTTACTCATGGTAGATGATTCGAAAAATTACGAAGATTAAACCATGTAAGTCATATTTAAGAAATGATTCCTTGATTCTTTATACCGACAGTCTGATATTGCCTACTGTACGATACCCTCATAGTTTGATAACAGATTTTCCACAATTTGTGAATTTCAATTATTGCTCGAAACAAACCACAATGTATTATTCCAAGTTTGTAATTATACATGAAGTTCATAATTTAGCACTGGGAAATGACTCTATCCGATTGCAAGGCAAGGAACCATTATAGCTCTTTTATGTGAATCTTAGGAAAGTGGCGGACAAGCCCAATATAGATGGACTCATTCCTATTTCTGATGAGTGATATTTCAAATATTGGCCTCTGATAGTATTCATTGTATTATGGTCCTTCATGCATTATTATTCTTCAACTTTGAATTTGATGTAGAATCTCCTTTGGATGTCATTGTGTATTCCATTCATACTATTTTATTTTTAATTTAATTTTAATTAACTTCTGTCTTTGAAATTTGACGTGAATGCAAGGCACCTTTTTTTAATTTTTTGTTTACCTTTCAAGTTTATGAACTTGTTTTCTGCATTCATGAATTTCTCTTACAAAAATATTATAAAACATCTCTTCTCATATCGTTCAGATTCATAATACTCGTAGATCGGGGCATAGTGCCCTGCGTCGGCTTGGTCGGAACCTAGTTGAGAGGGGGAAGGTACCTGGAAGAGGAAATGCCCGCAAGCCGAAGGTTCTCAATATTCAGCGAAGGAGGAACACCACCTACCGGGTTCAAGCAATCACTAAACTAATGGGATAAATGAGCACAGCAATTGACATGCCCTGAAACGTAAAATCACATTGTGAAGGTCTTATATAGTTCGGGAAGAATGAAGGTAAGCCTTTCTCCACGGTCGCCATTTATATGGTCAAGCGTGAAAATTGAATCATTGGTAAGTCCGAGAGTTTGGAATTTAAAATCCGCCTCGGTGGGTGACAGTTTAGCTTACTGGCCTCTTAACTCCCAGTGCGCGGGTTCGATCCCGGCCAAAGTGCGTGGATTTTCGAAGGGCGGAAAAAACAGCCGTAGCCATGCCACTCTTGTGGCATGTGAAAGAACCCTGGCAAATGCCCGGCAAAATTCAATCCCTCCCACAATATCCCTCCCTAACGAGATCTCAATTCCAAGATAGGCTTCCAAGAAAGGCTAGGTCAAAACCTGTGGCCCGAATCTCGTACCCAGAAATAAAGAATAATAGTTTGGGAATTAACTGATTGGTGTGATCAACTCTGGTTGGTTTTTTTTGTGTCAACTATTTTCATGACGAAATAGTGCATGCTTACATATCAATTCTAATCAAGCAAGGACTTGAGTCATAAAGGAGTGCTAGGTGTGTCTCGTCATTTTATATTTTATTTGTTAAATCGTTTATTTATTATATTATATTATTTATTATATTAAATTATTTATAATCATATTATTTATTATATTATTTTATATTATATAATTTTTATTTATGAATGAAAATTTCTCGTTATTTTCTATCGCATCAGCGATGTCATTACGTGTGTGTTATCGAAACGCTGGTTCTATGAAGGTCATTCCCTCAGAAACTAAAAGATTAAGAAAACTTGCTTTTCCAATTCCGACTACTCTCGTAAACAAGGTCTACATCATGGAAATGAAAAGTGATTCCGTTTAACCCGTAGTTCTCCCCGCTTTCAGAATGCCTGTTGGCGTAAACTCTCGCCCTTCGGCTTGCCTTCTGCTCCTTGGCCGGAACATCGGCCACCGCCGCCGTTTCCGAGCAATCGCCCCGCGCCCGCGCCCTCGCCCTCGCCCTCGCCCTTGCCCTCGCCTTCGCCCCCGGCTGTCGCCCTAGGGTCCGCCGCCGCCGCCGCCTGCCCCGGTCTCCGCCGCCCCGTCGCCTGCCTTGGCCGGCACCCCCGCGGCGCCGGCGCTCGCTCCGGTAACCGTAGTAATTTCCTTTGTCGTCGCTTATTGCTCGAAACTCGGCGCGGCGTGGAAGGCGTGCAACGGCACGCGCGATTCTGATTTCTGTGCAGCCACATCGGTGGTCGACGTCTGCAATCTCAACGCCACTCGCCCTACTGCGATTTAAGGAGATCTAGCAAGTAATTTCTTCTTTTTTCTCCTTCTTCTTTTCGTCTCATCCTCATCGCTTTCCCCTGTCCGTTTTTCTCTTGACTTTCCTCCTTTCTTTCTTCCCTTTCTGCTTCACCTGGTTAAGATGAACTAGCAACCACATGTAGATTTTGTTCTCCTTATCTCTCATCATTATTCCTTCATTCATTCACTGTTTCTGTCTCATTTTTTCTTAACATTATCCACTCGTTTACTTTTATTAATTCAGCCATTCACTCCAACCACTTAATTATTCACTCTATTCACTTCATCATTCGCTGAACTAACACACTCATTTATTCATTTTATTATTTCCTTCGTATCATACATATTAGTTAACCTCTTTGAAGAGGCAAACATATATTGATAAAATAAGGGGAACATTCTTCAGTTGTTTCGGAAAACAACGGCGCCTAAATTGCAAAAGGCTGTGGTCACCGCATCGCCCCTGCCGTGTGACAACTGAAGTAAAGATAGAGACCTGCGCGACATAAGAACACATCAGCTTAAAATCCGCTTCGAATGACGCTAAAGTAATCACAATATCTCTGGATCATCTTATCCCAATAAATAAGACGTGAAACATAATCACAATACGATATACTTTTAATTACTTTCAAATAACTGCAACACGTACGATTTTGATTTTATTATTTTAACGAATAATACAAATGTTTTTAATTCCTGTAAGTTATTATTTTAGGATCTCTTTTGACATTACATTGTTTGTTGCTATTCAAAAACACGCGAGTGTTTACACCTGCAATGTCTATAAATAAAAAACGAGACATTGGCCACCTCCCGGCAATCTTTTGAACAGAGTAACAACTGCGTATCTGATCCACAGTGTCCACTTCACCTTTTATAGCATAATCCAAGATCCTGCGTGGCTTTCGAGTGCAATAATTAATGTGTGGTGTGTCGTGCAATGCTGATGTATCATGAAAACTCGACTATCTAGTTTTGTACAAAACGAAACGATAAAAAAATATTTTGGAAGCAAAATGTATACTATCCTTCTAGTAATCGATTAGGTTGAGGGGCATATTTTTTCATTTTTTCTATTGTTGTGTTAAATAATAGCTTATGCAGGGATTGTCCAAAAGCAACGTGACCGGTCCGTATCAAGGACTTCCGCAGCACAAAAGCGACCGTGCGCGGCACGAAGTGCAACGCTTAGCACACAGAATTTCCAAGAAAAGACCCTTTATGCGTTTACGGAACTCTTTAGTGTGCAATTTGATTATTGACACTTAAAAGTAGAAATACTCTTGTGTTCAATCTTGTAAATTTCCGTTAAAATTCGTGAGAAGAAGAAAAACCATATGTTGCAGTGGAGTAACAGCGAGCCATCTCAAGGCCACGTGAAAACTGTACGTGTGGGACAAATTAGTCGTATTTTTATCAAAAACGTTTTATTATCAAAATGCCAGAAATATCACCATATGGAAGAGCGTGTGGAAGTCTGGTAAATATAATGTAAATTGAGAAGTCACTGATGTAGTCGAAAGACAAGACGCAAAAGAAAAAGAATCGGCCAGTGTGGTAACGCCATCTTTGTTCGACTTCGCACTCGGTCGCTGTTGTAGCGTGAAAGTGCAGGTGTACATGATGTAAATAATCTAGATATTGTGTTAGTATAAATGAACGTATATATTGTAGCGGTACGCTATTTTTAATATTTTTTTAAATTTCACAAATAACTGTCGATGCGAGGCGTCCACCTCCCGCCGCCGCCAGCCGGGTCGGCGCGCCCCCTCCGCTAATGGAAGGGATGACAGCACGCGCCCCTCTAAAAGTTTATGGCCATCGTCCGCGAGTCGACCCTCATCCCGTCACGCACCCGGGCGCCGAAGAAGAGATTAGAGACGTGTGCTGATCCCGCCGTTCCGGGTATCATGCGCACTAAGTACCTAGGCCGTCCTTCGCAG
This sequence comes from Acheta domesticus, assembly GCA_031308135.1. Classification (NCBI taxonomy): domain Eukaryota; kingdom Metazoa; phylum Arthropoda; class Insecta; order Orthoptera; family Gryllidae; genus Acheta; species Acheta domesticus. Next base: position 248,231,816 of record JAHLJT010008446.1, on the reverse strand, counting down.
CTTTCTCCGGGGGTCCCAACGGACATTCCGCGTACCCTTTACTGACCTACTTCCGAAGTCAGACGGAGAGCGTTTTCCAGACAGAGATAGGGCTACGGAAAATTCCTAGAATCACCGGACCTGATTGGCCGAGGACAAAATTACGGCGTAGTAGCACTTAGCCAATCAGGGGCAAAATTCCGTGGGGTGGGAGCGATTTTGGGGCACTTTTGAATTTTCGGGTGGCGGAACGAGGAGACCTCCACGCTAACGGCGGTAGGGGAGAAGATCACTTCTTCTTGTTCGATTGAGCTGGGGGGGGCGAGCGCCGCGGAGCGAGTAACAGCTCCGGCGCCGCGTTCGAGGGAGAATTATTATTTTGGGACTTAGTTCGTGGACACTGAGCTCTGCCGTGGGCAGTGACCGGTGACTAGTTTTCTCCGAGATTCGTGATCGTGAAAACTCCAGAGAACTTTCCGTAAGAACTGCTAATTTGTGTGAACGGAATTCGCGATCATTCACGATCCGGGCCAGCTGACCGTCGCCGCCGCCGCCGTCGCCGCCGCAGCCGCTGTCGCCGCCGCCGCTCCTTTGGTAGCTATTGTGGAAGGACGTTTCTCGGCCTGGCAGGGCCATCTCAGCCGCCGACCCAGACGGAGAGGAGCCGCGACCCCCGCCGCCGCCGCCGAGGGCCGCCTACACGCCGCCCCATTCAGGCATAAACTTCGGTCAACGACCGCCAAAGAACTATTGTGCATTGCTGTGCCGCGCTTAGGCACTTGTTTCCTCATTATTGTCAGCCAGAAGGCGAATGGCCTAGAGTTTGTTGGGGCCTGTAAAGGAATTTGATTGTAATTCTCGTTCTTTATTTTTTTTTAGATTTAAGTTTTATCTCATTTTTTCTTTCGTTTCTAACTGAGCTCATCAGGTAGGGCCTTTCTTAACTCTTTGAATCACTGTAACTTCCCCGGCCTATTATTAGGCGGGAATAAACCTTTTTATTTTGCTTTACCAACCACTGAATTGTTTCTGTAGTTAGCAAACGCCTTACGACTCCTTCCATCCGAGTTAGATTCTAAGCAGGTGACAAAGTTGCCCGACTGAGCTAGGCCCGGGCCGCCCTCGTTGACTTCGGCGCACACCCACGCCGCCGGAGCTCGACGCTGTGGTTGACGATCGACGCCACCGTGTGGGCTCGATAACGAACCTAGGGTGTGACAATATTCCACGTGATTTCTAAATAAGTATGAGTAGGAGAGTAAATGGGTAAAAATTATACAATTCAAATTGTAATTAATACTTTAATGTTTGTTAAAGTCAATACTACTGTGATTTATGATGGACAGTATGATATCTGAATGTGTAGAAACAGTTATACTGAAGGAAAACTCTTAGTTTGCACATAAGCACTTGATCCTTCCCGGTCGTGCCGACTCAGCCGAAATGCCATGCCATCTCTGAACAACCTCGCATCGACGATGGCACTTACCCACATCTTTTCTTGTCGGTTGGTTTCTTGATCGCTCTTCGGTGACATTTCTCGACCGCACCCCTGACCGCAATGGCGACAGATAGCAGGATCTTTCAACTTCCATTTAAATTAGAGACGTTTCTTACAGTGGGACGTTCTTCTCTTCCACCTGCTTGCCTCAACGAAAATACAGAGTATATTTACGTGTGTTATCTTGTTTATTTTATTGCAATGGTTTAATTGACCTTAATAAATCACTCAGTATTTTTTAACAATTTACATCTTTCTTGCTAGCTGACCAGATGTTTACGATTTGACCAGCGCTTTTATACCATCAACAAATTTTATCAAAATACTGACTGTTTGTTTATGATATGGTTTCAACTAACCAGGATAATATAGTTTTCAAAAAGAACCGAAATAGGGTCGAAACGTCAAAAATAAATAAATTGTTAAAAAATACTGAGTGTTTTATTAAGGTAAAAAGACATTGCAAGAAAAGACAGAGTGTTGTAAACCTTATCGAGGTGACGCATGGGCTAGGCGTGGGCTGTTGGTACGCAAAATGTTGCCCGGCGGAAAAGATATCGCTCTTGTTCTCCCTTTTACAACCTCGGTTTTTTCACATGCACATAATTATAAATACGTGATTCCAGCATATTTGATATTTCTCATAAATGCTCAAAATTGTATCGTGCAAAGTTGAAGAACGTTACGCAAAGCAACACCCGGCGACACCTGTGCCCTTTCGCTACACCCGATAGTTTTCTCCACGGTTGCAGTATCCTTGCTGGGCTTCTGAGCTGCTGGTGATCGAAATGTCTCCTGGGCGGGTATGAGTCCCTTCTCTGTGTTTGTCACGATAGCGATTATCGGCGATTGACTGTTTTGATGGGGCTTGTTTCTGTGTGTCGTTTATGTTCTCGTTCATTATCTTTACTAAGGGAAATAATAACCACGCCTTAACTCTTCACTGTCTTGGACAAACTCATCTGTCTTCAAAATAATACTTAAAATTCAACGGCGTTGACAGAAGTACGAACACCAGTTTCTCGGAACACAAACGGGTCATCGTGATGTTCAGGGAAAAAAGCATTTGGAATGCTGGTTCCCACCGTTCGACAAGACACACCTTAAACGCTCAGGTGATGCAAGCTCCGTAGATTCATAATCATGGGTTCGATTTCGGTGCATATAGTTCGAATATGTGGGGATATAAGATAAAATTTATTTTTCCTGTTTTTCTGATAATGCAAACACAGATCTCCACGTAAAACAGGTTTCCACAAGTTCTCACATATACGTGTTTGTAGTTCCCTTGAGAGTTTGTATTGTTTCTTGCATTTCATTCATTTAGAATTTTAGATTACGGAAAGAATTTAACAAAAAATTGTGACGACCAGATGATTAAATTTAAGAAATGTTGTCCTACACATTCTATGTACAAAGGATAAGTCATTTCGGATGTAGGAAAAACAACCATTAGACGCGTTTCACACACTGCCGCCCAACGTGAAGAAAATTACTCAAAAGATAGTCAAAAGATAAGTGTGTCTGCGAGGCTGAAACAGTGAAATATTTTGGGAGTAATACTCAGACCAACATGATAATATTGATTTTTAATTTCTCGCATACTATTTACGAAATATACTACTGTACTACGAATACTACAATTGTAATGCTGCAGCAAAAACGGCGATTTTTTACAGAAAAACAATTTTTTTATACCTGATACCGAAAAAGTCGATATTTCTTATTCCTATGTCAAGAGATATTACATACTAAGTGAAAAATAGTCTGTCCGTCTGTCCGTCTGTTAACACTGCTAGCGCCTAAACCATAAGTACGATTTCTTCCAAAATGGATATTCCCCTGTCGATCTGGTTTTAGTCAAAGCTTTGGGATTTTGAAAAAGATTCTGTAAAATTTGGGGGTACTTTACATGAAGCCCCTCGAACATTTTCAAAATTTTTTTCTTTAAATTTCTTGTAAGACAAGAGTAATATACACTTATTAAAGTGGCATAGGTCCGATTTTCGCGTATAACTCTGAATTTTCGAAAATTGCAAAAGTTTAAAATGTTTTCACCGTCATTCTGGAACTACAAAACTGAAGATAAAGATTTTTCCTTCAAATAAATTTGTTGTCCAAAGTGAGTTCTTTCATTAAGGTCATTTTTTTGAAAATGTTTGTAGTTGTCGCGCAATATTGCGTGCAATCTTTACAATTTAAAACAATTTCAAAAACAAGATTTTCTCGAAAACGGCTCCATATGTTTTCTTTAAACTTTGGGTAGGGATAGTGCCTAATGTATTTTATGAGATGACGAAACGCCATATTGCTGTATTCTTTTGTTTTTCAGAAATCGGAAAAATGTAATTTTTTGGACGTGTCTCTTACGTTGTTAATATTTACATTAGAGGCGATTTTTTCACATTATCATATTTACAAGTATATGTGCTTTAAATAATGTCAAGTAAAGTTTCTCGAAAACACAACCATTTTCTGTGAAAAGTTGCTCAAAATTCCACATTTTCAGAAACGCTCAAACACCATTTTCTCATATATGGCTGCAAATGTATTCTTGAAATTTTTGCAACGGATAGTGCTAATTACACTCTTTAATATGACGTAAAGTTATTTTGGGTTATTTTTTTGTTTTTTTCAAAAATTACATAAATGTAATGTTTTTGAAAGATCTCTCACATCTTTAATACGCACATTACCAGCAATTTGTAAATATTTTGGATTTGTTAGTGTAAGTGCTTCAAATAACTTCAAATAAAGTATTTTGAAAACTCAAAACTTTTCTGTGAAAATGAGCTTTAAATTTCGCAGTTTTAGTAGCCCTAAAACGCAATTTTCTTTAAAACGCCACATATGTTTTAAAAGAAAATTGCCATTTACGTCTAGGTTTTTTGTGTTCTTTAATATTATAAAATTAATATTTCCGTTCTACCAATAGGAAACCGAACAATTAAGAAAATGACAAGAAAATGTACCACTGGAGGTGATGGCAGCTGGCAAGAAAGAGTATTTGGCTATTCCAAATAGCTAGAGAAGACCGAAGGAAATAGAAAACTAAAACGGGAAAGTCTATGTCATTCTGTAGCACCACTATTTACAGCAAGTTTTCGAGAAACTGTGTATGACATTAATTAAAGCAAGGGTGCACGCTTGGATGGGAGGACGTGCGGACGGATTTTGCCGTCGTTCTGTATTTCTGTATTAAGGACCCCCAAAGATGGATTCAGGTTACACCAGTTGTTAGATGATTTTTTTCTAAATTTATCAATTGGATTAATCCGACTTTTTCGTTTGGGGCCCTGATTTTCTTCCGAAAATCCGCCGTTTTTTCGCGCAGCATTACATAACTTTCTCTCTACTCCGTAGCAAGAAAGTAAAAAGTTCTATCAAAATGGTAATTATTACAACTGATGAGCTCCTATGCCTCGAATCATTTGATGAAAATTTCATCTCAATATATTAAACCGTCTAGAGAATATTGAATGTTGACGTTTTTATTGGCTACTTCTGTTTATGCTTCTGCTTCTCCAAATGAAGGATCTGAAAATTAGACATTTCATATGAGTCTGCCAATTCCAGAACGTCTCTTGCCTACTTTGTGAAACTTACGGCAAATCACGTTTTTCTTGTTAAAGATTATTTCTCACCTAGAATTAAGATACGTACTTTACTCATTATGACATAATTAGTAACGTACTTTTCTTAATTTGAAGTGAGAAATAAGAACTTTAACATTAAAAACGGGATTTGCCGTAAGTTTTACAAAGTGGACAAGAACGTTTTGGAATTGGCAGACTCATATATTGAATTACGTTGTGGACAGTGAAGAATGATTGTAATGACTGAAGAATGAAGAATGATTGAATAAGTATTCGTTGTACATACATTCGTATGAAATTCGTCCGAATTGACAATATTTTGATTTGAAATCAAAGCGACAATATAGCTGTGAGCTTCACAATATCTAACTTAATTTTCCTCGAACTCGACGAGGGAAATATTTAATCATATTTCCACAAAATATATACCAATTATTTAATAGACAGACAAAAATAAATTAGAAGGATTTGTTATGAACAGAAATAAAAACAATCATGCTATGAAACCTGACTACATGTAAAACAAAGTACATTCCCAGTTTCCAATTCATTTTATTAGTCTTTAAATTGATGAATCTTTAATAGCAGAATGTACCTATATTGCTTTTACCCTAATGAATTTAATTATATGCCTGTCATTTTTTTGTATTTTCGAAAGGTTTGAAGCTGATCATATTTTGCTACTTTGATCTTTTCATGCGTCACATTAATAACCAAACCACAATCACATGTCACTGCAATATGCCGCTTGAGGGAGAAATGTTGAATTTGGGTCATAATTGCCACCAATACCTTTTAAAGGACTTTTATCTCTGACAGATTGTTCCGGCATCATTGACTTTCGTCGCTCCCATGTGAATACGTCGAAATTTCATGGGATATTCATATGCCAACTAGGGAATTGTGAACTTTGACAGGAATGTTTGGAAACGTGGGATGAGTCGACAATGGTCGTGCGAAATCCTAACTCTGCTACTCCGACTCTTCAAAACATGGGGCCTGGAAATTTGAGAACGATTGATCAAATGCTAATGGTTCTCAGTATTCATTAAAAACATGATATGCATAGTACTTTGTTCCATATTGCTTGTTGTTTAGCGGTGATCTTACAGTCTGATGATTAAAATATTTATATTTCTGGAAGTAATATAGGACGATGAGATGCATTATGTTTATACACTGGAAATATACTAGATTAACCAGTTATTGAGTTGGAATAGAGGTACTTGTAATTTTGTGGAAATCAACCTAAAATTATAAAAGATTGATCATTTTAAAAATGTATGCTTAGTACACTATTTCCCAAAACATTTGCAATATTTGTAGTGCATGTAATGCAATGTAATGTGATGAAATATGATTTGATGGGTGATGTGGTTTGTGGTGAGATATGCCCTTTGATGTGACGTGTGCCAAACTCATTTATGAGCAAAGGCGAGGGAGGAGTCTTAAGCCTTTGGTCTCCTTTTCCCCTAGTCAGGTGATCTTTGCATGCACCTTTCTTATATATAAAACACGTCCTCTGTTATTATACGCTTACATGATCAGGCACAATTTCTCTCCCACTCTTAAACGCAAAATCTGAACATAGCAAAGCAAAACCTTAAGAAACGTCACGGAAGAACATTGATTTTTAAAAAAGAGCTCTCTTCATTGCGACTTAAAAATTCCCTTCATCCAAAACTAGTCGTACATACACTCCATTTCTCATGACTTCTGTTTTAGTATGCAAAACATCCCCGGTTTATCTTGATATTTTCAAGTAGGCCTCAGAGATCCCCAACCTCGCGACTTACAAGTCTTTACTTTCTCCTTTGTCACTCTGTACATCACGTCAGGGGCCCAGGAGTGGCTCAACTGAATTTCCCCGATCGATACTAATCTGTACTATGGAATATGTCTATGTCTGTTAATGCTGTTTCTTCAAACTGTGTTCTTCGATAAATATCGGAAAGTTTCGAAGGCTGAACGATATAAAAGTCTCGTAATGTTGTAGTTAGTATATTTAAAAAAAGACAGTGAGTAGGAAAATTGTTGCATTTTTATGAGTGAGATGTTAAGATAAGATAAATATTTACACTCCAATTGGTGTTTAGGTGTTAGGTGAGATCCGTAGTGGTTATGAGAAAGCCAACCACAACTCAATCACACGGTGAAGACATCTATGTCTCATGCAAGGCTCCAACACGCAATCGTCAATTACGGGAAGTTCGATGATGCTTTTAGAGTTTGCGTCGCCGAGCCCAATCCAGTATTCATACAGGGTTGGCAGTTTATTTATTTATTTATTTATTTGTCAAAAAACAGTAAAAACTGTATAGACGTGTGAGGAAAGACGTTTATCTGCGCACATTTTCTTGAGGGCCAGAATTAAAAAAAAATGAATTTAGAAAAATAAAAATATTGAAAAATGTTATTTCCCGAGTTATAGAAAATCAATTTACACGGTAAATGAACTACAAGCAAAAGGAGTGCTCAACAAAACGTGCGCACAGTGAAGCTACATTTACGTCCAGAAGCAAAACAAGGGGCCATCTCAGCATTTGCTCAATGGATCAGGGAAACTGGACAAAAACCTGATCGAGATGGGGGTCATTGACTTGGAAGCTGAAGTAACATTACTTGTTACAGGCGTATAAATATTTTTTTTAAATGTATACAATGCAAACGTAAACTAATTCATTATATATCTTTGTTTTGTTACAATAAACATTATTTTCTTTTTTTACGATCAGTATAGTCTCTAATTGTATAGAAACAGTTTTGCAGCAGAAAAGATTTTACTTTAAATTTAAATTTGTGTATCGACTTTGTTTTATGTCATCTGGTAATGCGTTGTAAAGTAACGTACGGCGTGTGTTGTAATTATAAATATCAATATTGCATGAAAATATGTTCCCTCCGTTTAAGTAGGTCATTTTTGACAAATATTACAGATTCGTAAATAAATAGACAAGGCAATGGTAAGATTCCCAGCTCAATGAAAAGAGGCTTGCAGGAATCACGTGGAAGGCATTTTTTCATTATTCGAATAATTTTCTTTTGCAATCTGAAGGTCTGAATACTACAGGATGAGCTTCCTCAGAATATTATGCCATATCTCAGGCGGGAATGCACATTTGCAAAATAAACGCAACGAGTTGCATGAAGGCTGACAGTTCGAATATTAATGGTATCACATTTCTATTTATTTCTCAATACTGTGTCGAATTATACTCGGCAAAATAAGGAAATGGCTTCAACCACTGTGATAGAATGTAGAAATAGGTGGCTACATGTACATAAAGGAATGGATAACTTCTATTTACCACAGCCTTCTAAAAAGCCAAGATAAAGGAGGTACATAGGAAGATCAAGAAAGCAATGAAGAATTCCGTTATGGCCGGAACGGTCATATATATATATATATATATATATATATATATATATATATATATATATATATGTCCTGAAGTGAAGATTAACTAAGAGGAAGTCATTGATGGATAATCTAATAAGTGAAATGTAATATTATGCCGACGTAATTAATTTAAAAAATTGATTTAAAAAAGACCATTTTAACTTAAAATTTAAGGAACTAAATTCAAATTTGGGAATAAAGAAAAGTAATTTTGAATCATCACTACGAAGAAGCTTTAAATATTGCAAACATTTATTGAAATAATCTTTCACAAAACAAGTTTAATTAGCCAGACATGTTTGGAAGTTCTTCTCTCCATCTTTAGCGGTCAAGAAAAATTGTGATGGTTCATTCAACGCTGTTCTATGATTAGAAGTCCCGTTTTATCGCGAACTACTGGTACGTATATGAAATTGTGAAGAAACTGATTTCTTACAGCTTACTAATAAATATGGAATTCCAAAATGTGTGTGCTCTGCTTCGAATTTCCTAATAATATTTTTGGTATTGCCATTTATGTGATGAATTAAATAAGTGAGCAACTACATAATTCCTTACAGAAAAGCATTTGTAGTCCACGTTGGCTGCACTTTGTCTTACTTCAATTAGAATAGATACCGGAGACACAGACTGAAGTAATTACTCATTACCTGTTATATTTACGAGAGCTATCAAATTTAATTCATAGACTAATATTATTCTCATCCTTTTCGTCTCGACAATATCCAAAACGTTTCCCTTTCATTAGCCGCCATAGTTGTCACAACACGCTCGGCTCATTCGGTCACATTGTGCGAACTGTCGGTCGCTATAATATTTGAGTCAGATGTGATCGTTTTGATAAACACGTACGAGTAATATAGTCCGGTGAAGTCTATAATAATAAAATATATTACTAATTTTAACAGCCAACCAATATAAACACTGTTGTACCCTCGATAATCTTGTATATGTATTGACTTTCAGCAGTTATTCCGAACATTTTCTTTTAGAGAATATCTATTCAACATGTTACTTGGACTTACGTTTTAAATGAGAAAACACCTGTGGGGTTCGAATCATCGATCTCTTGTTACTAGACTGGCGTTTTAACCAACTGGAACTCCATGTATTTTAGTGTTGGCAGTAAAATTGGATGCTTACCTGCTGACACAAAGTAAAGAATCGGAAAAAGTTGATGTTTCTGATAATTTCCATTGGTACAATTCCACACTAGTAATTTAAGAATTGTCAATAGGATCACCAAAATCAAATCCGCCGGTTTTCCCTAAATGATTATAAATTCATATTTACGAAATGAACATGTTGAAAATATGCGAAATTTGTATTTTTTACCTTTTAGTATATTTACGTACATTTACTAATTGGTGTCAATTCATTTCGATTGTTGAGTTTACGACATACTCGTACATATCTCCGTTTGCGAAACATTGTCACTAATGACGAAACTCCGACCCTTTCAACTGACGCATGTCTGCCGACTGACGACTAACAATGACAACGACGGTTGACTGACGACTGACAACGACAACGACGGCTGACGACTGTCGCGCCTTCAAGGTCCCTCGCCAAAATATTCCACCCGAAGCCTACGTTTCCTCGGGCAGGCGGTGGAGAAATGCGACGTCGAGGGCGGCGTGCAGTCAGGGACAGCGTGGCCTGCGCGGGAGCGACTAGGGAGCGCGAGCCAGCGGAGGCAGGGGCGGGGCGCTATTTGAGGGGGGCTTGACAACGCGGGGGCGGGCGCATGGCGACATATGACACGCGCATCAGAATTGGAAATCGCGGGGCGCGGGGTGACAGGCGGGCGCGCGGGTGACGCGGCGGCAGGCGGAGAAGCGACCCTAAAGTAGGAGCGGCGGGGGCGGAGGCGGGGCCGCGCAGGAGAGTGCAGGGCTCGTGGAGGCGGCGTTGTCCGTTGTGTGGCGATGGTAGCAGTCGGGGTGGTGGGGATGGCATTTGCGTGAACGCTGGGGGTGGCGGAGTTATGGACGGGGCCGCGCAGGAGAGTACAGGGCTCGTGGAGGCGGCGTTGTCTGTTGTGTGGCGATGGTAGCAGTCGGGGTGGTGGGGATGGCATTGGCGGGAACGCTGGGGGTGACGAAGTTATGGACGGGGGCGCGGAGTAGTGTGTAGGGCTCGTGGGGGCCTTGTCTGGTTTGGAGCGGTGATAGCAGTGGGAGCGGTTGTGACGACAGAGGCGGTGAGGGTGGACACGGCGTGTACGCTCGAGGCGACAGGGGTGGTGGAAGCGGGGCGAGGCCTTCGGCGGTGAAAACTGCGAGGTTGACGGGGAACGCGATGGGGATGCGGGTGGCAACGGGGAGAACGGAGTGACGGAGACTGAAGAAACGACGGGGTCAGCGACGATGGCGGGGACGCCGGGGCGGCGGCCCGGAGGAGGATGAGCGGAGAGGTAAGAACGGATTTCATGAGTGTTCCCCTCCGCCCTACCGGCCTGCGACATGGGCCTTCTTCGCCTTTCTCCTCCCCGCCCGCTCCTCTGTGAAAAGTCGAACGATGATGACGGGGCGCCGCGGCAAGCAATCGCCAGCTGGCGACCGTTTCACGGACCCCGCGCTATCAGTCCTTCTGGGACTGAGAGAAGACTTCTCCATTGAAACGTCGGGATAATACTGCATAGAAATTACATACATCAAAGTATTATGGACGCATTAACGTAAGTAATTTTTAATGTTAATGGTAAGAATCTGTTTAAGCTTGTTTGTTTTACATCTCATTTCGAGGTTTCAAAAGAATGAAAACGGCTTTTGAGCTGTAAAGGCAACTCTACTAGTTTTTAATATAGTAATGCCAAAACAAGAATGAAAGCAATGAAAATTTAGTAATAAGCAATAAACAAATACTTCCGTCTTTTCATTCTTCAATTATTACAAGTCAAAGACGTACAATGAATGTAATATTGCTATGACCGTGTTTTATGCACTATCTTGTTCCATGTGCTTTGAAACACTCTTTCTGGATACATGGGCCGTTGCTAAATCGAATAATATTTGTTTAACAGTTTTCTGTGAAAACTAGCTCAAAATTCCGAATTTTTAGAAGTGCTCAAACGCCATTTTCTCATAAATAGATCCAAATTTTTTCTTCAAACTTGTCGAACAGATAGTGCTATGAGCACTCTTTAATGTGAGGTAAAGTTCATTTTGGAGTATTTTTTTCATTTTTTTCCAAATTTGAAAAAAAAAATACATTTGTGTAAGTTCTCTCATACCTCTAATATACACATTTCCAGCAATTTGTAAACACTATTGCATTTGTGAGTATGCTTCAAATGACTTCAAATGAAGTTCAAATGAAAAACTCAAAAATTTTCTGTGAAACATAGCTTCAAACTTCGCATTTACAGTAGCGCTTATACGCCATTTTCTTAAAAAGGGCTCCAAATTTTTCAACGAAAATTGCCATTTAGGACAAGGTTTTACTGTTTTAATTTTCCTAAAATGATATTTCTATTCTATTAGGAAACCGAAAAATTAATAAAATGTCAACAAATGTACTTTGCGCGGCGATAGATGGCAGCTGTCAAGAGTAGTGGCAAGTCCGAATAGCTTGCCGGGACCAAACGAAAATGAAAACTAATACGGGAAAGTCTGTGTCACCATAAACTAATGTAGCACCACTAGTTTCTATTTTCTCAGTGCCAAATTCAAATGCGAAAAAAATATTTTTGAAAAAATTACAAAATAAGTATTGCTGTCTTAGAACCCTGCAACAGTCTAGAAACAAATCTCAAAAGTTCCTCTCAAACCATTAATTGTTGTGAATTTATTTCAGATCCTTGCAAGTGCAGTTAAAAAAATAATAATTTTTACCATTTTCCCGCCATGAAACCGCCATGACTAAATATTCTTCGAAAATGTCTGCAACAGTCCTATCCATTTATTTTAGTATTTATTGTACATTTGTATATATAGTTGTTGCACCCAGTAATATTTTTACTTTGGAATGTAGTCACAAATTATCATGTTTTTATAGCTTTCTAATCCTTTGTACTAAGGAAAAATTATATTTTTTGGGACTTCATAAGAAGCCATCGCCACAAAACATTTTGTGATACTGCTCGTGCTCCCAATGCCCCTGCTCCCGCTGCCCCCGCTCCCGCTGCCCCCGCTCCCGCTGCCCCCGCTCCCGCTGCCCCCGCTCCCGCTGCCCCCGCACCCACTGCCCCCGCACCCGCTGCCCCCGCACCCGCTGCCCCCGCACCCGCTGCCCCCGCACCCCGCTGCCCCTGCACTCGCTGCCCCTGCACCCGCTGCCCCTGCACCCGCTGCCCCTGCACCCGCTGCCCCTGCACCCGCTGCCCCTGCACCCGCTGCCCCTCCACCCGCTGCCCCTCCACCCGCTGCCCCTGCTCAGACTTCGCGGTCGTAGGTATGCAAACACTGATGAGCGGGAACGTGCCAAATTATTCTGCTCGCGTTCGGCGAGAACTTGTAAATTGCGTTTTGCACACGCCGATAATACGCACGTGTTGGGAGAGGAATTAGAGTAAAAACCACGCAAGTGTGGTTCTAGTCAACAATTGTATTGAGGGGTGGGAATGTGGGTGTATATGCTCAGCGTATTTGTCATGGCAAAGGCAATGCATTTTAAACAGGGTTCTTATATATAGTTTTTGAGGTGGGTACCGATAGCCAATGGAAGCTGCTGTTTGCCTGAGCGTGCTCTCGGCTTTGTGTTGTTGACTTTCTGGGCTTGCCGTGTTGTTCTACAAGTGTTATTCCAGAGTAAAGTCTGAATCCTACATTAAACAAACGTCGAAATAAGTAATTCAACATTCTCCCTGTACAGATTAACGGAATATAAATGAGCACCATGTACGATATGAAGTTGATTAGAAATTATATCAACTAACGGATACTTGTTTGTAAAGTTATCATGAATTGAACTTCAATACATACTAAATACTGTCCCCTCAATTAAAATTGTTGATTAAATTTTCGTTATTACTTTCACATAAACGTAATAAAGAGGAAGTTATGTAATGTTGTAGAAAATCTATTCTTCGAGATTTGACGGAAATTAGCATTTTGGGTGTCTCTTGAATCCGGTAATGTTTCTTTTCAAACATTTGTCTGCTCGTCGTCGGTCGCAATTTTTAAAATAAGGCAATTTTGAGTGGAATGGTGACAATATAAAAATGCCTAAACAATATTGTCTCAAAAATTAATTCAAACATTGGCTTACTAATAAAGCTTAAATTCAATTTTCATTAAAATCTATGGAGTTTAGAAAATTGCAATGATCAATTATTTGCGAATGCCCTTCCCCTTCAATATTGAAACTACAGATTTTTTCTGTGATGCAATTTATTCTTTCTACAATAAAATTATTTACGTATGTATTTTTGAAAATATTAGTTGTTTTCGCATAATTTTGAGTTATATCGTTTGCATTTTTGAGAGATGGTTGAAGTGTTAACATAGATGTAATGTAATATGTAACTGTTACCAATAATACGAGAAATTATGTGCGGTTGCAGCACCATTAATTTTTGTTAGCATTCTATATTAACATATTTCTTTGTTTACATTTTATTCTAGTTTTTTATGATGCATGAATATAAATATGTTTAAATATTAAAATTAATACTATATAAAAATCTGAAACAATAATGTACTGATATTAGAAATAGTGGTACTAATATAAAAGTCCAGAAGTTTAAGTTTTCTCATTTTGTTTCACCTTTAAGTGTTTGACAACTGGTTAAAACGACGATATCCATCATTACGTGACACTGTAAATATGTAACTGGTGAACGTACGGGCATGGAATATGTTACATTGTAAGCTAACAAAAACATCACAAAAATATCGCTAACAAATCACCACACTTCCAAAATGTTTAGCTCGACCTTGCAAGTTCCATAAAATGTAATGAGAAGAATTTACAAATGAGAACATTTCGTTACAAGATAGTATTCGAATAAGAAAAAAATAGCTCTTTTAACGGGGTCTGGTATCTTTTGACCACCTACAACAAACCAGTTTAACCCTTAACTGGTATCATGGATTTTGGTTACGTAAACGGTATTGTCGGGTCACCGCAGACCCAGAAATTAATTTTGTAATTTGGCATATTAATTCTTACTTAATGAAACTAGAAATCGATATAAATCTTAAAACAACTTCCCTCAAGGATTGTAACTGAAAGACTTCTTCAATTAAATTCATTTTGTGTGTCTATAGTACCATATTTCTGAATTCGTATATATTTACATGGGTTAGATGAGATCAATTTGAAAAGGGATTCAATTTTCAAAATACTAGAAATGTTTCATTGGCACGGGTCAAAATGAAGAGCTAGCACTTGTATAAACATAATAGGGACAGAAAAACACAAGAATGCTACTTAATTCATAAACTTTGCAAGCATGCAAAAGTGGTATACAACAAATGTTTAATTTTTTGTCTGTTTATAATTAGCCAAATAATTATGCAGTTATGGACGGGATGTAATTATTCAGACTCTACGCACTTATTACAATACACTTTTACTAACTGTGGGTTTTGCAAACAGTTTTGTTGCACTGACAGCAGACTGTGTTATATTTATTGACCTTTGATGACTGTCAAAGAGAACAGCGATTCCGTTTCTTCGGCTCGTTACCCTCATCATTTTCACTGCATGAATCATGATCTCTGTCTATTGTTGAAGCGTCACTGAGATCACTATCTACCTCTGCAAGCTACTGTTCAATTTGTACAGAAAGTTCTTCATATTCCATTGTTGAGAAAACAGACTTCGATTTTCACACTATAATTAAAAGACTAACGTCAACGGTATCGTCGGGTCTCCACTGACCCGGAACACACACTGCAAGGACAAATCAACTTCCTTTCATGAGTTCTAAAACACCACTGCCCATAAGTGTAGAGTGTAGGGATCAGGTGGCAGCACAGGCAAATTGCGGCAAAATTGCAAGGTTTAAACAAAAAGAAATTCTTCTGGGTCAAATGTGACCCGACGATACCAGTTAAGGGTTAATACGTGAATTTTTAAATAGGTATATGGAAGAAGGAAAAATCTCTTCGAAGAAATTATGTTATACGCTGTCTTCCATATGTTAAATTTCCTAAATGGTTATTTTATTTTCTGATGTTTTTTCCCTTCCTTAATTATACATTATTACTCAAAAGTACTATACATTACATATCAAGTCAGCATTGTCGAAATTATTTTGTTTATAAGAATGTGAGTAAGGAGTGAAAATTCACGTCTAGATCTGTTCGCTTACCATGAACTCCAGGATTTATTCAAGTGACCCTTGTAGTAATAGGTAACATCATGCTTTCATTCTTATTAAAATGCTTCTCTGTGAGTGCCATATTAATTTTTGAACAAGAGAAGGGGTTTACGCTTTCACATCTCACCCTTGATGAAAATCTCACTATCTGTCATTCTGTGGAAGGCGGAATTATCATAAGGAATGAAAAATAATAAGAGGTGAATGGTAAAGGGGACAGAATTATAGTTCGGAGAATTAATGTGGTGGTATGAAGGATGAACCATGTCACAACCACGTGGTGAAAGCACTCGAACTTTACACAGGATTCGAACACCATGTTTGAATTCCACCTACCTAGGTACTGGTCCAAGCCTCTGGGCAATCGGTTGATTTCATGTGTTTCCGGGCGCTCCAACTGCTATGGTAATTAGCCCCGTAAACATTGTGCATATTTTATCACGGGAAGTGGCGTTGTTATTCTCTCGCTGCATGGTGAGAACAGACGCCGCCATACACGTAAGCTTACGGGTGTTTCCCCATCCAGATCTCTCCCACCAGTGGGGCACCGCTATTGGCGGGACAAACTCGAAGCTTCTGACGTGTCTCCCGACATACCTGGTAGTGTGACATGGAAGAGGTGTGAAAGGAAGCGGTGGCATTGAAGAGGGAAGAAAAATCGCGCACAGTTCGCGGTTCGTTTGTGTTCTACTTCGTCATTCACCTGATGTTATGCTTCAGACAGCGGTAAATTGCGCCCAGCTATCTAGCTAGTGTCGAAAATTCGGCCACCGTAGCGACACCGTAGGGAATCCTAGGACATGTCATACGCAGTACACTGACGTCAATTGATGCCTTGTGCTATTACACCTCAGTCGCTCTGAGACGTCGTGACCGGTAGACATTTTGTAAAAAGTTACCAAATGTAAAACCGAATCATTCCGAAACAAATGCTATTTAAAAAATCTAAGAGCGTAATGATATATTAAATTATTCAGAATATATTTTGTAGTCTAACTTCTTTAATTGCATTAGACCAGGGCCGCTCAAGCAGAGCAAATCGGCAGCGCGGAGCCGTGTTGTCAGCCGAGAGCGGGACACCGGAGCCCGAGCGTTGCGCGCCTTGCGATAACCTCTGATACAGTGTCCCAGTCGCGGAAACATGGAAGTCGACGCGAGCACTTCACAGACCAGAGCATCTACATCGACAATTTTCAGTGCAGTATAGGAAGAAAAGTATATTTTCGCCGACTACGGCAGCTATGCCAAATGTTTAGTTTACATAAAGGCTTTAATCCCGTGAAGAAGTTTAATTTGCCACGACATTATACATTTAATCATGCTGATAAAAATGAAAAACACGCGAAAACGAAAAGGAAGTTTTCAGTGTTCTGAAAAACGACTCACTAGAAGTAAGTTTTGGATGTATTTTGATGTTCCTATGTTTTTGACTGTAAAATAACACAATACAAATGAGGTTAATTTATTGCATACCGATACAACGTGAGCATTTAGGAAAAGAATTTCCCAGAAAACCGTTTTCCAAAACTGCATCGGAATGCTGCTCGATTGTTAAGTACGTTTGGATCAACATACAAATGTGAGCAATTTTTTGCTTCTTTAAAAGTTTGTAAATCTCGAATGAGAAGTACAATTACAGATCACAATCGGAAATGCATGTTACGGCTCAATAGGTTGATGGGTTGATGGCCCCCATCTCGATCAGGCTTTTCGTCCAGTTTCCCTGATCCTTGAGCAAATGCTGAGATGGTCCCTTGTTTTGCTTCTGGACATAAATGTAACTTCATTATTTGTGCACGTCTTCTGAATTTCAGTAGAAAATATAGTTATTCAAAATTATCGTTTTTCATATTATCGCGGCAAAAAGTATTATTCCTTAATGAAGAACATGAGGGTTCAGGGCAGAAATTTATAGCTAATTTACCTTTGAAAATATATTTTATTATATAGGAGCGAATATTTTGTCAACAAAACTCGAAAAAAACCCTCTCTTTTCTGTATTCAAAATTCGACTAGAATATGGTTTAGGATAGAGACCACAGAATTACGAAAACGTGCACAAAATTCACTTCTCCCCATAGCTCGTCATACGCAGTTTTTAACTGTTTTTTGACGTAAATAAATAAATAAAAAAATAAAAATAGCACCATGTCATCTCTTCCAAATATCGAAAGTATATTGCGAGTAAAAACACTTAGAAGGTGTAATAAGAGTATTTGAATGAAGAGATTTTGCAATCATCTTCATATTTTAATTTTAATTTCCATTATTTTTAGTATTTTTATTACTAGTTTATTTAATAACATTTTTTGTGCCACCTTTATAATACTTTTCATATTCAGCAGCATGATAAACTGTGTAATGTCACCGCTATTAAATTTCTTTATGTTATTGAGCACGTTTTTGCAACTAAACATTTGGCACTGCAGGCGCAATCTGCAAAATGATACTTTTCTTTCCATGCTGCATTGCAATTTTTTTTAAATTTCCAAATTACACTAATGTGTTTATGTCTAGTAACTGTTCCAATAAATGTTACAAAAGTATTTTACTGTGTTTTCTGTCGTAATATCCTTTCCCAGAGCAGTGAGACTTTTTCATTCCGAACGACAGAAAATACCCCGTAGAAATACGACGCGACCCACTGTTCCACATGCCGCCGATCGATATTTGATAACGTCATTTGCTCTTTCTGCGGCGAAAGAGGAGAGAGCAACCGGCCGGTCCTCCTCGGAGCAAATGGTTGAGCGGCCCTGCATTAGACGATGGATGTCCTTATACATGAAACGATACGAGTGCACTGGTTGCCCCTGGAGTAACTACGATGACTGTCGAGTTATTTGATTCTACCTCGTCAACTTCTGCCATTCGTCCCGTAACCGCGAAGCTCATGATTGATTCATTTTTAAAACATCGACTATCCCAAACTATCGACATTGGAATAGGACACTGGGGTGTCAAATGTCTGCGTGTGTTTATAAGAAAAATTGAATGCAAGTTGTTCTTAAACTGTTTTCACGTCCACATTCATTTGCCAATTTGTGTCGGACATTCATTCTTTAAAAAGTTTTACCGTTTACCCCGCAGTATTACAGTACTTTCTCTACACTGCATTAGGCAAGAAAGTAAAAAGAACCCCGTGTAAACGCAGCAAAATGCAACCAATAGATGATTGCGAATTATATTTAAAAGTAAATACAGACATTTGTAAATTATGTTTTATTTATTATACATTTGTTTTTAACTAGCTATTACTCGAAATTATTTTCTGGACATGGATAAATTACTCATGAAACGTTTCGACTTCTAGCTACAAATCAGAAATCTGATTACTTAACGAGGAAAGGATGAATGTTACCAACTGTACTTTTGTTGCACAATTTGAACATAAAATTGTCACAGCAGGAGAAGTCGCTATATATAGGAACGTGATTACTAGGGAGATCATCATGACTCGTTACAGTGGCATAAAAGTAAAACAATCAAATGCACAGGATTACAAAAAACTGGAATTAGTGACCCGTGCAGCCAAATGCCAACTGGAAAGTAGGAAATGATTACGATGGTGCTCATCTACATATCAATCAATACAGAAGGTAATATGTTTGAACCAATCCGTGAAGTTTTGTTTTAAGGAATGTTTTTTAAATTAATATACGCTTAGAATAAGTAAGCCAGTTTATGAACAAATTACACTCTATCACTACCAGATTATTTATTATTCTTGATTGACAGAAAAATACTCTCTGGACAGATACAAACAAAGGAATTCAAAAAATCTAAAGGATATCGCTAGACAATGACGACGATTTTAATACAACGCTGAATCACGCACACAACACGAGACATTTTCCGCGCGTGCTGCTACAAGTCGCGCTTTGCATCCTACGATCTGTGGTGAGCCCAGATTGAACGCGTCCGCATAACATGTATGTCATGCCAGGAATTGAATCATACGTATAATTATAACTGTTACCCAGGTCAAAAACTGAGTAGAACGTTTATACTTCGGCTCTTTATTTGTAACGGTACTTGGATGCTGTATGTGTTTGGAAAACACCTGATTAGTGATGCTTTCAGGAGTACCATCACAGTTACCAACGAAACTCGGCTATCGCTGCCGTCCCCGTCATCCCGCCGCCACCTTCACAGCTGCCAGTGCAGCACCCCTCCCCGACCCCGCAACCACCCCCACTAACACCCAGAGCAGACGCCCTAGCATCCGCCACCCAAGCTCCCGATGTCATCGCCCATGCCGCCCTTGCCATCGCCGCCATCTCGCAGCCACTTTCACCCCAGCATGCGCCCGCCCTGCTGCCCCCACCGCCTCCACCCACCCACCCACCTCGCCCGCTCCCGCACACCCCGCCCGCTCCCGCACACCCCGCCCACTCCCGCACACCCCGCCCACTCCCGCACACCCCGCCCGCTCCCGAACACCCCGCCCGCTTCCGGCCGAACCGCCCGCTCCTGCCCGCTTCCGGTCGCCCCATCCGCTCCTGCCCACCCCGCCCGTCCCCGCCCGTCCCCGCCCGTCCCCGCCCGTCCCCGCCCGTCCCCGCCCGTCCCCGCCCGTCCCCGCCCGTCCCCGCCCGTCCCCGCCCGTCCCCGCCCGTCCCCGCCCGTCCCCGCCCGTCCCCGCCCGTCCCCGCCCGTCCCCGCCCGTCCCCGCCCGTCCCCGCCCGTCCCCGCCCGTCCCCGCCCGTCCCCGCCCGTCCCCGCCCGTCCCCGCCCGTCCCCGCCCGTCCCCGCCCGTCCCCGCCCGTCCCGCCCGTCCCCGCCCGTCCCCGCCCGTCCCCGCCCGTCCCCGCCCGTCCCCGCCCGTCCCCGCCCGTCCCGCCCGTCCCCGCCCGTCCCCGCCCGTCCCCGCCCGTCCCCGCCCGTCCCCGCCCGTCCCCGCCCGTCCCCGCCCGTCCCCGCCCGTCCCCGCCCGTCCCCGCCCGTCCCCGCCCGTCCCCGCCCGTCCCCGCCCGTCCCCGCCCGTCCCCGCCCGTCCCCGCCCGTCCCCGCCCGTCCCCGCCCGTCCCCGCCCGTCCCCGCCCGTCCCCGCCCGTCCCCGCCCGTCCCCGCCCACTTTCAACACCTCCGCCCGCCCATGCCCGCCCACGCCCTTCCACACCTGGTCCCACCGCCTGCGTCTTCATCTTTGCCATGCCGTCCACCGCCGCGTCCACCGCCACAGCCACGTCGACTTCCACCAGCGCTGCCGTCGTCAAAGCTCACCGTTTACGCAATGGCGCGCTTCCAATGAGCCTTGAATTATGAATGAGGTATGCGATGTGCCTCTAGGGGGAGGGGGCCTCGCGGCCATCAAGGCCGACTGTTACATTTTGGGATTTTATGTCGTAATTTCATGGTAAGGCAGACGTAAAGCAGACTATTAATTCATTTCTGGTCGAAGATGATGCGGGCAGCCACAGCCGTTATAAATCACTGCGGAGGGGCGCCGACGCTCCAGGCGTTGATGGTATCGCTGGCGCCTTGTTATGCAGCGGTGGGGGTTGCAGTGATTTCAGCGGCGTTGGAAGCGGTGGTAAAAGGTGGAGAATGGGAGCGGCGGTGATGGCGGTAACGAATGAGCCAGTTGAGCTTCTCGCTATAGTTGTATTTGTAACATGAATACAGCATTGAGACCTGGCAGTGAAGTTTTTATTGACGGTGGCATTGATGTTAAGGACGACGTTCATGACGCTGGCGACGTTTACGTGTACCTTGATAGTGACTGTCTCGGAGTTGGCAATTAAGGAAATTTTTGCACAGCTTAAAGCACCATAGCGTGTACCACTTTTGAGTCACTGCGTATTCGCATTTCGAGTTCCACTGCGCATGTGCACAGACCCAAAAGGGTATACCGTAATCTTCAAGCTGTGCACAAAGTCTTCATTACCTGAAGTGTCATAGTCAATGTAATTGCATTTGTAGACTTCCCTATTTAGAAAACCATGAGCCGCGACCGGTCATGGTGAATTGGTTGTGTAATGAATTGGGGGGAATGTAGTGCCGCAAATATATTTTTTATGCCGATGTGGAAAAAATTGTGGTCTTGTAGTATGTCGTATTCCTTGTAATAAGTAATACGATGAAATCATTAAATATGTGTAAATTAAAGATTTTAATGTCAAAATTTCAAAAATGTATTTATTTAAATGTTTATTCTAAAATTGTCAAAGAATAGTTTTTCTTACAGAAAATGCAATTTTCAGTGACTTGGGAAAATTATCTATGTATCTCAATTTTTTGGGAAGAATGTGAAAGCAGAAAGCTATGGCAGAATAACATGTTCTTCCCCATTTTTCTTTCAAAACCTCATTTCTCATCTATATAGGTCTAGAGTTGCGTGACTTTTGACTTAATACATTTTCCTTGTGAACTCATGATAATCATTCACAACAGAAAATACGTGTGGAGTAACTTTGTACCTCTTTTAAACACAGAATAGTTTGCGGACAAAACTGAGACTGAAGTGGATCAAGGGCAGTTAACTTGCCCTTGCTTAATGTGGGAGACGGTAAGATTTAATTGAAAGAGACTGCAATAAGAATATTTTACACTTCATGGAACAGCCATGAACCATAAAAGCAAGTTTTTCTTTCAACCTTACTGAGATGTAGAGTTTTTCTTGCCTTCATATGAATATCTGACGTTAAAAATCTGTAAAACTTAAAGTTATTTTACCTAAAATGATACTCTGATTAGCTCATTTGAAAGATGCTTTTATGACTTTCATTATAGCACCAGTGTCTCCTTAACAGCACAAGTTTTATGAATACAGGATAAGTGTTTTTCCCAGAAGGAAAACTACTTTGTTTCACACAATCAAGCCACATTATTATCACCGCTTAATGCCTTTCGGGTCCAGTCATCGGAATACATTTAAAATAAAATAAAATGGATTTATGATTGCCGTTCACAAAGGTTTGAATGATACTCGTTTCATTTTTCATCATAATAAAACTCTTAAGATTAATAATAGAGCAACATTACTAATCAAAACAATGTTTTCTCTTCTCCATCACGGAGTACGCTCTTTGCTTTCTAATCAGTGTTTCCTTCTCATGAATGGCCCACTTTTTCTTCACTTTTATTTCTCTCTTTTGTCTTTCTTGCAACCGCTTACGTAGTAGAGAGGAAGTTATGCAATGTTGCGCTAAAAAACGGCGAATTTTTTGATAGAAATTCTGTTATTACAGGGTCCCGGTAAAGAAATTCTTTAATTTTGGGGATACTTTACATGAAACCCTTGGGATATTTTCAAAAAAATTGCTCCGTCGTTTTTCATTAAATTTTGTTGTTGGATAGCGTGAAGGACGTTTAAGAGAATTGTGCAGGTCTCATTTTTGTTGTAAACTCTGATTTTTCGAAAATTGCAATAATTCAAAATTGTTCGCCATCTTCCTACAACTACAATTATAATCGGAGATTTCTTCCTTAGTGAAATACGTTTCTTAAAGATAGATTTTGAAATAAAATCACGTACATATTTTCGAAAATTTGACTATTATTCCCGTAATTGTGTTTAAAAGTGGAGGCGAGAAAGTACAGAGAAAGTGCTGTTTTAGTACCACCAGTTTCGTTGTTTTTCTTCCTGTTAAATTAAATCACTAGGGCAAGCTACTGTCTCGGTTTCTAACTCTTTAATTTAATTTTTATTCCCTTACATTTGTTATATAATCGCAATTATACTCACAGACTGAGATGAATCAGAGCAACAACTAATGCCACCGCTGTGTCTCTGACTAGGAGGTCCTGAGTTTCGAATCCCGACAGCAGCGAATTTTAGACCTTCCCTAGATAATTATATTGAATTCAGCCTCCGAGTGGAGGAGAATTTTGGTGTTCAGCTGCTGATCGATAGTTTTCAGTGGTTTCTTCGATCAGTAACAGGTAAATGCCAATGTACTAGCTAAAACACCGAGTCATTGGCCACGCATGATCTTTCTTTCCTCATCCTTATCTCTTCTCGCCTTTCACAAATATACTTATATGTACATTATCTACACCACCACACTTGTAGGGTAATCAGTCCAGAGCTTAGAGCTTGTCAGAACTCGAGCGGAAATAACTGAAGGGGGATCTGATACAAGACGTGTAGGGCGGCGCCAAATCACACATACCGGGTAAAGAACACAGCAATCTCCCGAGATGTAACATGCACTACGCTTGTGGGACAAACGACGCCGTTGACGCGCCCATCAAAATCAAAATCGCTTAGTTACTACAAGAAAATCTTTTGTCATCAGGTCAAATCAGTCAGGTACTACAAGAAAATATTTTTATATGCAGATTTATTTTTATATACAAATTAATTTCAATTTCCCGCTGCCTGTCATGATTCTTCAATCAGCTACCGAATACTCAGAATACGTGTATGGCCCGAAAGTAAAAATGCTTGTAATGTCTCACCTCATACTGCAGGTATGGGAAGTGAGGGGAATCTTCCTCCAGGCATATGCAACATAGAACTACAATTTCATGTGATTTTCGTGCAAGTAATATGATTACAATTTCCGCTAGAAAATCCGGTTTATTGTGATAAATATTCATGAAATTTACATTATTCTTTTTCACGTGTTCGGCATGTGCCGTGAATATTAATACTTCCTGCGTCAATCAACATAGATGTAGATTTAAACATTTTATTCTATTTTGAAACTATGGAGAATAATAATGTAGCTGTAGAAAAGATGGAGATAATTCTTGTGTTGAGAACGTACGTATTTACTATTGGATTCGAAATGTGAAGTTTAAGAACATAATTTGAATATTTCAGTTAAAAATAAAATACATTTTGGCACCCGCAGTTATCAATTGTTATCATTTAACGGAGTAGGGCGACCAAAAAGGAAATTGTATTATCATGAAGGAATATTTATCTTCACCCATAAGTGAATCAATTTTTAAACTAATGCAAAATGTCTGCAAATGAATACAATAATCACTAACAGAACATTTTCTGTTTATCATCAATCAGAGAACTTGTGATATTCCATGTTGATTTCTGGATTTTGTACCAACAGACCAAAACTCTTACCATTGCTTTATTACTAAATGTTATGCTCTGTTAAGCAACTGTTTCTATAGGGGAAGCGATAAAGGTAGTTTCAACACGACTTAGATGTTTTCATTCGATTTAGTAATGTTTCGTCTGTTGAACTAAAAATTTATTTTATTTATTGACTCATATTTTTTCTAGCGTATTAAATTGAGATACTGTTTCCATTGCCAAAAAGTATTAGAAATAAGTTTCATCACATAACAAATTAGTAAAAGCTATATTTCTGAATATGTGTTATGTTTCCAAGAGGGACGGTGAACAAAAGCCCTTTGAGCTCCCATGGATGTGACGCTGATTATTATTAAATGTTATTTATATCTCTCATTTTCGATCCAGATTAGTTGTTTCATACATTTCACAAGAAAACATTTACGCATTTACAAAGCCTTCTCAAGTAATGCATTTAGTGAAATACATCACAGTAAATGCTAATGGGAAAAATTACAACAAATTCATTACTCTGGTAAGGATATAGAAATACTACTAACACTTTTTTTCGTTCCTGGCTATGCAGGTAGCATACTAAGGGAATACGTATGTGAGCGCGGCACTCGGATTGTTCCACTGTCGAAGACTGTGGCGAACGGGACAGCCTATGAGCAGAGCTGCCCGTGGGTACGGTCTAATTCCCGTCAGTTTACTCGTGGCTAGAAACGCTGGTCCGCAGGCTTTCCTAGGCAAAGGTAAGAAGTACTAAATAAACTATATCGCCCGCCAACTTTATCAGTGTGAGGTGTATTTCTGAGAGTACCGCTTCTGGGAGACTGGGCAGAGAGGGATTCAATCTCAGCTGCAGGGAAGTGGAGTCTGCGGAAGCATAGCAGTGGATGAAGTGAAGTGGTAAACGATTCGTAAGCAATGATTCCTCAAACTCGACAAGGGCTAATGCATATCTTTAAAATATATTTAAATGCTACGAATCTGTTCGACGCACTTGTAGCAAGTAATTGCTTATTATATTTTTGCCTTTTCCACCAGTGATTTGATACTTCTAATACATGCCAATAAAAACTTAGTAGAAATCTTCTAACTGAAAATGATATAATTGTAATGTAAAAACTACGCAGTTGGATATATATATATATATATATATATATATATATATATATATATAATATATATTGTCAGGCGCACGGCGTTCTCGTCGGAACGACACAGTGTGAAATTGCGCCGGCCCGGCGGTAGCTCAGTCAGGTCCCAGTTCCTTTTGAATTGGATGGTGGAAGGGGGTTGGCAGTCACTACTTCATAAGATAAAAAACATAAACTGATAAACACTGAATTTATTTTTGATGAGCGTCAGGGAAGTTACACTGAAAGAAATTTAAGAAAGGACTCTACCTACGGAGCTCATTTAAAAGAAAGTTTAAAATTAAAAAGAAATCGAAAAAATAAATTCTAAATGTACAACAAGTTTGGTTCCTAATTCTGATTACAATTTGTGCCCAGTGAGCGTGGGCAACGCTTGTAGAAAACCAACAATGGCCTCGTTGCCGCTTGAAAAGCGTAAGAAAGAACCCATTAGCGTGGGTTTTGCCTGTTCGGCGACTTATGTTATAATGGGTAGCAGTGGAGCTATCGCCAGCAGGGAAAGCTCCCCGGTCGTTGACCTCATCAGCTGGGGCGGCGACACAGGTGGGCCGCGGCGGCGAGGGGCGGCGGCTGGCTGAGGGACGGCCTCGTAGTCTCCGAAGTTCCCTGACGTCTTCGCCCCGTCCAGGCGGTGGCAGTGGCGTCAGATCACGGTGCGGTTCAGATAATTCTGGTTATTGGTTACAAGGCGAACATTCGCCTGTCGCTACTCGGGTCTTAAACTGGCTAACGTAATCTAGATGGAGGATTCACCTTTGCCCAGATTCAGTGAACCTGCCTAAACAGTGTCCGAAAGCGGCTGACTTTGGCACCGTTCCGCGAAAAAAAAGCTCGGGCCCCGATCCCGTGAGAATTCGGAATTAAGAAAAAGAAACTTTTCCTGTGGAACTATGTGGAGTCTAAGAACGGTCTCCTTGCGAGCGTTCCTTGCATGAACCTCTCCCTTCGAGTCCCACTTTTTCTCTTCCATCTCCCGACGTACGCTCCTCGCATGAACCTCTCGCCTCCCCCCCAAATCGTTCCCTCGTTTCCAAACTCACCCCTTCCTCTGGTACATGTTGCCTGATTGGTCTAGATCTGTGGGCGTCGTATTTAATTTGCCACCAATCAGCTATAGGAATTCTCTAAAATTTTCCATACGCCGGTCATTCTCTTTCTCTCTCTTGCTTTTAGTACATTCAACGTGCGCAATGGCACCCGGGATGCCTCTGTAAACACTCGTTTATGATAACGAAAGCTTGTTAGTGTTGCTGGACTTCCCCTATTGAGTTAGACATGAACTGCTTGTCGTGAGGAACATAATCACCTCGTTTATTGTTATGGGGGGGCGCCCACAAGGAGGGTGGATCCTTCCTTTCGGGCGGGCGCGACCCGTGCACAGCTGCAGGGCATAAATTCCTTTTCAATTTGGGTCACTGTTGTGTGTTGGCGGACCGGGGGTGCCGACCAGGTGGACGGGGAACACTACCCTTGTGACTAAAATTCTATTTTATTATAAACTCACCGCTAATGTGCCGCCACAAATATATATATATATACACACACACACACACTACTATTCATTCAATACTAAACTAGAGGTGCTCCAACAGCACATACTTTATTATACATACATACTTTATTATAACTATACTTCATATTATTGTCACCGATTACGTAATGTCATAATATTGCAACTTCTATCCTACAATCATTTCAGCCATCACTTGATTGAAAACAAAAAAGAAGAAATGGAGCGAGAGAGTTTGAAAAAATACATATCTTTAAATTTTTGACACAAACTTTAAAATTGCTTTCTGCTATTGAATAGTGCCCATTTGCAGAAAAAAATGAAAATAAAAATACAAAAATTTCACCCACGTTAGAATTTGCGCACACGCAAGTTAGTTTCTCTGACCGATAATGAATTTTTAATGTTGAGATGATTCAATTGAATGTTACCATTTAACAAATATCCCAGAAAACACCACCATTCTAAAAAAAATTGAAAATTTTGAACTATATATTGACAAATATAGTATTGCGTTTGAATTTTTGTGGTATAAATCGGTGTTAAGAGATGTAGTATTCACGAGATTGGTCAGTGTGAACAATGAAACTTAGTTTGCCAACGTTTTGGAATGTTTTAATTCCGTCATCGGGGCTTAGAGTACAAACAACCAAAAACAAGAAAGACCTCACTTAAATTAACAGTCCGAAAAATTCTGATATGCTAAATAAACAAAAAACCAAAATAATATAAAATGTACCTAATTCGGACTTGTACCTAATTCGCGGGGATGACCCATGTACTGCAGCAACTCCATGTTTGGAATTGGTTTGGAGACTGGAGAAGAGGCCTGACCTTGAAATTATTAATAAGATGTGTACATTTATATTATTTTGGTTTTTGCTTGTTTAGCATATGAGAATTTTTCAGATGTTAATTAAAGTTTGATGTATTCATTCAGGTTTTTGTTTGTTTGTACTCTAGCCCTGATGAAGAAATTATAAAAATTACGAAACATTGGCAAACTACTTGCTTCATTTTCATGCTGACCAATCCGTAAAATTAGATCCCTTATTTCATCAATGGTGATGTGAATTCTAAAAATTTAAATACGTATTATGTTTAAGTAGTATTTTTTCTAATTTAGAAATTCCAGAGCTTTTAATGAAAATTGGCTTTATTATCATATTACTCGCATTAACCAAAACTTTGCTCAATTCTAGCATACATTTAAAGAAAAAGTTAGAGCCGTTTTTTTCACAAAGTTTGTTCACGTATTTTTCAATTGTTTCGATTTCATAAAAAAAGTACTGGAAAACATTCACATATTCAAATAATTATAGAAGTCATTATTAAATATCTAAATTTAAATACCGGATTTTGTTAGAAATAAATATCCATCGTCAGTGAGAAACTTCAAGGAAAGGATCTAAAAAGTTTTTTTTCGAAAATTTAATGGTTTTAATACGACCCACGTTATTTTTATGAACGAAAGTACATTTTTAATATTACCTTCATTATAAGCGTGCATGAATCAAACTTGAACATAAGATTTAAAGAAAAATTCAGAACCATTTTTGAGAAAAGTATAAAATTTTCTTTGAAAATACACTCCAAAATTAAATGACCATTTCCAAATCAAATAACCACCAACATATATTAATAAAGAATAGACATAAGACTGTTCCGATTCATGTGTCTTCAGTGATATCAAAAATTCCCCTCGTCGATACTCGAACTTGGGACCTGCCAGTCTACGGAACTTCAGTTACCAATTCGCAATAGAACATATAAAACTTAATAAGTTAGAAAAAAACTGTATATTTGATTATTACATTTGTATATTACAAATATACACTCACACAAACACATACGCCCCGGGGCGTGATTCGAACCCGCGACCCTTCAGGCAAGAGACCGCTACGGATCTATAGCTCTAGAAATGTGTGGGCAGTCTATTTATTATTGTTATTATTCTTATTATTTTTATTTTTCGTATTATTCTTATTATTCTTTATATTCTTAATATTCTTATTATTCTTATTATTCTTATTATTCTTATTATTCTTATTATTCTAATTATTCTTATTCTTATTATCATTATTTACTTTTACATCACGACTAAACATGTTGTTTGTTGGCTAAATATGAAATCTACTCCAAGTTGCAACCAGCTACCTAAGGAAGCTAGGAGCTAGGGGACTGTCGGTGCCTCTGTAGTACTTTGAGCGACATGTGAATTGTTCCAAATATAGCAATTTCTTGCATTTCCCAGTCTTTTAAATTATCTGGGAATTTAGCTACGTTCTTACACAAATTTTGCGGAATAAATCCCAGAGATCCGATGACTATCGGTACGACCTGTGCTTTTACGCCCCACATTCGACTTCCAAATGTTTCTCTGCCTCCTTGGTTACGACAGTTTTGATCGCAAGGCACAGTGACATCTACGATTAGATGCACTTTTTTCTCAAAATCCCGGATAACAATATCCAGTTTGTTGCCGCTATCGTGCGATCCGTTTGAAGTTTTTTGGTCGTACGGTATGATGTACGAGACACCGGTATTACAGACGTCACCAGTTTTGGTGAGTGTCATTACCCTTGAGGCATGGGTTAGGAACTTCGAGAGCAGTACAGATCTGCCAGTGGATGGTAACTACACACCTGGTCGTGTCTTTTCAAGTATTCGGTCTTAGCTAAAATTGGACAAGATGAGGACGATATGATAAATGGTTTTTACTTGTTCCTGGCAAATGCGACATTTATCATCATAGGAAATTTTGAGAACCGCTTTATCATTATGTAATGTTCTCAACGCCTAATCTTGGGCAGCTGTTAAAACTGCATCCCATTCTGGCTTCGTTCTTCCTCTTTGAAGCCACGTAAACTGATTATTTATTGATCTGCACCTTGCTCATTCTTTTGAGATACTTTATATGGAGTGGCTTGTCTCACCACGATTTCTTTAAAATTTTTTTGTGTCTCAGATTTCATATTTCGTAGCATCAGAAGTTCATTGTCGTATTATTCTGCGTGTCTTGTATAGTCGTGTTCGCAATGCTTTTTGCTACACTTACAATGCCTCTGTTTCCCATTCTTCGGTCAGATTTCATGATCTGTCTCAGTAATTATCAGTCCGCCACCGATGCTTTTTGGTTCCAGGGCCTCAGAAAAGTGTATTTTTTAAAATGTTTTGCGATTTATGAAATTTCTGTTATTCCTCTCGCATAATTAGCAAACATTATTCATTCTACGAGTCTGATAATCTAAGCCCCAGTTTGTGACAACACAATCGTTTTCTGTTATATCCCCTGAGGTCAGGGAATAATGAAGATATTCATTCTTGAGCTAGTATTTCTGTCCAACGTGGGAAGATAAAATTGGAGCACCGGCATAATCGTATTTCTCAAGGAGTTCTTTTCTATATATAAAGCGGAGGAGA
Source organism: Acheta domesticus (assembly GCA_031308135.1). Classification (NCBI taxonomy): domain Eukaryota; kingdom Metazoa; phylum Arthropoda; class Insecta; order Orthoptera; family Gryllidae; genus Acheta; species Acheta domesticus. The sequence continues at coordinate 248,200,991 of JAHLJT010008446.1, read as the reverse complement.
ATTTCCCCTTAGAAGGTCATAAATATTTCCAAGAAACAAGTATTAAACCTATTGATTAGCTACTGACATTTGTATCTGTTATTTTAAGTAACTACGTACTTCCATATTTTATGCGTAAGCCATTAAAAAACTTTCTCTCTCGAATCATATAAGTAAAATGATTATAAACATACATTATAAAGACTTTCCTTTGCAAAAAAAATTAATTTTGTACTGATACAAAATCAAAAAAACCGTTGCGCTTTCAGTTAATCTCCTAAAGTTACATTTTGTTTATTTAATAATAAAATTGTTAACTTTATACATAAACAATACACTTTTAGATTATTGTATTATTTATGGTTTAATTTTGCTCGGAACTGGTCAACTGTATTTTGACAAAACTTTATCAAATAAAAATAAATGATACCAACTGAATGCTGAATGCTTTAGACTTCGATCCATCTGGTTATTGTCATCCCATCTTCAAATCAAGCAACAGTGTTTTGCCAAATAATGTATTTGTGCCTCTCTTCTCTGATATATGAAATTATATCAATAAAATGCTATGCGCTTTTCTAGATTTCCATGTTTTTCTGTTTAATTATCAAACATTACCCATCATAGGAAAATTGCTTTTACTAACCTCTGGTGAAACAATACAATCGTCAACTGTTATATTTCCCCTGAGGTATGAGGATAATCACGATATGATTTCTTGATCAAGTATTCCTCTCCTGTGTGGTAATATCGAATTGGAGCCCCGACACATTGCCATTGCTCAGCAAATTGTTTTGTAGATGAAAGTTTGAAAAAGAACCACTTCCTCAAATGAAGCACGAATCGCAACAAAGTTGTAATGTTGCAAACGACACCATTCTAGAAATAAAAATTTGCTTAACGATGATAAAGCTATCTTCATCTCTGAAACAAAACGTATCAAATTACATTAAGATCAGGCGTAAAAATGGGTCAATGTATTTAATATCTTGTAACAATATTCAACGATATGAATTGAGTACACAGTAGTGAGTAGGCTACTAAATCTGCTAATTGATAGGGCTTGTATTCAATTTTTGAAGGCTTATTTTTCACATCGGCTAAGACGCTGGGCATATTCATGTGCTATGACAATCGCTCTTCGTGGTCGCATTGGAAGTTCTCATTTTCGACAAATTCCTAATAGTCAGGTATTTTCCCAAAATCTTACAATGTTTTCTTTAACATTTGCATTTTCAATAACGAGCTACAGTCTCCATTCATATGTAATTATTTGTGTGTGTATTAGCCTTGCAACGCAGGGTGTTAGGGTTCGAACTTTTGTGCAGTAGTCCCGTACGTGTGGTGCATGTTACACTCCAGGAGTTCCCATTGTTTCTCCTCCGCTGGAACATAAAATCGGGCGGTTACCTACAAGTCGACTAATGGAGTTTAGTCTCAAGATATCTCCTCCAGCGTAACACCGCTACAGCCAGATAAGCACTGCGCTGTCGACTGGTCTCCCGACATGAAATATTAAGTGTTAGGAGAGACGAGGGGGCGATTAGAAAATAAATATCGCCCGTCGTTCTTGACTCCTTTGAGAGGAAACTGCTCCGGCATTCGCCAGGTATTGATCGGTGGAACCACGGCAAACTACCGATCAGAGCAGCCGGATGCTAGAATTATCCACCAGAGAGCGGTTGAATTCAACCTAGCTATCTAGCAAGTGTCGAAAATCTTCTCTTGGGGCTCGAACCCTAGGACCTCCCAGTCAGCGACTGTGCACAGGCAACGGTAAAGCTGCTACTGCACCATCACATCCGCCACATTTGCTAGTGAATTTGGAAAGTGATCCATTTACTGGAAACCTTCCACCATCAGGAAGCATACTGTCGCCGCAAGTCGACACTGGCCAAAGCAAGCTGGCCGCCACGCACCCTTCCTGGGCATCACCCCAACTCCGCAGACGTCCCGCGCGGCGGCGCTTCAACGCCGTCTGCGGCGCATCCGCTGTCTTTCCTTCCCGCTCCGCTTCCTTCGCGCGGCCGCACCCCTCCTCCCGCACTCCACCCATGTCTCCGCGCTGACGGCGGCGTTTCGTCCTCTGTCTCGTTGGGCCGCGGCCGCCACGCGACGCCTGTCGTCGCTGACACGCCGCAGGCGGGGTGCCCGATGTCCACCCCCGCGCAGGGTGTGCGTGGCGGCGGTTCGGGGAGGGGTGTAAGCGGTGACGACGTCTGTCCGTCGGGGTGTCGCGGTGCCGGCCCTGCCCCGCCCCCCTCCCGCGGCCGCCCTCGCCCACGCACCTCCTTGCCGACCCGCTCGCTCGCCGGCTGCCCGGCGTCGCGACGCCGTCGTCCTGAGATGAGCTGCTAAATATGTATGGGACGCGTCGCGTGATAGCATCGGGAACCCGGGGCCCGTCGCAGGCGTTCGCGGCGCCCACCCCCTCCCGCCCCCACCCCCGCTTCTCCTCACGCTGGTCCCCCGCGATCCGCCCCCGCGCCGCGGGATAGGTTTTCGCGGATCGGGAATGAGTTCGGAATATTTTTTTCGGCCGGGAACGTCTTAGCAGGGCCCCGAGGAGGTGAGTGCCGCCGCGACGCAGCGCTGCCGGGAGAGGGGACGGGGGCGGGAAGGTGAGAAGAGCGGAGGGGACCGGGGGAGAGACGTCGTCGGCCGCGGCGGTGAGGGGGCGAGACGGCGAGGGCTGCTGCGTCAGGCGTCACGGGTGATCTATGCCTGCGCTCGACTACGTCGCGGTGAAGGGGCGCGCGGCGAGCGGGGAAGAACGACGGACGCGGGGCTCTGTCGCGGAGAGAGGGCGTAATGGCGGTCTGCGGGACAGGGAGTGGGGAGATACGGCGGCCCAGTGGAAGTACAAACGGCAAACGACATGCCGGTGATCTTGTAAACTCGTAAACCTGAGTTTGTAGGCGGCGGATTTTGATAACCTAACATCGCAAAAATGATAAATAAAATGCTTTTAAAACGTTTTAAAAATTACCTGAAAGGGAAAAAAATGACGTACAAAATTGATCAAAATCAGGTCAGATAAATGTTGGATAAGTTACTGATGTAATCGAGGCTTCTTCCTTTCGTTCAAATGAACTCTGCGAATTTTTCATAAATGTACAATCTGCGATTGCTGAGTGGAAACACCGTTGCATCTGCAGCACCGTCGAATAGAAGGACTTAAGATTCCCGATTTTTTACACTAACTGGGACGAATGCTGTCTGGATAAGAATTCAAGAGAATCGATATATCACGTTCTAGTTCTAACAGAACACCGCCATCTTCCGGCATGTATCATGCGTACATGTAACGATTGATTGATTGTTTCCGGGCACGTGAACTGTAATTGTCATTAGTCCTGTAAATGTGGTGATTTTCCCCCTGTAGATGGCGGCGTACTTCCCTCGCTCAATGATGATTTGCGGCGCCGACCTACATGTCGTCTTGCTGGGGCATAGGCGTACGGGACTAATGACTTAAATAGTTGACGCATCCGCAATATTTACTCTTATACATATGGGTTATAATAGATATTATGTATCGAAGTTGTTAGAAAATTATAGATGTTACATTCGTAACTGAAACTGCTACTCTGTAGTACATACTAGTTTTATGTAAAGGACAAACCATCAAACTCCTCTACTCAACTGCAACTCTCTGACGCCGAAAATATATTCTGGAGCAAGTGTCGTAATTCTGAAATACTTTCGCTTTTCATATATTCATACGTAATAATGATTGCCGATGTCTTGATTTATGCTTGCTTCGTATCTGTGAGGAAGTATAATTAAATATTGATAATAGAGCCATAAGCTATTCACCATATTCAGGCCAGATTTGAATTGAATTAAATAGAAATTACCTTTCTTTTCGAGAATATTTCTTTCTTCAGAAAACGTATAATGATATGTTTTCGTCTTAAATTCTGATCTTCATTAAGCGTGTCTAAGAACTGTGATATTACAATTCTCTAGAAGTGTTTGTCGATCTACATTCACTTCAAAGATGCCTCTGTTTGCAAACTTATTAAGCAGCAAATATTGATGAGCCTAGTAAATCGGTCTTAGTACTTCAGACCCAGACGTATTCTTAAGATGAGACGGAATATATCTCTAAAATTCACCGGCGTCATCATTTTTTTCTTCAGAATTTCCCCTGTTTGTGTCGCTCGGCAAAGTTACCTGGACGCGCGGAGCGGAAGTTGAAGGGCGGAACTTTCCTAATGAATAGGAGCTCCCCGTCCTCCGCAAGAGGGCGCCCTTTGCATTTGCTCTGCGACAGGGGGATTCGTGTCACAGCATTCTTGTGAGCTCTGGAAACTTGTTTTCTCGCTGGCAGGTAAGATGAAACCCGTTTATTTGTCGATCGGCTTCCAGATACTGTCATTCCACGGATTGGCATGTAACGGTATAAAGCATTTATGAGAGATTTATTTTCTTCATTTATGTTTTCATATATATACGCTAATTTTGGACACGGTAGCGTAATTTACGTTACTGTTGTTTGAAAGTCAATTATGCATCGATGGGAGAAGAAGGCGCTGGGTTTCAGAACCCTTCACCCCTCTCGCAGACGTCGAAGACATATTTACCGAAGACTATATTACAGTTTTTAGCCATTTTCAATAGAAATGAACATCATTCAATATTTCACATGCAGGTTACAAGTAACTGTATTTCAAGTAATTAAAATTTCTTTTTATTTCAACATGAGTGCAAAATCCTGTTTATAAAAACATTTAAGTTGACTGGTTCTACTTATTCCTATCTCTTCGTCACATCGTGATTGCTCCAATAATTAAAATTCTTTTATTTCATTAATTAATGTGCTAAATTTTTGTATTTTTCTCTAAAAAATAATTCCTTGGAGGAACTGCATTCTTGATTCGTATTTTTACATACATTTATTTTCGTAGATGTTGCACTGGATCCGAGAAAACATTATTCCTGACGAATCTACTCCATGAGCGTTCCATGATAAACTTTTATTCAAGATTCACTGGCGTATGTTTAATTTTGTCTTGACTTATGGACATCTTGAAGGTTTTTTCAGATTTACCAACACTAATCTACAATTTTGATATAAAATCAGGAGGTCAAATGAATTTGTGGAGGTCACGGAATTTGAAATGGAGTGATGAAGAACGAAGGAAAATAAAGATTATACCATGAAGAGTTTCCTAAAGTAGTTTAAAAAACTTATTATGAAGCATGTGCTGTTAACTAATTCTCGCAATCAGGACTTCATGCATGATTGTGCATACTAACACGCTTTCATAACGATTTACATTAATGTCATATTTTGAGACATTGACATATACCTTACAATTGTGAGACAGAACTGTTGGTCATTTTACTCCCAGTGGGAGCCATTAATCAATGAATACTTAGTCATTAGTTCATAAGTCGTATTAAGTCAATTCTGGAGAGCTTTCACATGCCGGTTCTTCTAATCCAGTTTTTTTTCACTTGTTTGCCACTGTTGTGTGGCGTTTGGTTGCCTCTGATCTTTGATATACCGCTGTAAATTCGACACTAGCAAATAATTAACTAAAGATTTTCCAAAACTTGGATATGAAATCTCTGTGTCATAGAACTAACATGAACAGTAAAATAGTGTTAATTCTTCGGAAGAAAAATTACAATAAGTGAAAAAGTAAATTCGTTGTAAATTCAGTTCACATTTTATATCAAGTAGAGGACTACTTGTTGCAGAAGTGAACAAGTGTGTTTCATGTCCTTAGAATATGTATCCGACTGTTCATTCCAATATATAGAAGTAATTAATTTGAAAATTATTTGAAGCAAGTTATTGTTCTTCTTCATATCGTTATTCATCCTTCCGATGATTATTCGTGCTTTTGTAGAAACGATATGGAGGTTACTGATGAAATAGGTTTGGGATGAGAAAATTAAACTAGTTTTTGTTATGAATTATTTTAGTAACTGACTTATAAAATGGTAACCATTTTCATTTCGCGCGTTATGTAGTTCTCTTGTTTAACTTTTATTCATAACCAGAATATCTTCGTTCGTTTATTTGCAGGAAGAAGAAGGAAGAAAATTGAATGACATTTTTTATAAATAACATGATCACTAAGGAATGCTAAAAGGAACAAAACGTATCTACTACCCTCTAACGCACAGCTCTTAGTAGCAGTATATGCATGACATTCAGGAGATCAAAATTAAAGAAAATAATCCTATCACTTCTTTTTGTTTCTACATGTCTACATCATTATTGTTTTTACTTTGACATGATTGCTCCTTGAATTTTACAAACGAGTTATTTATGTCAAGGAGGTTTAAAACATTCATGAGAATGCACGCACCAATCTATCATGCGTCCCGCGCATGCGTAGTACGGCGATGCTTTTTTCTGAGCACACTCTCCCCTGACGCGACGTCTCGCGAGACAAATGAAGTTGCTGTCTCAGCTACGGCGTCACGAGTTCTGACGTCCTCAGAGCTGATGCTCTAACATTCCCTTCCTGAATGTCTTGGATTCCTCCTGTGCGATTCTAGAATAATGTTATTTGTTGTTTGTTTTGTGAGAGCATTTATCACATCAGATACATTTTTTGCCGAGACAATTACGTTTTACGTGTTAATGAACTCTCTTGTTTGGAGCGCGTTGTAATGTTACGATACGTAAACAACTTTCGTTGTATTGTTAAAACAAGCAATAAGCTCTTTAGTTTATGTGCTTTAAATGCATTATGCATCTTATAATTTTATGCACATCCTGTCGCAATAACTACGAGCTTGGTACAAAAATAGCGATAAGTCTCGTACAACTCATTTAAATGTATTCGAGTGTAATGTGTTATTTCTGTATTTTACACGGTCGACTTGGACTGTGACTCTCACGCTGCCGGTCGCTCACGTTATCTGATATGCAACCGCTAGCCTCAACCGCTCATCTCCAGTTAATTTTTCTAGTTTTGCTCCCACGTTGCGAACGATTCGGGATTCTGTCAAACCCCCACCGTTGGCTGACGCCAGTTGCTTCTCAAGATACCCTTCCGAGAATCATTACGACATTTAGATGATTTAACAAATCAACTTAATAATACATACTGAAATTCCAAAATTTCAATTTTTATTTATCTACGTAACTTATTTAGTTATATCAAAACATTGTCAAAAATTATTTTCATTGTAGAAGAACATGGCTCTATAGTATTGGCTGAATCTTTTCTGCCCGTAAACTATGGCTTTGCCTCACAGTATTCGCACTGTCGAGCTGCAGATTTTATACAGAGCATTTTTCTCTCTCGCTCGCACTCATGTTACATTTGCATTGTCTTTACACTGCAATGAAGTATATGTGTAAGATTTGCTTTAATGTGTTATTCTCACAGTTCAGTGCATCCTACGATGAACTAATTAGTGTTGTTTTAACTGCTCGGACTCGAAATGTTATACGCCTTGTTTATAACTAGTGCGCAAGGTAAACGTACAGAACAATTCTTACATCTTATGAAAAATGTGTGTGTGCCTCTCTCACATATTGCACAATGTATCGTGTTTTCAATTGTTTGTGCTTCGTGTGGGGGCAATTATTTTATCATCACTCAGGGCATGTACTGTCATGACACCAACCCCTCAGTTCTGCTAACGTGGCAATAAACAGTGTATCATTTAGTGTGGTGAATATTTCCAACTACTCTCAATGTATCTGTTCACCTCCTGGCGGAGAATCATAGCCTTACGATTCTGCGTGGGCTGAACCGGCGGCGGCGCGTCCGGTGCGAGACTGGTGCAGTGTTGTCAAGGTCGATGCTACGAGCGAGAGTCCGTGGCACGAGTGCCACGACGAAATAGCCCCTTCACGTAGTTCGTCACCCCGCCACCAGAGACAACGCCATCCCTATTGTAAAACGGCGGGGGTTACTAATAGTTTCCTTTTCCGATGCTAGTTGTGCAGAGTAGCTCGTGGCATGCTACGGAGCCACGACGCGTGCCACAGCCACCAGTAGATGACCTTGGCACCACTGCTCTGGTGGGTGAACTCGCAGACATAGAGGCAAGCGGCGTTTGCGGCTTGGGCGCGCCTGCATCTTATCACGCTATGGCAAACGGCTCTCCTTCAAGTCATCAGATGTGAATGTTTCCCTTACAGCATTGCATGTAAATTTTAGTGCAATTTCGATGTTTTGCTCAGTCTCCTCACATTTATGGCATTCATACCAACAGATGTTTTCAAAATGTTTCATAGTGGGTTAGTCATGGCATATTATTACTTTCAAACTCAGCTACACCAGTGTGTGTTCCTTTCATTTTCATAATTTATGCCTTTACCAAGGTATTACAATCTTCCCAAACTAATTTTTACTATAATAATTCTCTTCTTCTTTTGCCATTTTCTCGTTACTATGGGGTCGGCGCTAAAGGGTACTGGCTCAATTTTTATTACTTTTTCCACCACTCCGTTTTTACACAGATTGGCAATGTTTTTACGGCCTGACTGCCCTTCCTGACGCCAACCACAAGGGACGCACAAGCACAATACACATAGACAACACACACAATCACGAAACACATACGACCATGCCCGAGGCGGGATTCGATCCCACGATTCTTCGGTCCAAGATCGCCATGGCACTACTGACTTAGCGATCTTAGCCACCCGGAAACGGAAATTTACTATAATAATCACATAGCTCAATTATATGTATTAAATTCAAGTGAGTCGTACAGATTTCCGCAATAATTGCAACATCTCCTGCAATTAATCGATTTCAGGAAAAGGTTTTGGAATACTAGTCTATACTGATAATTTAATAATATTTTATTTAAACTTGTAAACGTCGTAGTTCGCTGCAAAAGAGAAGCAGTGAAAAATTAAGCTCTGGGAAACAAATACGATTGGTTCAGCGTAAAACATGTGACACGTCTATTATTTAATTTTCCAAGTGACTACTATTAAAATATGTCATTTTGTAATAGCTCATTATATTTGAAATTTAAAATCTGATGAGAAATCCCGCAAGCTTTGGCTCCGGACACGTCGACGGTACTCCCAAGCTCCTGCTCCACTGGGGTGGCCTTTTTGAATATAATTTTGAAAAAATGCTGCTCGCTTGAATTTGGAAATGAAACCAATTCTGGTTACAAACTACAACAATTCTCGTATCAAATTCAACTAATTAAGTAATTTAACAAGAGACAGTCTCCACATACATAGTATAGTATATGTTCAAAAGTTGTCTACAAACCACGGATAACGAAAATAGAAAACTGAAATAGTAGACTAACTAGCAAAACAGCAGAAAACAAAGGCTTTGTTTTAATTCTTCCTTACACATCGCATGACAGCGGCTGTGTCACAAGCAGTGACGCACTGAATTTGAGAATATAGAAGTAATATTCGGAATGAGATATTGTGGATTAACGTAATCAAATACTTGCGTTTTTCAATCAAAATCGTAACTATTTCATTGTTTTTGTATTTTTCTAGTCTTCCTAACGAAACCAATGACACTTCTCACTTGGCCAGAGGCTTCTTAGTTTTCGTTAATTTATACAAATATTGCAAATATATGTATAAGTAATGTCTTTGTATGTATTAAGTTTAGTTTTGTTATAATTCGAATTACATTTGTTTCTAATGGTTTTCTCTCAACATTTTTCGTACTGTTGCATATTCAACACATGTAATGAATTATTATTTTAACTTAATTATGTATTTATAAAATTCGTAAATTTTGCTTTAGGTTGAGTATGCAATATATTACTACTTTTAGTTCATGTTTACCAGTAATAAACTACATTTTCGACTCGGAATGTTTGAAGCACCCTACCTAGTGGCACCCTACTGTTTTATTTCTATTGATTTATACACTACTGTTACTCCATTCAGCACAGCCATAAATATCATGCTGAAATTACGGACATGAATCTTTGGATAATGTGCGTGAGCCTATGACGACGTGGACTTCGAGAGGCAGATCGATCTCTTGTTGACTTTGTCGAGTAATATGAGGCGTTATCTCGCAAGCTCTTAGGCCCTCCACCGAAGTCCGCAACCCGTGGGGTGAGGAGGGCCGGGGTGAAATGTTGCTGTCTAGGGGACGGTGCATGACCTCAGCGCGGTGGGGAGGGGGCGGGGCGGGGGCGGTGTCTTGCGAGCAACAGACAATCGCGTTCGCAGTGGTTGAGCGTTGTTGTGCACGCGATGCTTCGATTTATGTGGGAGGGGTAGACGGTTAGGGATGCTCTAAAAGACAAGCGGACTACGCGTGAGAACTGTGTGGAATGTTCGCTTCGATTTATTAGAGAGCTTTCGTAGGGTTCATTATTAGCTGGTGGGCTTTGTGAAAGGCGTTTACTAGGGTCCTTATACTTATAGAACCCATGATGGATTAATCAATAAGCAGTACTAGGCAATTGCCTAGGGCTGAGGCCTCATCTGGCTGAGGCCCCGCCGGCACGAAACATTTTTAAAAACTTTTTGAAATAATTAACGAGTCAGACACTTTATTTTTCTAACCATGTGTTAATTTTCGAGACATCTTGTGTTCGTAAATGCAACTATCAAAATCAATGACAGTATATAATGAAAGCGAAAAGGGAGTGCATTTTATAGCATGAAACCTAGATTTTTTTTGGACATAGTCACTTTTCTTGTTTACACTTTTTCGACTTTAAAAAATGATGCAATATTCCATTACTTTTTTGAAGATATGTTAATGTATAAATTCAGAATGCATACCCTAAAAGCACATAATATTGTTAGGGAGACTGTCAATAAAAACGATGGGGGTGGTCTCTCATTTGCAATCTCCTAGGGAACAATTGAATATTAATCCACCACTGTATAGAACATATTGTCGGTTACATTTTATTCACCGAAGGTACTTTGACCACCTAGTCACTGCTTTCTTGACAGACCTATTCACAAAAATTTTCAGAAGTAAACATTTCTTTAGAATAAGAAAATACAATGTTTGAAAGACGAATAAATTATAAAAAAAGATATAATAATAAATTTAAAAAAGCGCGAAATTAGCAACATTTGAAAAAACTATATATGTCTTTCCCGAGTTATAGAAAACATACTTGCAACGGTAAAAGAAATGCAGATGCAATTTTTCTGCATTGCTAACAAAATAGTAACTCACCTACCACTAAAAGCAAAATGATTGCGTAACAAAATTTGCGCATAGTGGGGCTACATTTACGTCCAGAAGCAAAACAAGGACCCATCTCGGCATTTGCTCAATGGATCAGGAAAACTGAACAAAAACCTTATCGTGAAGAGGGCCATTGACCCGGAAGCTTAAATACATTACTTATTACAGGTGTATTAAATCTTTTTAAAAATTATACAATACAAATGTAAACTAATTCACTATATATCATTGTTTTGTCAAAATGAACATTATTTTTCTTTTTGATTGTCAGTATAGTTTCCAATTGTATAGAAACAGTTATGCAACAGAAAAAATTTTACTTTTAACTTAATTTGTGAAAGAAATAGTAATACATGTTTCAAGAATATAAAATGCAATTACTACTTTAGAGCTACGAAACTAGTAATGAGAAATTTGCATCTTCTTAATTTGCATATTTTATTTATGAGCTCTAAATTCTTTTAAAATGCTTAATTTGTTTCCATCCTCCCAAAGTCAAACTTCATTACGCTTCCCACTTCGGTATTACTTCTATCAGAAATAGTATACTGATGAGAAATAGTTTTTGTAGAATTGAGAATGTACAATTTCCTCTGCAATCCATAATACTCTCACTTCGAATTATCCGGGTATTATCTTATCGGAAATTTAAACTGAAAGTTTCCGGTTATATTTTAAAATCAATTTAAATAAACCTAGATAAAAAAATTACTCTTGTAGTTTAGTAATTGCAAGCATCCAGTGTCGGATTAAAGAGCGTTATGCTTTAGATAATATTTTACGTTCTTCAGTAGCATTGAACGTGTATTTTTCTCTTTCAAAAGTATTGATTTGAAACTTCCCTTTTCTGCAATTTTATGTGAAAGAATGTTTGAGAATGCATTGCTGCAAGAGTACCGAATAGCCTTTGTTTCCGCGGTCTCAGCGCATTGGCACGCAGGCAGCGTATACAGGCAAGAAAAGCCAGTGGCCAGGGTCCGCCCGGTGCGAAAAACGGCGCAGAATACGTTGTTTTCGGAGTCCATTTCCTCCCTTACACCACCGAGAAGCCTGGCTTAAAAACAAACGGGGCTGATAGTAGGTGTTTCCCAGCAGCGCCGCCCGAGAACATCTCGTTGGCAACACGCAACTCGTGCTCTCCGGGTATCGATGCTTCGTCATTCGCCAATGGGCCATCGCCGGTCGAAGAAAACAGTGCCGTTACCTTATCTGCAGCGCTCTTCGCCAACACTTGAACTCGCTGTTGCTGTTGCCGTCGCTTGCGCCGCAGCCCCTGCTGCGGGTCGAGTCTCCTGTCTAGCCGCCACCTTCTCTTCCTCCGCCACTTTCAGTACGTTGTGATTATGTCCGTCTCTTTCATCTTCTTTGCCCTCTCGCCTTACTCGCCGTCTTTTCCACCGCTTGTCCACCACCTTACCAGCCACTTTTCGTGCAACTTTATTTGCTGCCTTTCTGCGACATTACCTGACAATGTACCCACTTCCTTACCTACCACATTGCCTGGCGCCTTACCAATCGTCATATCCGTCGTCTTACCAAGCCGCCTTACTCGCTGTCTAACCCGTCGCCTTACCCGTCACCTTTCCTCGTGTTTATCTGCAGCCTTACCCGTCGCCCAACCCCAGCCTTACCCACCGCCATATGTTGTTACCTTACATTGTACCCGTCTAGCCCGCCACTTTATCTGCCATCTTACCTTTGGCTTACCCGCTGCTCTATACGAAAATCTACACGCTGCCACGCCTTACTTTACCTGCTGTATTACACGTCGCCGTGCCCGCCTTTTCGTTACTTTACCCATTGCCTTACCCATCTCCTTGTCGATACGTACTTGACCTTATTGATATGCACAACCTATCTATTAAAATAGTTTCTTGGCCAAAACATCTAACAACTTCGGTTTGCCCACTTCAATTACATTGAAAATCCGCCTTCCTACGCACCCAACTGCACCTTGATTTCCTCTTGCATATAATCATCGTAATGCATTACTCCATATTTGCAGCCACTCCTTCATACTCATATTTTGTCATGGTTTTGTAGATACATTCCTCTTATTTCCTTTAAAATCTGTATAAATACTATTTTACATACTACTCCTCACTTTGCTACCTCCATCGCCCTGCCTTTCCAACTAACTAGCATATGCCCTTATTATATATTTTGCAATGTATAAATTGTCATTACCACATTATTTTCCTGTACCTTCTCTATTCGTTCCTCGATCACAGCGTCAAACCTATTCCTGTTTTCGCTTGAGGACTCAAATCTCATCTATGTGAAATTTATGCTGTATAAAGCCGGCTCACAATATGTTTCTCTGATGTCCCCCTTGGAACTCAACTTTCTAACTACTGTCACTATTTCATCCACATTTCCTTTCATATCTCCTGTTACGTCATCAACATCGATTGAGTGATTGATTGTTAGTTATTCCGGGCACCTCAAGTACTAGGGTTATTTGTCCCGTAAGTGTAGTGTATATTTTGCTCGAGAGCTGGCGGTGGTCTTCCACGCAGTATGGCGTGATCCGGCGCCGACCTACCGTCGGCTAGCCGGGTTTTCCTCAATCAGGTATATCCCGCCAATGGGGCACCGCCTCAACCGGGGGATGCTCTAAGCTCCCGACTAGTCTTCCGGTATGTGTTATTGTGTAGTGGATGTGTGTGTGTGTGTGTGTGTGTGTAAAAGGGGCGAGGATAGGACAAGGAAGAGGTAGGAAAGTTCGCGCGCGGTCCGTAGCCCGTTTGTTAGGGTACTTCTCGGGCATTCGCTTGGTGTTCATCGAAGAAACCACGGAAAACTACCGATCAGAGCAGTCTGCCACTAGAATTCTCCTCCAGACAGCAACTGAATTCGACCTAGTGTCGAAAATTCTGCCGCCGTCCGGGTTCGAACCTACGACCTTCTAGTTAGAGGGACTGCAATGACATCAGTTGTCCTGAGTCATCTCTCCTGGTGATCATTATTGATCTCTCCATGTGAGCGGTTTTAGGGAGAAGCGATAACGGTGCCGTTGAGTCTTCCTTAGCACAACTGAGTTTCTACGAATGGGATCTGGTTGCTAAATCACGCGCGTTGTTTTGTCTTCCCGCAATTTATTTAAATGAACAATAAATCTGTGTCAGACGTACGGGGATATACAATCTGCATATTTTCTAGAGTACAGGAAAGAATAAAGAAAAGAGCATTTCGGGCGAAATTCGTAAACAAGAACCATTCACTCTAGAGTATTAGAAATGATTTTGACAAGTGAGTTACAGATTGTTTACTTTTATCTCTTATCGTGGCCCAAGTGAATTGATTCATTGATTCATTTGTGTTTCCGGGTGCGTCAACTACATAGGCCATTAGTCCCGTAAGTGTAGTGCGTGTTTTCTCGGGAGGTGGAGGTGATATTTTCTCCGCTGGATGGCGAGATCCAGCACCGACCTACCGTCGACTAGCGGGGTTTTCCCCTCAACCAGGTATTTCCCATCAGTGGGGCACCGCCCCAGCCGGGACCAGCTGTAAGCTCCCGACCAGTCTCCCGGCATGAGTGGTAGAGTAGTGCATGTGTGTGTGTGTGTGTGTGTGTGTGTGTAAGGGGAGATTATAGGACAAGGAAGAGGAAGGAAATATTGCGCGCGATCCGTGGCCCGTTTGTTAGAGCACTGCTCTGGCATTCACCTGGTGTTGGATCGGAGAAACAACGGAAAACTACCGATCAGAGCACCCGGCCGCTAGAATTCTCCTCCAGACAGCGACTGAATTCGACATAGCTGACAAGCCAGTGTCGAAAATCCTGCCGCCGTCGGGATTCGAACCTACGACCTCCCGGTCAGAGGGGTGGCCCAAGTGAAGGAATCCGCTCCACCGAGAACTATGAGAGCGGTTTTTGATGGTACTGTAAAACTAAATTACCCACTAGCACCTTACAGAGCAGATGGAAGCCATAGGAATAAAATGCCTGTGAGCTCACTGTTTTCCCACGACCACCACCCACGTTGCACATTACCTGCTTCCCTAACACCATGTTGCTGTCGTTCTCACCGACGCACATCTAGGGGCTTCCGATTGGCGCCGCTCCTTTTGTGTATTTCCTTATCTTGCTGCTTCTGTGCTCTCTCGCCAATGGAGACAAAAATTTAAAGTGGCTGTGCTCACTGCCCAATATACCGGATGCGGATGCGGATATATGCGGATTCGATGGTGTTAGCGGATTCGATGGTGTGACGGTTAGCGTGCCGGACTGTCATACCCAAGTTCGCGGGTTCAAACCCGATCGAAGCCGTGGATTTTTAAGCGAAAAAATCCTTCGTACGCCTTCCGCGGAGGGGAAGTAAAGCCGGCTGGCCCATGTTAGTAGATTTACTTGCATGTAAAAGATCCTCAAGCCTAAATGACGCCTCTGAGCTTAATTCAAATCGCCTGTTTCGTCGCCCGAGATAATACCTTCTTTCTCCGCTAGGTGAAAGGAGCGTAGTAGAAATTTGCGTGGTCAGACGGAAGAGCGGGCCTGATGGCCCGAGTCTCGCCACGTAAAATAAGGCATTAACTAAACTAAACTATACCGCAAAGACCCTTCATTTGGTTTGAGAACACAGTCGGTTTTAGAACAGGAATACCGCGTTTTCATTCAGTTTTTGGATTATGTGCATGTTTGTTGTCATTTCGATTCGTCTCCAAGTCTCATCCCCAAGAGAATATTGTAAGTTTATTATACCGAAGACTTCCATTTCAAACTGCTTAAAGAATATACACTCTCATGTCCATTGTGAAATTATGATAACACATTATTTCATTGACGTAGTATTCGAAACTGAATTAACAAGGGTTGAACCAAACTTTGAGATGACATTCATCCTAAATTTCATAAGGACATTACTGTTCCTCGAAACAATAATTTAGAAGGATTTTGTTATAATTCTCACATTTGATTTTACTTAGGCTGTAGTGTTCTGACACAAGCACCGACATTGCGTCAGCTATATCCACTCATTATTTTTCGTGTTCTCTGCCAAACTAATATGATATCCGACCAAATCAGGAATTGTGATGATTTAATTACGGAGATCATTTCTTCGACATATTGTCCATGCCACACTGAGTGCACTGAGGATCTTTTGCCGTTCGAGTCGAACCGTTCCCAGTCGAATCTGAACTCGCGAGTTTCGATTTATCTGACCAGTGCGATACTTTATATCCCACTAGGGACGGTTAGTTGATTATTGAAACAAGTTGTGTAATTAATCATAGTATAATGGTGGTGGACTGATCATTGAATACACGCAAATGATCGTATGAAGCATGCCAGAGGAAACACAAGTTAAAATAGCATCTCCATATTCAACAAAAATTCCAAAATATTTCACAACATACCCCACTGACCTTTAGGTTATTCCACTTACAGGGAACGTATTATTTAATTTTTGATTGTAATGGTATGCTTTCACATCCCATACTATTAATTGAAAGTGTGATTAGGAAATTATGTGGAATGGCAACAAAAAATCCAAGAAAAATTAAGGGTAGAAATAATATATTCAACTTTCCAAGAAATAGCAATGTCCAAAGCGCAGTATTGAAACAGATATGCTCAGATAAAACATAATAACAAGTGATAAAATTTGAGTCAGCCCCCATCTAATTTCATTCCCATTGATATTTTCTGGTCATACGTTCATGAAAGATGTAGGTCGTACTTGCGTCCTTCAAAACGTAACAGCTAAAACCAAGTAGGGCGTCCCTCACTGCATGAATATTCAACGTGGCCAAAGAGAGATCCTCTCCCTTCGTGGAAGTCCACAGAAAGGGGACGTTGATTACAAGCCGACAAATACGCACAAAAGGAATAAGACTAATGCGTGTAGTTATGAGGAGGCAACAGGGAATTTCGGAATCACCATGTGCTCCGGGGATACCGCAGTACACTTGTGATCATAAACACTGAAATCATGATTTTCAAATTCAATAGGGATTTGAAAGTCCAAGTAGTGGTTGGGCAATGCAACCGCGATTTGTGCAATCGACTTTTTATGCAAGTAATCAATACCATGAAATCGATTATATTTAGACTTATTAATCTATACATCGATTAAAATTCACTATTATTAATTTCCATTCTTTTAAGTACTATTTTTAAAATTTTTAATGTTATATTTGTATTTAATTTAACAAATCCTGAACTTTTCCCCACAAATGAAGCCTCATCCTAAGCACCTATTGACAATATACTATATGCGATGCATTCCGCAAGGCGGCTTTGAAGCGGCCTCGAAAACGGTTAATTGGCTGTTAATTCAAATCAACCTATCTTTGGTATCCGATACTTTCGGAGTAGTCTTGCTGAATGCAACAGCGATAGTCGTAGACATTTTTGGTATATCAGTGTAAATCATGCAGTGGCACAAGAATATATTATGAGCACGAATTTGTGTGACTGTCAGGGTAAATGAAATCTGTTTTTAAGTCATTTTGAAAGAAGGTCATGTAGAAATTTTCGAAAAACGTGAATAGTTTTTGCGTATTTTGTGTGAAACATGGAATTTTTTTAAAATAATCATTTTTCTAAAAACCGAGTCTAATTTTTTCCTTTAAATTTTCTTTTCTTATCTATTAAAGCACGGTAAAAACAATTGCCAGTCTCATCTCTGTCGAAGTCTGTTTTAGAAAATAGCTAAAAGTTATTATTTCAAAACTACAAGGCCGACGATAGAGATTTTTGCCCTAAAATCTGTTTCAAAAATCAGATCTTTAAAGAATGTCATCGATTTTCTGAAAAAAAGAGCAAATTTGCTCGTAATTTTTGCTTGACGTTAGTAAATCCTGCTTGAAATTAATAAAAAAAATTCTCAAAAACTGCTCGCAATGTTTTCTTTGAATTTTTTCCACGGATAAAACAAAGCGCTTAAATTAATGGCGGTCTTTATTTTTGTTGAACACTCTGAATTGTCGAGAATTATAAAAGTATGATAAAGCATGTGCTGTTGTAGCACTAGTTTAAATTTTCATTACTTTTAAAATGCAAGGAGCCGTATACCCACGAAATAATAAAAAAATACTCAAATGCATGTAATAATTATTAAAACCCGCATTTCTTTTATGTAATGTTCAAAGAATCCACAGGCAACTAATAGCCCTCACAGTGGTTTACCCAACTGACTATTAAATGGCTCGTTACCCCGTCCATGTAACTGCACCTGGTGCAATTCTTTCCTCTCCTACACCTTAAAGTGCGCACACGGGTGAAAGTCGTCCATTTAAACTTCAAGTAATGTCGCATCTTAGTCGCATTGGTATCCTATTTGCGTCACAGACAGCTGCATACGACTCGCCGCAATCTTTGCCGGCAGAACAAGAACAGTGATGATGAGAGGGAAATTAAGCAGTCGCCCATTTTTCCATATTCTCAAGTAGTATTTTCAATAACATAATATCATCTACAACAGTGTTGCCAAGGTTGATGCCACGAGCAAGAAGTCCGTGGCACGAGTGTCACGACGAAATCACTCCTCCACATTTCATTACCCTGCCATCAGAGGCAACGCCATCCCTCTAGTACAACGGTGGGGTTACTACTACTCGTCATAGTTCCTTTTCCCGACGCTAGTTGCGCAGAGAAGCTCGTGGCATGCTACGGTGCCACGCCGCGTACCACTGCCACCACTAGAAGACCTTGACACCACTGATCTATATGATTTCTTCTTTATAGGCCTCTACAAGTCTAAGAAAGAATAGGATGTTTCCTAGTATCGTAAATTTCACGTTATTACATTTCCAGTTTTCAATTGTTAATTTCGGGTGCGTCAACTGCTAAGATAACGGCCTCGTTTCTCCGGCCCCGCCACTTCGGCCGATCCGCAACGGCTCCCGTCCCCTGACCCCGTCACCGTTCCGCCGCCCAGCCTCGACGTCTTCATTTCTGTTTCCATTGCTCTTTCTGCTTGCGACAACGCTTGCCTTTGCGTCCCGAGGGCTCTCGTCTTCGGAGAGTGAGAAACTGCATCACGATGAACCGAGCAGGAAGGAAAGCAGGCAGGGAAGTCTGGCCAGGGAAGGGAGGGAAGGGTCACGCGCGCTTGGTCGCGCTCAAGTGGGATAAAACCTCGTTTACACGATTACAGCAGGACCGTCCTGCCACTTGCTCCCGGACGAGGGTCACCGCTGGAACTGTACGGTGTCGAGCACCAACGGACGTAAATGGCCGTGAAGCACTGCTCGGAATACGTCTCACAGCCAATGCGTGTGGATGTGAAAGTGTGTCTCTCTCCTTGTGCTTTCAATTAGTTCACGACCGTGCGATTAATTCTAAGCAATGGAATGTGTTTCTTAGAATAGACGTTTCTCGATTTAAATGACTCCTGTTTGGATTCTACACGCTTGGAAATTTGTTCTTGATGTCCGGAAAAAGAAGAGCATTTAAAATACTT
>JAHLJT010008446.1:248124453-248181366 GCA_031308135.1 Acheta domesticus | reverse complement strand
AAATGAACTACAAGCAAAAGGAGTGCTCAACAAAACGTGCGCACAGTGAAGCTACATTTACGTCCAGAAGCAAAACAAGGGGCCATCTCAGCATTTGCTCAATGGATCAGGGAAACTGGACAAAAACCTGATCGAGATAGGGGTCATTGACCCGGAAGCTGAAGTACATTACTTGTTACAGGCGTATTAAATATTTTTTAAATGTATACAATGCAAACATAAACTAATTCATTATATATCTTTGTTTTGTTACATTATTTTTCTTTTTCACGATCAGTATAGTTTCTAATTGTATAGAAACAGTTTTGCAGCAGAAAAGATTTTACTTTTAACTTAAATTTGTATACCGACTTTAATTGTTTATGTCATCTGGCAATGCGTTGTAAAGTAGCGTACATGTATTGTATGTTGATTTCTTGTACTGAGCTGTTGATACTGACACTTGATACACGTGATTTCTACGGTGTGTGTTGTAATTATAAATATCAATATTGCATGAAAATATGTTCCCTCCGTTAAGTAGGTCATTTTTGACAAATATTACAGATTCGTAAATAAATAGACAAGGCAATGGTAGAATTCCCAGCTCAATGAAAGAGGCTTGCAGGAATCACGTGGAAGGCATTTTTTCATTATTCGAATAATTTTCTTTTGCAATATCTTTTTAATATATTACTTTAATTTATTTACTAGGTAATTATTACCCCTATAAATTGCATAACCAAGTACTATGTGGCTAGGCCAAAAAGTCTTTAATCTATTGCAATACTCCAATCCCTCGCTAGTCCGGCCATCAGTAGACCGGCCTCTCAGATGTCTGGTCCACATTCGGACTTTTAGTCGCTCATTCAGACATGGATTATGTTGTGCAACAATGTGTTGCAAGTAAAAATATGACTTTCGAGCAGTACAGTTAATACTGTGGCTTCTAGAAGCACACACATCACCGCAAACTTCAGGCAGAAACTCGAAATTTTATGTAAGTAGAACCGACTTTCTTCGGAGGAAGCAATTACGGATGAGTATAATGTTGGACGAGCAACACGTTTTCTCAGTAAAGGAATGTACAGTGTCTTAGGATGTAATAAAAGTATTGCACTGTGTGTTTAAACTAATTTCAAAGACTTTCTAATCTTCCGAATTCTGGTATTCACACCATATTATTATATTACCCTGTATTTTATTAATAGAACAGTAAATGCATTCTTGAAAATAAACCAATTGTACCATGAACGATGCAAAAAATGCATTAAATTATTAGAGCAGACACAAAATTCAAGATGTCTCTCATAATCAAATTCCTTGAATGTGATTTGCATGTCCTATGTAATAATGTCGATGTAATCAACCACATCATAGGATTTAATTTAATGTTTCCTCTACCTCTATCGACCCACATCACGAATGCGTAAATATTTTTTCTCCTTCAAACTGCGCAGATTCCTTCGTTTCACAGTTTATAAAAAAAATCCTAAACGTAGAGAAATCAGTGGGAATTTTAATCGTATTACATCACATGTATCAAGATAATAACTTCTGTTCCTTTGACACGTAATATTTTCGGGCTTCAATCCAAATTATTTCGTCCTACGGAAGTGTCCGGTGATCGCAACAAAACTGGCGAGCGGGCTTGCGTGGCTGTTTTTGCGCGGATTAGTGGAAATCGGTATTAAGAGTTTTAGGTGCTAATTTCGACTCGTGCGCTGGAGGGCAGCAAAAAGTTACTCTCAAATTAAGCGTCCGCCCCGCCCCGCCCCACTTCGACCCCGTCTCTCCCCGCCTCACCTCGACCCCGTTCCTCCCCGCTCCACGCGCCTCGCTACCCGCTTCGCGCTCGGCAACCTCGTGCGCGCGTCGCCCAGGGCTCCGCTGGCAATTGCTACCGTCGGGAGCGATTTTTTTGCCGCGTTTCATTCCATGACCAGGGCAGCACAGACAACGTAGAAGCGGTTGGGAGACATGCCGGTTCAAAACGAATAGGTAACTTTTGAGTGGAAACATTTTCAAGTTTTGGTGTTTGATGAAAGCGCGAGCGTCTTAGAAAGGAATTGAAATAGAAGGTATGAAACATTGAAAACTTTTTTTTACTTGCTCATGCACCAGCTGAGTTGAATTCAGAACCAGCATTGCCGCTGTCATTGTGGCGAATTTGAACGAGTGGTTCTAGGGTTCGATTTCCGACGGTGGCGGAGTTTTGACACCAGCTAGTAGATATGTGGGTTTCAGCCGCTGTATGGAGGAGACTTCTAGCGGGCGACTGCTCTGATCGATATTTTTCCGTGTTTTCTACGATCATTACCAGGTGAGTTCCGGAGAAGTACCCTAGCAAAAGGCCACGGCCCGCGCGCAATCTTTCCCTCCTTTTTGTCCTATTCTTTCCTCTTACTTGCGCATTTCGAAACTGTACTAACACATACACCGGGAGATCAGTCTGGATCTTGGAGATTTTTCCGGTTTGGGGCGGAGCCTTGCTGAGGGAGATACCTAGAGGTATACCTTCAAGCTGAGGTTTAGGTCAGCGCAGGATCTCACCACTCAGAGCTGATGGAACACCACTGCGTCCCGGAATAAAACATTTCCCACACTAACGAAATAATAACCATAACATTTGTCGTTCTCGGAAACATCAATCAACTTCCTCATATAAACTTCCTCATGTTTAAAATTACGTTATGCTGCGAAAATTAGATGTCGAGATTTTGTCAGAAATGCATGTATTCGGACCAAATAAAGGCAAGGCTTTTCAAATATTTAAAAAAATAATAAATTGGGATTAAATTTAGTCGAAATTTGCTTCAACGAGGGCACGTGAATCCACTGGCTGTTGCAAAAATCACGTTGGGGACGCCTCCTTTCGTCAGTGCTGCAAATGGCATTGGAACTATAGATAGAAAAAAGATATGCCGCAACACTGACAGTGCTACACGTAGGGTGTTGTTAGCATAGTAGAGTTTTGGCATTAACCCGTCGATGCACTTAAGGGGTCTCGGAGGCCCCTTGACATCTTCTCATCGCTGTAACTCTGTTGTGTTTTGCTTGTGGCTAATAATATTTCTTGACATCTTAAAACAATCATTTTTGTTACTAATACTACAAGGAGAAGAGACGGAAACTAATCGGTTTTTATAAATCTAGCTTTTTCTGTAGGTAGTCGCACTTTCCACTTAAGAGGCCTGAAAGGCCCCCTATTAGTTCTGTGGCTTCGTTGAAAATATTTCTATAAAAATGTTGCAAGATCGACAATGGACTACGACAGTGAAATTCCTTTATACTTTCACTTTTCGACACTCTTTTTTGAGTTAGCAGATCTTCAATACAAAGTTTAGTTTTGAATCTGTCACAAGTGTGAATACGTTCTCTAAACTGTGCGGGAAGTAGCGACCTTCAAAAATTAATCTCACTTCAATGAATATGTGCGAAAAATTGTATTGAAAAGAGCTTGATTATATATAGAAGGGATTTGTTTTTGAGTAAAAGAAGTGATTCGTTTTTCACAGCAACAATGAATATTCGTATTTTCGAAAACATTCGAAAGTGCATGCACTTTGATGACAAACGAAAGGCGGTGATCTTTCAGTACGTATATGAGGAATAAACCTGATAAATATGGCATAAAAATATTCTGGTGTTGTGATATGGAGAACGGATTTGCATTCAACAGCAGTGTATATTTTGGTAGGCAAAAGGACGAGCCCTTGGTGAAAGATTTGGCTGCAAATGTGAAAGAACGGACCCAACCCTTGAGGAAAGGAGGATACAACATTTCTATGGATATTTTTTTACGTTCTTACTCGCATAGTTCCTGTTACAAAAAAAACTTACACTGCTAAGAATTTCATGTCAAAACACAAAAGAGATTCCAAATGAGCTGAAAACATAAAAAACAATTATTTTACACTTGTCTGCTAATACTAATAATTTTCTGTGTCTTCCAAAGCAAAAAGAAATATAATTATTTACATGTCCATACATCACAATCAGCAATTTATTAATCTTGAAAACATGAAACCATGAATGATCGTATATAATAAAACAAAGATTGTAGTAGATGTGATGGATCAGATGGTTGATGACTAATATACGTCAAGACCTCAAACATGCCGATGCAGCACCGATGCAATATCTATTACACCAAGATGCCCAAAACTAGAACGAAAATGTCACTTACTGGCAATAGATTTTCCTAAATGAACTACCGAAAAACTTTCAAAACGAAACAAAATCAATAATTAACAATCCCAAAACACAGAAAAGAACATTGAACTTCTTTAATGTTTTCGAAATTCACAAGTGTATCCATAGGAGCCAGCAATAGAATTTCCACAAGTAAACGGGAAAGGTTATCGGTTTATTACTATTTATATATAATTTCCTGTTCTTATTTATGGCCGCACAAATTGGGCTGAAAGAGTGTGTTTGTACAAATGTGAAAGAAATATTTGAGGAGAACACTAAATATTTTACTACGAATAAGTGGATAAACCTTGTTTCTGTATGCAGTAAATTACATCCTTTAACACGTGTAGAAGAATCCATCTGTTTGTGGGTCTTTGATTCCAAAAAATGATTGACGCGAAAATGCCTTGTCTCGCTGGTCACCTCTCTCGTCTCTGTAGTCCCTCTCGTCTCTCTTCTCTCTCTGGCCTCTCTTTCGTCTCTCTCGTGTCGTCTCTCTTGTCCCTCCCTGGCCTCTCTTTCGTTTCTCTCGTCTCATCTCTTTCTCGTCTCTTTCTCGTCTCTTCCCGTCTCTCGTCTCGTCTCTTGTCTCGTCTCGTCTCTCTTCTCGTCTCTCTCTCGTCCCGTCTCGTCTCTCTCTCGTCTCTCTCCTCTCTGACTCATCTCTCGTCTCTCTGACTCTCGTCTCTCTGACTCTCGTCTCTCTGACTCTCGTCTCTCTGACTCTCGTCTCTCTGACTCTCGTCTCTCTGACTCTCGTCTCTCTGACTCTCGTCTCTCTGACTCTCGTCTCTCTGACTCTCGTCTCTCTGACTCTCGTCTCTCTGACTCTCGTCTCTCTGACTCTCGTCTCTCTGACTCTCGTCTCTCTGACTCCCGTCTCTCTGACTCTCGTCTCTCTGACTCTCGTCTCTCTGACTCTCGTCTCTCTGACTCTCGTCTCTCTGACTCTCGTCTCTCTGACTCTCGTCTCTCTGACTCTCGTCTCTCTGACTCTCGTCTCTCTGACTCTCGTCTCTCTGACTCTCGTCTCTCTGACTCTCGTCTCTCTGACTCTCGTCTCTCTGACTCTCGTCTCTCTGACTCTCGTCTCTCTGACTCTCGTCTCTCTGACTCTCGTCTCTCTGACTCTCGTCTCTCTGACTCTCGTCTCTCTGACTCTCGTCTCTCTGACTCTCGTCTCTCTGACTCTCGTCTCTCTGACTCTCGTCTCTCTGACTCTCGTCTCTCTGACTCTCGTCTCTCTGACTCTCGTCTCTCTGACTCTCGTCTCTCTGACTCTCGTCTCTCTGACTCTCGTCTCTCTGACTCTCGTCTCTCTGACTCTCGTCTCTCTCTCGTCTCTCTCTCGTCTCTCTCTCGTCTCTCTCTCGTCTCTCTCTCGTCTCTCTCTCGTCTCTCTCTCGTCTCTCTCGTCTCTTTCGTGTCGGTCTTCAACGTTTCTCTCGTCTCATTTGTCTCTAGTCTTTTCTGTTCGTCTGTCGGTCTGTGGTAATCGCTAGCGCCTACACCGCTTAGAGCAGTGGTCGCCAAACGTATGAAGTTTGTGAGCAACCATACCGTTTTCAATTCTACTGTCAGCGACCAAGAAGCCAAGACAGAATTTTTTTTTCAAATCTTAAATTGTTTTGTCTGTAAACACACAGTTCTATTAAATATGAAACACATTTTAATGACATTATATACCAGAAAACTTAAACTCCTGTATCTTAGCACTGTAGAACAATGTCCAGGTTAGCCACCTTGAGCATGACCGCTAGCTACTGCAAAATTGACCAGAGGGCTACTAGTAGCTCGCGACTGACGGTTTGTTGATCACTGGTTTAGATGATTGTCCCCCAAATTATTGTTCTGTAATCAATATAAATAAATTCAAGGCCCTGCTAATTTGAAATCAATACTTGGGTTTTTGGGAGTACTTGACATAGACACAGAATAGATACTACAGACAAACGAAACTAGAGGGCGGTACAATTTCGCATTTTTAGTAACGTTTAAACGATATTTTCTAAAAAATGGTTTCAACGTTTTTAATGAATATTGTCATTTAAGTTTTACTCTTCTTTAATATTCTTGAAGTAATATTTCGATTCTATTATTATAAAACCCAAGGATTGAGAAAATAAAAAAAACATGTAGTTTTGGCGGAGATAGATGGCAGCTGGCTAGAGTGTGTGGCAAGTCCGATAAATTAGCCCAGACCAAACAAAAAATAGAAAACTAATAAAAAGAACATCTGTGCCATTTTGTAGCACTACTAGTTATGTATTTACAATTTTTTAGTTTTTTATCTCTATTTTTATTAATATTTGCTCGTGTGCGATATTATTATTTGCCTGTCCTAAGCAAATGTCCCCTCGGGTTAGCATGTTTTTGCTAGTTATACATACACCAAATATAACGAGTAAAACGGGAATAAAAGACACCTTCACCACCGTTCACCACCAACAAATGCCGGGTCGTATAGCAGATTACACTTTCAATATGGCGACTATGCGCATCATATCGGCGCATGGATTGCGGGTAGATTTCCATTCTGTGTATTATCTATTCTTTGACATGGAACCTTAACAACAGTTTCAAAATGTTCTAAAAAATGGCTCCAAATTTTTGCTTTACACTTTGGTGGAATAGAATTAAAAGCTCTTAATAGCGTAGGTGACATTTTCGTTGAACTCCCTGATTTTTCGAAAATTAACTGTTATAAAGATTTTCAGTGTCCTTATCTTACTACAATATTGGAGATGTAATTTGTTTGCTTATGAAAATCTGTGTTTCAAAGATAATTGGGAAATAAAGTCATAAAGCTATTTCGTCAAACATATTGACTACGTTTTCGTGAACTTTTGAGAGACATATAGGCAACTTTTAAACAAAATATTTTTCTCAGAAAATGACTCCAAATTTTTAATTACATTTTCTCATACGGGTGTTACAGATGGGTAAAAATATTGGTGCTGGTTCCATTTTAAGTGAACTCTGAATTTTTGAAAATTGAAAAAAAATTATCACAAAAGTACAGGAACATAGAGATTTTTGTCTACATTGAAATCTGTTAAAAATCATATAATTAAAAATGACGTACATTTGTTTCAAAAACGAGTGTGTCCGCATAATTTCTACTTGAAGTTAATGCAATTTATAAAAAAAGTTTTTTCAAAAGCCCTTCCTAAGTTTTTCTATATTTTTTTCCACGGATAGAGAAAAGAACGATAAAATAATGGCTGAAAATCTTATTTTCGTTCTAATCTCTGGATTTTCGAAAATTGTGTAACTTAGAAATCATGAGAGATACCCAGTGGCGGAGCGTCAGCGTAGGCAGAGTAAGCTGTGCTATCCCTATGAATCTTGAAGAAGACGAGAAATATCTCTTCACTAAAAAAATTATAATTTCAAAAAGTTTTTTAGTTAATTAATACTGTACGTACGCGCACCAAGCTAATTTTACTATTCTCATGCGTATTCAATGCGATGTGTCTTCGCCGCCGCCCGCTGCTGCAGCTGCGGGCAGGCTGCGGGTTTAGACGAAGTCCGATTCGCCTAGGGCCGTTAGACAGCTGTAGGCCAGTGACGGGGCGCGGGAAAGTGAGCGCGCATGCGCACTGTGTAGGTTCGACCGGTGAGTCGCCCAGAAGTTTAGGCCGACCTTACAACTGGATAAGTAATTTAAACTCTTTCCGGCTGGCGCTCTCTTCACCACGAATTTCCGTGGAACTTCCGGAAATGTCCGCTAGCGGTTATTGAGGCAACTTCAAATATTACGACTAACAATAAAAGTAAAACAGGTATTTATTCCAAATTTCCGTATTAGAATTCCTCTGTCGCTAATTCATTAAGTACAAAATTGAGAATGTTCACTTTATTCTCCCACATTATTTAGCGTTGTGTTAACTTTTAATAAAACACTATCATTTAAAAAACGTTTATTTTAAGCATTTATGAGTTGGTATTGCGGCGAGTGTGTGAATCCCCCAGTAATATTGTGTTATGGAAAGATCAAACAGGATCTGATCAGTGCTATTTCATTTCGTAAGTTGATTGAATAGCGTATTCGTGTGTAGGTTACAAGTGAAATGTCGTTGACCTGCATGTCGCTGTGGCTTATTGACAATGAGCACTCAGAAAATAATTAAAACACATTTACGTAATTCTAAGTCAAATAAAGACTCTTCAACTTGGCTACTATTTTAAGAGAAAAGAAACTTTCTTGTAAGTGTTCGCAAGATGCTATGTTTAAATAAAGAGTGGCATATTTTCTGAAGAAAACCAGACATTTAGAACTGATTTACAAAAAAGTCAAACTATTTAGGTGGCCGCAAATTTTTGAAAACAATGAGTATACATCAATTATAAGTAAGCAGTTCCATTTACAATTTTTTTTTAAATTCTGCAGTAGCCTTATTCTTGATTGAGTATTGTTGCATGATTTATTATTATTAGTATTATTATTTATTATTTATTATTATAATATTTGTAATCTTCTGATCTCTACCTTCGAAATATTTGATATTTCACAAATTAAGTATTGTGTGTTTACAATATGCTCGTGACTCAGCTTATCCAAAAATTAACCTCACGCTTCGCTATTGGAGATACCATTGGTTTTTAAGCATCGGCAAAAGTGAGTAAGGCCTAGCGTCTGCGTACTGTAGCGGTCAAAGACATGGGTAGTTAACTCCGTTAATTTGAGTTCGGTAGCCGGTTCGTAGGTAGTTCGGTAACCGGTACAAAGAATGCGCGAAAGTATGTGATTTTCTAAGACTACTAGTTTAGTTATATGTTTTAATGCACACTGAAGGATTTGATTTGATTCATTTTGTCAAAGAACAGTAAAGTCTGTTACGTATGTGAAAGAAGTACAATCAGTACACATTTTCTTGAGCCTCGGAATAACTTTCCCAACTTTAAACCTTATGTAGTTGAATGATGACTAAACGTTCCAACAAAGGGAGGTTAGCCACGTTTGGATAGTAGACTTTTTCGCTCCAGAGTTGCAGAAAACTTCATTGTATCGGTAAGCTAACTACATATTTGATGTGATGTATTGCTAGAAAAATAGTGTTCCCATACCGCGGATCTCCTACCACAAACAGCAAAAGAGAATGGAGGAGCTAGCAAATGTGAGCAATGGACTTGTTTGAGGAGGTGCCCTATAATAGCTGCCAGTACTCCCACTTACCAACAATAGCTTCTCGAAGGACAAGTATGTCTGTGAGCGAACATACACACTGTAGATTTCTGAAATAAAAATACATTATATTCCAGGGAAGTTGCTATCATTCGGCGTAATTCTGACGACAACACTTGAATTAAGAAGCATGTAATTAGACTGAGTTATCATTTCATAGTAAATTAATTAAGATTGAAATACCTTGTAAAGATAAAAATATTGTTTATGCAATTTAAAATACACCGTTGGTGTAGTTGAGATTAAAATATTACAAGGAAACCATGAAAAACTACAATAGACTACACTTATATCACAGTTATTAGTGATTTGCATGGTTCTAGTGGGGTGGAATCACAATGCGCATTAAGAACACACAGATTATACTGAAGACGCAAAATTTCTGCAACAAAAAACATAGTAATAATGTTTATAGTGACTTAGGAATGTAGTATGTGTGGTTGCCGTGCGCCGAGGAAGCTCGATGACGTCCTGTATCAGGTCAGCTGTTCCGACCACCTGGGAGCTCCGTGAGGTGTACCTAGGCAGTGAAACTTGCGTGAGGCATACAACCACAGACTCCTCACTAGAGAGCGGAGGCCTATAGCTTGTATTGTTAATAGTCACCATACCGAACAATACATTGCTCATTATGGTATCTGGCACGACTAACTAGCGAGCAACGTCATTATGCATGCTATGAAACATGGAGCAGTCATAAGTTCTGTTCAGATAACAGTTGCCACGAACTTTCACAGTTTATAAGTTCAGACCATAGAACCACGAGACTTAGCACAACGTGTGTGAGAATAGTTTTCACACAGACATTGGTGTAATTGTTTGGTAACAGATTTGTAGTGTACGTATAATACGTTACACACATATAAAGAAATGCTCTATACACGCACCTTACATGTTAACGGTGAATTAACATACACTGATTATGAGCTCGAGCAATCATTATAAGACGTTGTGCAACACACGTAAGATAATTATGTTACAGTAATTTATAACTAGTTCAGTTCTCATGGAGCGTACTAAATGGATAAAGAACATCGTTCAACAGATCTTGCACACACGTACTAAACATTTTGGTGAAGATAACAGAGAAGAATTCAGATGTGGTTGAGTGCGGACCGGCGAGACAGGCGTGCTTCGTACGAGTATCAGAGCCCGACTGACTTCGTTTCATTGCGTCGCTGGTGGGGCGAGGCAACGTTCGCGGCAGAAGGATGTTCAGCCAATGAGAATTGATTTTGGTACGTTGCAATGAAATGATGCAGTGAAGTCCAATGAAGTCTTTGAAGAGTCTTATGATGCTAATATATCAAGTTGATTGTATGGGATAATAACTGCACGAAGTGTGGCGTGATTGCCGCGTGGGCAGCCATTTCGCGGAATGTATGAACGGCTGTGAGGCGAAACGATGCTGGCATGTTGCGCAATCTATTGGAGCGACTGTAGTCTCATGCAGATAACTAATAATATAATACAGTACAGTATAATTAGAATACAATACAATTAGCATTATGCTTGTGCGATACTCAATTACTATTTATGGCAGGGCGTGCATGTTAGAAAATACAATTTATGTTTATAAAATGATACATTAAATTTGAGCATGTTCCTACAGAGATCTCAACAAAACATTTTTCTTACATCTTTGTCCGTTACTCTCCCTTACATGCACACACTTGCGTGTACACTAGCGTACTACACTACCATACAAGTGGAGAGATCAATCGGGAAAGCTTGTCCCGGCTAGGGCGGTGCGCCGCTGATGGGAGATGCCCGCTGGAGGCAGGAATCACCATCGACGTGTAGACTGGCGACGGATCTCACCTTCCATTGGAGCAGGCACACCACCACCTCTAGGAATTAAAAAAAATCACTGCAATGAGAGTAGCAGCGACACTCTGAAACAATTAATTAGAACAGCTCGGGTGGGATGGGTCCACGAGTGCTGTTGCGGAATGGGTCGGCGAACACAGAGCAATGCTGCTGCAAAATGGCGGTGACTTTTCACTAACAAATCCATGACATTAAAAACGGTGAGATTCGAATAAAGACATCATTAATATTTTTTTGTATTGTAGCATGCGAAGGATAATTGGCGAAGAATAATTGAAGTAGGGAAGTTTTATTGAAGGGTTACCTGCATTATCACATGTGTAGAATTCGCAACAGGTTTAACCATTTAACACTCCTTCAATATACTCATGTGCCCCCTTTACACAAATTTCCACTAATGAATATTTTCTTATCTTAACTATTTTCCCCGGTAGAATGCTATAAAATTTAAGCAAATGATTTAACTCTCCAAATTTATTGAAAACACGTTTTTTTGCGGAAACGGAAATGTGTTGAACGCCACAATAACGATAAATAAACTAAAACTGGCTGCAGTGCCCTTTGTATACATCGACACTCGGACTTTTAAACGCTGCTTTGCTCCGTACTTTTTTTACAGAGAGCTTTTTAGTGAAATACGAAATAAAAATGAATTATTACACACGTATCCTCTGAAAGTTTAAACATAAATAATAGTTTTAAAATGTGTTAAAAACGAGTGTATGAAGTTTAGTTCTTCTCAAAGCCTACATTACGGAAAGACATTCGTTTCATCTTCAGCAGTTGCGTCTCATAGTGTGATCCACGTTCGAACAGCGAATGTAGGACGTGAATAAGTACTCATGTACTTATTCACTCACCCACGCATAGGTGTGACGACCAACCTGCAATGCGCCCGAAAAGGCTGTTTCGCGAAATATATAGTGAGTGCATTGATAAGACCACGTGTTCTTCTTTCAATAATCATCTATCATCAGAAACATCGCACCACTTCTTGTCAAGAGTAAACCGTAACAATGGGTAAAAATGTTTCAGAGAAATCGCGATAGAACGTTTTGCGAAATATTGTTAAGGACGCAACTTTGGCGTTCTTACAGTATGTACAAATTTTTCTAAGAGGGATAGTTGAGAAATTTGCATATTAAGAAACCAGCGTTTTTAAATGTTTATAAATACCTGTTTGGAAATGTTTGCTTTCAAAATCAAATAATTGTAAGAAACTTGAACATTTCAAGTGACCATGGATTCGACAGTTCTCGTGATTGGATATTTGTGTTCCCCAACGCCTCAATATTTTTCTCATTAGTCCCATGAGTGTTGTGTGTACTGTACCTTGGGGGAGACGGTGTTCCTCGCACGCTGGAACATTAGATCCGGCAAACGACCTTTATGATGGTACATGTTTTTCGTCCTCCAGGTATCTTCCCTTGCGCGGCACCGGCACTACCGTGGAAAGCCCTAAGCTCGCCACACGGGTGGTAATGAACTGTGTGTCTGTGTGTGTAAAGGGAGAGTAGTCGAGGATGAGGAAGGAATGATTGCTCGTTAACTGTCGTCCGTTTGTTTGGTTAATACTGTGACATTCACCTGATACTAATTGAAGAAACCATGGAAAACTACGGTAGTGCCCCGCTAAAGGAAATTCCTGGAGAGTGAGAACAGGCCAGCCGACATGTAGGACAGCGCCGGATCTCACGTCCCAATCAATCTCCCGTATTCACGGGAATCAATACTCATGTACTTATTCACTCACCCACGCATAGGTGTGACGACCAACCTGCAATGCGCCCGAAAAGGCTGTTTCGCGAAATATATAGTGAGTGCATTGATAAGACCACGTTTTCTTCTTTCAATAATCATCTATCATCAGAAACATCGCACCACTTCTTGTCAAGAGTAAACCGTAACATAGTGGCATCATAGTTTGTTTTCGTCTTCAAGAATACCAATTTTAAATCCCAATCGATTGATATTGCAATCCGGCTACGCTAAGGTGGCCATAGTCTGCACGATTTCGACACTTACTTGATGGATGATGACGAGACCGAGGTATCTCTGATTGATGTCCGTGTCCTTCTTAAGAAGCTTGTATTCATCGTGGTACCGTTAGCTAAAGTGATGCAGATGAATCGGTTGTTTACTGCAGACTTTTGTGACACTGTCATGTATTGCTACCGCACATTCAATTGTTCCAGTAACCCTGCTCTTCCTCTAAAAAGACCATCGCCTTTAGGTCCCGCGATTCCTCTTTCACAACAGCTCACTTCCTGTTATCACTACACTCTGGCATGAAGGGGAGAAGGCGATTTCATATGCTCTGAAAGTGTGCATCTAAATGCCTAGTGATGTAAGCAATACCGCTTCGCGTAGTTTCCCGTATCCACTTCAGTGTTGTTGGAACTAATAGAAAATATACCTTTGAACTATCAGATGTGAAATTTTTGGTTTTGAGGCCATAATTGAACAAAAGTGGTGAAGAAATTGACAAAACATTTCTTCTCTCAGTTTCTGAATTTCGTAAATTTTCCGTGAATACTCATTACATACAAAGGGAAAATATATACCCCAAAAAGCCACGATGACTTCTTGGCGTGAGAATAAACATATATTTCCTCTCTTGTCATGATTAAGCGTACACCAGTGAACTTATTAATAGATTGACAATACTGCTGGTAAACAATGCAGCTAACAATGAACGTTCTTGAGCCGATTATCCCCGAGATTCGAAGTAATATCCAACCTTTTTGCCATCAAGAAGAAAAGGTTATTTTATTTAAAACTAATATGTCATGATGAACAGTTACCGATGTATGTGACACACATCACTAGAGCGAGGAGCGACGTTTTGGACACGTTTCATTTTTACACGAGCCCAGCCACACGGCAAACCTCAGCGAGCGGCGGAAACAGAAAAACGATGCTCTAATTTCCTCAGAGCCACTTTGAAGGTGGCATTGCGAAGCCTTCATGTTTGGCAAAAGTAATTATGAGCGTGACAGAGAGTACATTGAAATATACTGGCATGGTACATCAAAGGGGAAATTTGAGAGCTCACTGCGCTGTTTGAAACTTGTAAGTAAATGTTTTTACAGTAATATAAATTTCCCTGAATAAAGAGGAGCAAATAATATATTTTAGTATATTTTGTCTTATTGTAAACGTAGGGTATAAATTCTCAGAAAACATACTAGCCCTACACCTATTATACAAGGAAGCTCGACTGAGGTACGAAGAAACAAGGTGTCATTTTGAAGAGGGAGGTAGAACTTCCCGTTTGATGAATATTTTAATTTTTGATAATTAGTGTAGGGTCTCATTGAGTTAAAATAATTATTCAGCTGAAAATGATTACCGTATATTTAAAATTTTGTAACGCCGTTGTAAATTTCATCATTACCCGATTATATCTCTGTGCTTCGAAAGTGAACTACTGTGTCACATTAACTAATTTACAGGAGAGCCATTTGAAGACGTTTGGACGTTTCAGTGAAGTTCACGTGATTTTAATTTGACTGTAACGTTTTTAAAAATGTCTCATGAACATAGTTGTTAAGAAGAAGAAGAAGAAGAATGAAAATGTAACATGTGCGTTAAAACTCTCCATATTAGCACAAAATTGTCATAGTACCTCCGGGGTACAGATTTGAAATGTAGTGAACACTTAATCTGGGTATGGGTCAGTGATTGCGAGGGGGCAAGACTGCGAGCAGGGGTGATAGAGAGGGCAGGCAAGGGGATGTTCGGAACCGGGGTAAGTGGGGTCTGTGAACTAAGAACGCAGAACTGGCGAGCCACAAGTCCTCTTCGGGCTCCGCACCAGAAAGCGATGTTTAGCTATATTTCATAGAAATGGATGTCCACTAAAGTTAAGTGCTTCTGACAAATAAATCCTTGCAGTCGCAAAATATGGCATACATTATATGCCGATATCTCTTCCGCGCGATGAAGGGTGCGATTCGTGGAGGAACGAAGCGGGGGACGGGTGGAGTGCGAGAGTGGGGTTCTCGCAGCCGGGCGGAGCTAGATCTCGTGGAAGAAGACCTCACGAAAATGTGGACTTCACGATATGTATTTTCGTGATCACAAGTTATTTGTACCTTCTTCATTAGGCCTTCAAATGTTTTTATAATACATAAAATATGACTGAAATTAGTCAATGATGATTAATAATGTTTTAAAACCAGAATCTGCTTATATTGGTGATAGTATTATGTACTAATTATTTAATATATTTCTTTTTAAAAAATTAATATTTTGAGAAACCAAAGGAGTTCGATTCCCAGAATTCCTTCAAGTTCGATTTCCAAATCCTGCATTGCTCTTTGATAAGGGGGCAACTTTTTATCAGTACCTTGACTTGCCGTCTTCGAATTTCATATGGACAATTTTTTCAAGGAGACACAAAACAAAGAACCATCCCGTGCAAATACTCACGTTTTCGAGATCATCCGTTTATTTCATTTACATATTATTTAATCGATTTTAATATGTTTCGTTCTGGTATTTAAATTGTGATCAATAATTTTCGAACGTGGTGTAATAGTGGTTTTAGAATTCTTTTCTAATTTTGGTCAAAACAATTAAAGGAAACCACTTTTGAACAGTTATTTTCATTTCCATTAGTTTGGCCAAAATCCTTAGACCGAGATCTTGACCTAAAAAATTCTCGTGAATAGTCCTTTCAACAACTGAGTTAAATTGTATGATGCTAATAGTAATAATTAAAGGTGCAATGGAAATGCGATGTATGTATGAGTGGGTTTTGTATGACTCCAAGCCATAATCAAAGGAAGAACACCCATAAGATATGAATAATAAGCACTGTTTCTGTTCATTGGCAAGTCATTTCCGTTTTCATTGATCACTCTTACGTTTTACTTTTCATAATTGTCATTTTAACGCATTTTAAATACAATATTGTTTTAGACTGTTGATTGTTATTTTTTCAGAGATGCATGAATTAAAAATGAATATTTTCATGAAAAGTGCCGGTCCTTTAGAAAACGGTTGCCGGCAATAGCCACGAGCCGCGGTGTCTGTGGGATCGATCCCGTCTTGGGCGTGATGTTTGCTTAGTGTTTATTTATTTAATATACAGGATTAATCCCTTTACCATATTTTCATATAAAAGACAAAATCTGAGAGATAGCTTATATAAACAATAAATCTACACCTTGATGGGTAAAGTATCTCTATTAGGTTGAGATCATACATAATTTAGTATAATGCTATATAATAATTTTAAAGTATTTCGAAAGACATGTGACTGGCATCAATAAATCCCATCTGGATAATACCTGTATTCTCAAGTAAGCCTTTCATTACGGTCTCTCTAAGTAGTAGCCTTACAATTGCGTTGAGGTGATTATTACTGTTGGAAAAAGACTATATCTTGAAACGAGTAGACCTAGTTGGTCACTATGAAGTAATTAGAATCCAAAATTTGAAGACATATATCATATTTTGTATTATTTTTGTGTAATAGACGGAATTATTATACATTCTTCTCTATCTGAGAGAAGAAGGGTTCAACCTATCCACTACTATCTGATAATTAGGTGAAAGTTTGCGGCATGGCGGTCGTGTGTTGCGGCATGGTGTTACTTGTCGCAACCACTAATGTAGCCCCCTCATCCCGTTCCTCCCGCGAACTCTCTCTGCCCCGATTTTTGTAGTTTGTTGGGGGCGATGTAACTTCTTCTGCGTACTAGAGGGAGAAGGCTGACGTAATGGGCTTAAGTACCCGCTCTGTGAGCGCCGTCTTGCTCCCTTGAGCCACCTTGCCACCACGAGCGCCACCTTGCATCAAGACCTCTCTATCTGTAATGTCCTCGGAGTATGAAGAAGACCACGTCAAATTATATTGGACCTCTTCCGTGAGTACTTATGGGATTAATTTAGAATGTTAATATATTTTGGCCAACAATTTGGGAGACGTGGAACATAAACATTTTATAGAAAGTCAATAGTTGATAATTTTTTTAATTGTTATGTAATTAGTTTTCATGCCTCCTATATTTTGAGAATCAATCAGCACCACATAATGTAATACAGTCGACTCCGTTATAGTGAACTTCTGAGGACTAATATGTTTGGTGCACTATATCCGATGACAAAATTAAATAACATTCTCCACAATGATCGATTTTATTCATACAGAGGTACAGCAGAATATATTAACAGCACGGACTGAAAAATTCAATATCTTTATTTGTCTTGAAAATATATATTTTCATTTGTTTGCTTCGTACATTTTACATTAGTAATTTCTCTAGATTCTTCTCAGTGTTCGTGCTCTCCGCATACTCGAATCTTCATTGACCTCTGTCTCTACGGATCGTGATGCAGTTCTTGATACCTTTCAATGCCTCCTACACTGTTGGAACAGATTTCCATTTCTCGAAGGCCCTTCTACTCACCCCATAATCACATACGAGATCCCAATTAATTTCCAGCACTTAACCAATTAATGCGCCGGCGATGGTTTTTAGCGTATCGACTGTTAAACACTAGTTCGCGGGGTTCAAACCCGATCGATGCCGTGGTTCTTAGGGGCGAAAAAAATCCTTCCTACGCCTTCCTTCGGAGGGAAAGTAAAGCCGAAAGACTCTTTAATCATCAGACAATAATCTAAAATCGTTTTTTATACATCATCATTAGTCCCTGAGTGAATAAATTTCGGCAACAATATACAGAAATTGTTAACTTGCCCTGAGGCATATTGTGGATTTGTCTATTACTTCTCTATGTGATCAGTTTTTCGATTTTTTATAAGTACAGAAACAACTGAATGTAGAATGTAGTTAAGTCTGAAACTGTCAAGTTTTACTCCAAATATTAATTATCCTGTGGGACGAAATAATCATCAAAATCTCATTGACTTTTAATTTTGAATCTTAATCACTTTTTAAAAATCTCTTACGTCATGACAATTAAGAAATTATAGATATAGAAAGTTTTTATGAACAAATGTTTATCCTTTCCAATATCTTTAATTAATACGCCTAATATACCTGTATTAATTATAATGACACTATATTTATGTAGTTCTGCTGTATTTCATGACCATCTATAGTGGAATCTTTCGAGTAGTTAATGGAATCCATAGAGTAGTTTCATGGATATTGGTACAATATTCAAAGTTTATTGGCGTAATACCCGTGAACTACTCGATGTAATGTCATTATAATATAACAGTATTATCTCACAATGATATAGAAAATTTTGCATACAACGCATAATTATTATAACTATTTATTTCGTTTATAAGCAACAGATGTGTATCGTGAATCCGATGTTACAAAAATATAGTTGTCTTAAAATATGTAATTTAGAGAATGATTAGTTATTTCAGGAATTAATACTTGAATAATAAGTGTTGTGATGAAGTAGATTAGCATATACAGTATAACAATGACGTACGTGTCTGAAATACTTCGTTTGTTTAATCTAGAGTTATTAATTTGACCTAATATACTCCGTTTACTAGTGAATTAAGCGTCTACAAACTTCATGAATGAGAGCGGAATAACAATTCATTAATATTATTGCAGTGGTATAATTATCATGTTGATCTACACCTGCCAAGTAGAGGAACTTACAATTTACCTTGCGCCAAGTTACAATTATTGCGCCTTGTTACCTCTTACAGGAGTCTATAATCATCGTGATTAGGGTTAGAGGAAATTACAATCACTCAATGAGAAAACACAGCTTGTTCTTCCTCCAGAATAAACACTAAATCTCTCTTCCGAAATAATTTAGTATAAATCCACGAATTCGGCGGGAGTGCCCCATTGTTGAACACCGATGAACACACATTATTAAGCATCCCACGCGTTGAGAGGGAACGTGTTCGGAAGCTGTGATCTAGTGGTTGGGAAGTTACCGGTCTGGTCGCTAGTCGCCCAATCAAAGGTCGCCCCCATTGCGAACCGGGCGACATTCCTCCACGCGGCCGCGACTCCCGCGCGTGCATCCCGCAGCGATTTACGGCCACGACGCGTTGTCTGCCAGGGGCGCTTCACTGGTAGGCACAGTGGGCCAAACGAAAGCTCTTTGTTGGCACAACTAAAAAATAAAAAAATACATGGAAAATTTCGCAAATAGCTTTTATTAGAGAGAAGCTTATAATTTCTTATTAGTTCTTGTCAATTCTTGTTATTTCATATCAGTTCTTGTTCAAAAACGATCATTTTAAGTTGTTTTCGTATTTCAACTTGTATGTGGGTTAGAGTAGAGGTCCCAAAATGTAAGAAAACGTACACAGAATTCACTTCTCCTCTAGTACGTCACACACAGTCTTTCACTATTTTTTGTCGTTAAATAAATAGATAGCACGCCCGAGAGCGGGGATTACCGAGAACGCTCGAAGGCCGTCATTCTGGCAGCTGGTGCATTTCAAGGGCGATTTGTGCAGTTTTGGGAATTTAAAAATCACAGAAAAAACGTGGAATTTGTTAACACTTTCTAGACTCATTTCACTAATTGCAAACATTCTTAACTCCAATAATGTAAATAACATAGATTCGAAACTTTGGAGTGAAAAATACTCATATTTATTGAAAATAACTAATTTCAATGCTTAATCTGGAATGTATTCTACATTTATACCCTTATTCATCAATAAATTATACACTTATTTATTTTTTAATTGTTTTATCTCGGTTAGGGAGGCATGCACGGAGGTAAAATATTTACAAAATGTTAAATAGCTGCCTTGCTGAGCGTACAGTATTCTTTATCGACCTACCTGATCATGAGGGTTATTAGAACAGATATTCGTGACTTCCAAATTATATTCGTAAATCCTGGGCTTAATATTGAGGGACTGGTATGAAAACAATCAAAAGAAATAGTTCGAACTCCTCTACATCGTGCAACTGTGAGTCGAAAAGATGTTCTATATATTGCTTGTTATAGACAATAAGTTCAAAAAGTTTAAATTTATAGATAATCAGTTCACAAAGAATGTCATTAAAATATATTATTAAAAACGTATGACATAAAAATAATTGACTCAAAAAGTATGACATGGTATCTGTGTGTTTTTGGTATGAACGGCGTTTCGCATACTACTATGCATGCTTCTTCAGGTGCATCTATACAATTGCTTTGTAAACAAATCTCACAAAAAAACTTTACTTTTGTAAAGAAAACATTTTAGAACGTAGCAATCATAAGCATAGACTTTTGGAGAGGTTTACCTGTCACGTACATATTAAAATGTTTAAAATAAATTACGTTTGGTACTGCTTCTCTTCAATACAACTGATACACGCTAGAGGGAAGAAGGCAGGCCTCCAAAAATTTAGTGAAATTTATCTGAACCACCGGATCGGGGTCGGGGGTTTTATTCTTTAAAAAGGAAGAGGCAGGCAAAGAGAAAGAAGTGAATATATCGCAAGATAGAGGAAATGAAAAAAGGAAGATAAGAGAAAGAAAGATATGGAAGAGTGACAAGAGAAAGAGAGGAGAAAAGGAATAAGAGAAGGGGGCAAGAAGGGATGCAACAGGGAATGAGTGGCCGGAGAGGAAGAAGACGGTGAGAAGGGAAAGAAGAAGAACAACAAAGAAAATATCGAGGAAAGCGAAAAGGGAGTGACGATAAATAAAAGAGGAGGAGAGTCAAAGTAAAAAAAGAGGCACAATTGTGAAAGATGACGAGATACAAGTGAGGAAGAAGAAAAAAAAAAGATAAGAAAAAAATCAGTAAAAGAACAAGAGAAGAAGAGGGAGAAGAGAGACAAGAGAGAAAAACGAGACAAGGAACAACTATAAAAGAAGACTATCAGAAGAGTATAAGAAAGGCAATAGTAAGGACGAGCAGAAAAGGAAGAAGAAGGTTTTTTGAATTTGAACTTGCGAATATCACACAAGATCCGTAAGAAACAACGCAACTGTTAAACTGCCCTCCACGCAACATTCACATACAGCCACCCACTGCGTCCCAGTGCTCGGTCCCTGTGGCAAGGCGGGGGCGGGGCGGGGCAGGCGGTCGCGTGGCGCGCGCTGCTTGTTAGGCGGCGAGCGCTCCGGGCCCCGCGCGCAAGGCCGCGACCGGGGGCGGTGGCGGCGGCGGCGGCGGCGGAGGCAGCGGCGGTGGCGGCGGCGGCAGCGACGGTGGCGGCGGGCAGCGGGAAAAACGCAGGCGCGGCCGCCTCGCGGGGGCCTAATTAAGAAGCCGATCTGAGACGGCTCGCCCGCCCGACGGATGGACGGACGGCTGACGGAATAAATAAAACGCCAAGACGGACGGCGGCGGCGCGCGGCGCGCGGCGGCGGACGGCGGGGGGCGGGGCGGAAGGGAGGTCGCGGCGCCGCGGAGGCGGCGGCGTTCGCTTCAATGGGACGGCGCGCGGCGCGGACGAGAGCGGACGGTGGGGATTGACGGAGGCAGCTCGCTTCATAAGTTGCGATTTCGGTGGAAGAGCTCGATTGTTGAACACTGAGGAACACATTTTTTCTTAATTGTTGCGTCTTCGCAACACGGCTCTTAGCCCTTGTTGGGTATTGAGCATACCTGGAGTCATCCTACGTGAAGTTTTCTTTTGTGTCTCGTCTCCTCGTAGTCAGTCAGTGCTTTTTATCCTTTCGGCCAGGGGCTCGACACGTTAAATCCCGAGGTTGTCATACGGTCAACCGTCAAGGAATCAGTGGTTTCTCGAGTTGCTTAACTTCCGTGACTTCACGTAGTGTAGTTAGATAGCGACGCCGGTTTCTTAAATATAAATTCGGAAATTCCGTGGAACAATTCTCTTGTAATCGCAGGTGAATGAACACCCATTATCAAGCATCACATTAGTTGTAAGGAAACGTGTTCAGAACTTAAAAATATTTGGTCGAGACCCGGCTAAGATGCTCAATGCAACAACTATTGCCGCTGCAGCCTTTGTGATCGGGAGGCTATATGGTTCGTCCGACGGTGGAGGATTTCTGTAGCTGCTTTGAATTCGAACGCGCTCTGGAGAGAACGTTAGCGACCAGTTGTTCTGATCGATAGTTTTCTAAATATTCTCTGGTCAAAACGGGGCAAATGTGGGAGTAGTACCTTGACAATCCGGCTAATAATTCACATCAAATTCTTACGGAACTTTTCAGATATGACAGGAGAATACATAAGACAGTAATGCCTAACAAACAAGTTAGTGTAGTGAACACCATACATCACGATGCGTCCCTTTTTACATCAGCGTACTTCCTGTTTTTAACCGTGAGAATATGAACTTCTTCTAAACTACTGTTCGTCATCGTAAAAAAATGATGCTTCTTTTTTGAACATGGAATCCAGACAACCTAAAGGCTAATGACCCCCCAGCAATAATAAGCCCTTTATCGTTATCCTAATTCAAAAAATATTTTCTGCAAGTTTACCCAACAATTTCAGTGAATGTTGCGGACGATGTTTTACTGTTCTTTAATATTCTAAAATTAATATTTCCGATATACCATTAGGAAATCGAAAAATGAAGAAAATTTCAAAAAAATGTTCTTTGGGCGGAGGTAGAGGACAGATGGCAAGAGTATGTGGCAAGTCCGAATAGCTACTTGAGACCAAAGGAAATAGAAAACTAATACGGGAAAGTGTGTGCTATTCCGTAGCACCACTAGTTTTCTTAATTTAGCAACTAGTCTTACCCACTTTTTCGTAATTAGGGCTCAGTAATGAATTTTTTCTGCTGAAATTTCGTCGTTATTACGTATATTACTCCGTCTATACCTATGTATACGAGAAAGTAAAAAATATGAAAATTGGAGCAACCACGTACATGTTTGTACGTGATGAGATGAAATATGAAAAAAAGTTACTATTTTATGGTTTAATTAACAACTGGTTTCGTTACTACTTCTGGGTGAGAATTGAGAAAGGCATATCATTCATTACGAATTTTCCAAAGTGAAGAGAACTATCCTGGGCATAAGAACGAGACATTTTGTACCTTAGGTTACAGAGATTTTACTGTGGCTACCTCAAAGAATGCCACCAGATAAAGCATTCCCAATATGTAGTTGACAAAGGTACATGTTTGTGGGAACAGCTTGCATCATTTCAATGCGTATTTTGTTACATTAACAACTATAAACGCCTAATAATATTTTTGATTTTGAACTTCATGGATTTTGTTGTGTTGATCGGAGGAGAGTGTATATAAGGTGAAGTGAAATAGATATAAAAAGGTTACAGAATAATGAGCTTATTTTAGCAGAGGAAAGGTGGGGTCGTTGAGATGTAAGCCAGGTGCACACTGAACAACTAGTGCCGGTCACTTCTCGGCCACTAGTCGTCACCACCGCATTTGCACGCAGTTTTCCATGCTCTTTAAGCAGAGTCCCACATACTCGACCACTCGTGCAGCCGCGAGCAGCCACAAATTCCGGCGGTGGCCGGCTCTCGCCGTTTGCGGTGGCCACTAGTGGCTCGGTCTGCGCACGACACTTGCCTAATGCTAGCGTCTCAGTTAGGCAGCGTTGACTGCTCAAGGGATTCGTGTTTTATCTTGAAGACGTTCGTTATAAAGGTTTTCACCATTGTTGTCGAAGACTCTACCGGCTGAGATGGCTCAGTGACAACAACCGTATTCTCTCTAGTGTCTCTGACAGGGACGTTCTAAGGTTTGGGTCCCGATAGGGGCGGAGTTTCGTCCCTAGGAAGGTCGAATTCAGCCGCTTTTTGGAGGAGAATTCTAGCGATTCTAGCGAACGGCTAAACCGATCGCTAGTTTTCCGTGTTTTCTTCGACCAGTACAAGGTGAATGCCGGAGCAGTACCCTAACCAATGAGTCACGAACTGCATGC
The DNA here is from genome assembly GCA_031308135.1 of Acheta domesticus. Taxonomy (NCBI): domain Eukaryota; kingdom Metazoa; phylum Arthropoda; class Insecta; order Orthoptera; family Gryllidae; genus Acheta; species Acheta domesticus. The sequence continues at coordinate 248,157,377 of JAHLJT010008446.1, read as the reverse complement.
AATCATTCCTATCTCATCCTTGCCCTCTCTTCTCACCTTACACACACACACACACGCGCTGGCGCGCGCACACACTTACATCCACATATATCGAGAGATCACTCGGAAACTGAGAGCTCATAATCCAGGCTGGGTGATGTCAATTGAGGGAGATACCTGAAGATACTTGAAGCAACTCACCCTCCTTGTAAAGAAACTGAAATGGTTTATTCATGCATTTTAAACTATTTAAAAAGCAAGACAAAATCTCTACGTTCTTGACTTAAAATTGAGAGTGGATGTTACAATGATGTACTAGCGTCCAGGAAAAACCAGAGACCTGGGAAGAGTATATTCACTGGGGTCATTATTTCAAACTAATGTTCCGTATCCCCTATATGTAAACAGAATTAATTTCTCCATATAACAGAGATAACCTAAAGGGGTTAATTTGAATTAGAAGCACATATTGTAAACTTTTTGTTTTGAATGAAATGCAATATTTGGGGTCTCAGTTTTATCGAACCCTGAATCAAGTTGCCCCTGTTGTCCCCATCTGGGCTCCCCTGTGTATTTGTTGCAAATCGAAAGCTGCAGATCGAAAACCTAATCCAAAAAATTCGTCTATTTAAATCGTGGATAATAATAATAATAATAATAATAATAATAATAATAATAAAATGCCTTTATTAATGGCGAGGCTCAGGCCATAGGGCCTGCTCTTCCGCCTAACCACTCAATCTACATTAATACAGAGAAATAATATTTTAAGAGGGGGAGGGCCAGCTGTACATTTACATCTGGGAGAGCAAAACTAGGGACCACCCCGGCATACGCCTTAAAGCGATTGAGTAAACCCAGAAAACCTCAATCAGGGTGTCGGCTAAAGGCCGAAACATTTTAAGAACAAAGAGAGAAGTGAAAGAGAGTGGAAATGCAGATGGAAATGAAGAAGAAAGGTCGAAAGAGAAAGAAGAAAGGAGAGAGACTAAAAGGGGGGACAACTGTACATTTATGACTGGGAGTGCAATACAAGGGACCATCCCGGCGTACGCCTTCAGCGATTGAGTAAACCCAGAAAAATCTCAATCAGGATGGCGGCTTAGGGCCGAACATTAATAGAGCAGAATATATACACAGTAGAGAAAGAGAAGAGAAAGATGTTCGGAGGGGGGCGAGTCATAATGAAAAAATGGGGAAGTTTGTGAGCAAAGGGAAGGGAGAAGAAGCGAAGAAAAGGAGGAAGAAAAAGTAGGCGGAAGACGTGAAGTTATTCCAGAGACGTTACATCAAGGTACATTCGGTTTACATGAGCACTATACATAAGTATAAAATCATTTTTAACACCAGAGGAGTACAATACATTATAGGCTAATAGTAACAATAATTTAAATTACAATATTGACAGTATTCAGGAAAAAATATAAAAGTATAGTAGGATCTTAACATCAAATTGTATTTATACCAACATGTTGCAGTAAAGATTATGATGATAATACAAAAATAGCTACGAGTATAAGTACGTTTATCTGGAATGTCGCTAGTCACTTTATGTATATTTTATTTAAACAATTCCATTAAGATACACTGAAAATTATATGATTGTATTAAATAATTTACAGGGGTTGATACAGAATGGAAAGTGAAGAGAGTCATGAGGTATGGGATAGAATTTTGAATTTAGAGAGTGCGGAAAATACAGCATTTAGAGGGTGCGGTGACCGGGTGCTTGGAGGTGGGAAAAGTCTGGAGATTGAAGGAGATGTTAACAGCCATTCTGCATGTCATTATTCCTTACCCATGTGGTTAATTCATTTTTGAATTTACGGAAGGTATTTGAATGTTTTAGGCTTGCTGGTAGTTTATTCCAGGCTCGGATAACTGTAACTTCTACTGAACGAAGTAGTGTTGTGACGTGGTACACAAAGCAGTGCTGAATCACGAGCTCGATTTAATTTCAGAGGATTGAAGTTACTTATAAGGCGTGTTACATGTGTACCGTTTAAAATTTATAAAGAAGAAGTAGAGAATGAAATAACCGCCTTTTGTCTAGAGTAAGCATTTGAAGTTTGTCGAAAAAATCTGATACATGGTCGTATTTCCTTAAATCAAAAATAAACCGTACGCATGCGTTCTGAGTTACTTGAAGTTTACGTTGTAATTGAAATGCCATGTTGGTCAGAAGAAAGTCACAATAGTCGAAATGTGGCATAATAAGAGATTTGATGAGAGTCTCACGTGTGCTAATTGGTAAAAGTGTTCGTAGGCGTTTCAGGGAATGCATTGAGGCAAAAACTTTACGGCAGGTTGAATCTACATGCGAGTTCCAGCTGAGGGTGTTGTCGATAAGCACACCTAGGTTTTTGACTTCTGAACACCAAGGTAGAGCGGTGTCATTAATATAAATTTTAGGCAGAGCAGCAGATGAGATTTTATTCATAGTGCTTTTCGAACTGATAATCATGCACTGTGACTTATTTGGGTTTAACTGTAAGCCTAGGGACGCTGCCCAGTTGCTCAGTGTTATCAAATCTTCATTAATTTTTTGTGCGAGTGAGAAAAGGTGAGGTGGGTGACCGCTTAGGTATATCTGAAGATCATCCGCATACATTTGATGACTGCAATATTTAAGCGCATTACCTACGTCATTTACATAGATTAAGAAGGCTAGTGGCCCTAACACAGTACCTTGAGCAACTCCGCGGTTTAGTACCAAGTCACTTGAGCTGCGGCTACCGGATACCACTCTTTGGGTTCTTGAAGTTAAGTAATTGAGAAACCATGTACGTGTCTGCTGTGCAAATCCCATGATTTTTAGTTTTGCGAGCAGGATGTCATGATCTACGGAATCGAACGCTTTGCTGAAATCCAAAAGTATCAAAATAGTTATCTTACTGTCATCTATTGCTTTTCTGGCGTCTTCAATAACGTTTAGTAGCGCGGTTCCAGTATTCCTGCCGGAACGGAAACCAGATTGCTGATCATTTAAAAGTGATTTGTTTTGGAGATACTGTTCAGTTTGCTTCCGGACGACTTTTTCGAGTACTTTAGAGATAGTTGGGAGTATGCTTATTGGGCGGTATTCAATAGTGTTTTTGTTTGCTGTTGTTTTGGGAATAGGATGCACGAGTGCAGTCTTCCAAGATGAAGGGTATTGTCCGCTCATTAGTGAGAAATTTATTATTTCGGTAATGATTGGGTAAATCACATTTAGGCTATTTTTTAGCAGTTTGGCATTGATACCATCGGAACCTGAAGCATTTGATTTGAGACTTTGAACGATCTTGATTACATCCTCATGTTCAACGGACGAAAAGAAAAATTCGTCTTTGTATATTGTTTCTGAGTTTTGGAGAAACGCGAGAGATTGCTTTTTCAAATTACTGTCAAATGAAGGAACGTTATTTATAAAACTATGATTTAGTGATTCTAAGGAGATATACGTGTCAATTTGTGGATGAGATTTGCCTATTCCTAGACATTTCAGACTTTTCCAAATCGTTCTCGAGTCGCGGGTTCTGCCGAAAGTGGTGTGGTAATATTTAATTTTAGCGTTGCGACATTTCTGCGTGACTAAATTTCTGAGCATTTTGTATTGTTTTTAAGTAGTTCGCATTTAGTTTTCCGGAAAATAGCATGCACTGCATCTCTATCTTTCATTAAATTTCGAATTTCATCGGTTAACCATGGTGCAGGTGGACGAGTTACGCGCGATATTTTTAAAGGCGCGTGCCGATCGTAGAGCTGTGTTACTAAGTTAGTGAAAATCGCAACTTTAGCATCCAGTGATTCTTCTTCGTGCACAAGGTACCAAGGAAGTGTCAATCCATCTATATTAAATGCTTGTTTATCGAATTTTGAAAAATCGCGGTATTCGATTATGTGAGGTGAGTATTTAGGGCACTTCAGGTTGTAAACAAGATAAATTAGATCGTGTTTTGAAATCCCAGGAACCGGAAATTGACCGTGATTTCGAACCTTGTTTATATTAGACACTATAATATGATCAATCCAAGTTTCCGTGCTCTTTGAATGGTGTGTTGGTGCTAGAGGTAATATTTCGAGGCACATGCTGTGAAAAAAACGCTTAAACTGCTCTGCAGAGGGGGAGGCTTTTAATAAATTATGATTAAAGTCACCCATTACAATGACATGCTCATAAGGACTGATCGCTGATGCAAAGGTTTCATCCAACATATCTATGCTGTCAGTCTTAGGAGGAATTGGATAATATCTTTCTAGCAAAGCAACAATACAGAAAATTATTTCAATAGCTATGAGAGCATCTGGGAAAGCCTCCACGTTCTCTTGAGAACACACTGCAAAGAAAGACACGAAAGAAGTAAATATTGAGAGTTGAATCTGACATCTTACCGGATGTGAGCAGAACAAATGTTATTTTGCCTCCTACTTCTTTACTAATAGAAATTCGATTCGCTGTTATAAATAGAATATCATTGACCACATCATTTCCGAGAACTGCTGCTCTATCGATCATGATTCCTTGAAGGGAAAATAAACTCCCTGGAAAGTGTACACTTTAGTCTACATTTAGAAATGGCTTGTATAACAGGCGGAATGACGATCGACGGTTTTGTGGGTTTGTTTTTTTATAAACGAGAGACACCATTAGAGGAGCCTGGACAAAGCATATTTAGAAGTACTATCTGTTAATGATGATACACAAACAACTGAATATTTCAGAATATGAACGAAACAAACGTTTGTGTCGGGGGAGTCTTTCGCTTATCTGATGGATGCAATAGAAGCTACTTTCCTTTGGGGATTTATAGTTTTGCTGAACAGGCGTCAGTATCCCACATATCTATACTTGGATTATCAAATGCAGTGAATTGTAAGGGTAAATATTAATTATATATTACATAATTATAACTGTTTATAATTATTCTCCTCACCGAATTCGGCTGGAGTCAATCTTCACGAGTCCGCTGCGAATCCACCGAGGGGAAGAGTCTAATGTAATGGGATTTGTCAGATGACCTATATTAAGTTCCCATGTTGAAATGACCGAGGTGATTTACAAACACGTAAGGTTAGTAATCACCCTTCCCACTACTACATATTTCTAAAACTGTGATAGTAACTAACATTTCACCGCAAACACTTTTTTTTTGAGGAAACTTCAGTTTCATCATATGAATATCCGAGACGCAGATGCCATCGACAAGGTTAAAATAACGTAATGAGGGTTAATAAAAAAGTTTGAAACGAAAAAAGTTTAAGAACTGAGAATATAGTGTAAATCTGTAATAAGATATAAGAAACATGTAGAAGCAGTGAGGAAAAGATAATGAACAGGAACTCCAACGAATATGAAAACACAAAGAAATGGTATGAGTGTAAATATGTAGTGTAGCCTAGAGAAAATGGCAAAACAGCGACGAGAAGTAAGGAGAATACGAAGAACACGTTAAGAAAAAAATTTCCAAATAGAGACAAAGAGGTTTTCTCGAGACTTTTCTTTTCCCTTTATCCATTGCGTGAATAATGAGATTTCTTGCTTCCATGGATAGTAAATGTAACTTCAGTATTAGTGCACGTTTTATTTAGGTCTCATTTTTCTATATGGAAGAGAAGTGGAGGTTTAAGTTATTTGGTCGACAGTACCAGAAGATCAAATTTATATCTCATTTGCAGACAGAATTATTTTTGTATAAAGAGAGCGGGTAGAAATCACAAAATTGAAGAAAACATGAGCATATTGAACTTCCTCATATTCCCACGTATAATTTATATCGTCTTTAGCTGATTAAATAATTAAAAAATAAATTTAAAAAAATATATAAAGAAGGCGTTGAATCCAAAATTTCAGTAGAAGACGCAAAGGACAAAAACGTGGACGCAGAAGAACTTCAGATAAACACTCGCCGAAAGTTCGCGTGGCGCTGCAGACCGTCATCACAATATCCTCTTTAGGGCAGGCCAACGCTGGGAGTGCGTAGGCAGCCCAGTTTTCTGGGAAAGGACAGAGGCGGGGCATGAAAGGGCGGAACGAGATGGGCCGAGGCGAAGTGGGAAGGGACGCGGAGAGGGCGTGAAGGAGCGTGGAGGGGATGTGGTGGAGTGGGAAGTTGAGGGGGGGGCGACAGAGCGTTTGGTGGGCGAGCACGTCCGTCGCCCTGGCGGGCGATGATGCGAGCCGACGCGACGCATCGTCCCGCCGGCTCCGCTGCTCTCTGTTCCCGTCCCGCCCGCTCCGCTCCGGCCTACGTCCCCGCCCCGCTCGCTTTTCTGGACGTTGTCCAGGGTGCTAGGATGCTGACTTTAGCGCTAAAGGCCTCACCACCCTCGTCCTCCGACGACTGCTCTTGCTACTCGCTTCCCTCGTGCGCCCTCGCCGCCTCACCCCCTCGCCTCCCGCGGCGCCTGAAGATAGCCAGTGGTAAATAAATAATCCCTCGCAGGCGCCCTTTCAGTAAATGAGGGCCTCAGTTTTGTCGACGGCCCCCGGGAGACGAAGGACCGTGGGAAAGCTTCCTAGAAACGGTCTCTGAAACTATTAGAAGTTTTCGTCTGACTAGCAGAAAGGACATGCATTCCCAACTGAGTGCCATGTACCTTATTAGTAGGGGCGGCATTTATGGAAAGAACACAGTCTGAGGCATGAAGTTGAAAATATTAGTCAAATATTATATGCTGTTTGGAGAAGGTTTTTAATATTGTTATAATTTTGTCATGTCGGGGGCTTTCTTGCCAGGTAGTGATTTGATGATTTTATTTATTCTTTTAGGTGATGGTAGTGTATTTTATAATGTGGGCCATATATCTGTTCGTTAAGTGTTTTGGCTGCCTGTGCGATGAACTAGGGTGCGGAGTATATTATTTAGGGTGCATGTGGATGCGAAGTAATTTGCTAGGTCCTTCTAGGGCTTTCTGTGCAGGCGTATACCTTTTTTCTGCGGAGTGTCTAGTGGGGGGATGGTATTCTTTTTTCTTGATATTTTGTTTGGGAGTTGCCAAATGGATTTGTTGTAGTGTTCAATGGTTGAAACAGTGTTTGAAATTGCTGATGTTGACGTTTTTTGATTGGTGCGAGAGAAATACATGACAACAATTGATTAAGTTTAAGGCTAATACAAGCATTGCAGTTAATTTTTTGGTTTACTGGTAATCTACAAAACATACATGAATTTGTCAAAACCCTGCACGAGACAGAGGAAATTAAGTTATCTTCAGTTTCAGCACAACCGTGAGACATCAAGAGACATCACAATTGATTCTATGCAGATTTGGGGTGCCTTCTTATTGCTCCGCAGTTTATTTCTGCTGCATCGTTCTTACTGACATTCAATTTACACAAGACAACTTCAGTATAAATGCTTTTTAAGTGTGTGTCCTTCCGCACGGTTTTTGAAGATGATTGAGCTTACGAACTAAATTTGGTTATAATGAATTAACATTTCCACGCATTTTTAATTGAACACATAGTTACAGTACGTATGTATAAACAATCCAAAGCCCTAATTTCCTGTGAACTTGCATATCTGTCGGTTACTAACTTAATATCTCTTCCATCTAGTTCTCTAACGTTATTACGATTGTTAATGTTTTGCTACAGCCTTTACCTTCAATTCATGTGTCAGTTGTGGGAGATAAAACGTGTATTTGTTTCAAGAGAACCATGTCTGAATTTTCCGAGGATTGCAACGTGGCAAAACGGTAAAAATATAAGTTCACATAAAATAGATAATTCATGAAAGAACATATCATTTCCGAAATAACAAAATTTTTTAATTTTGTACATGCAAAATACTATTTTAATTTCAGTTCACAGTGGAAAAGCAAAACGGATATACGTGCTTCAGAATTATTAGTAGTACGAGATTGTTTTGCTGAACTTTGTCAATTGGATTTCTAGGTCCTTTTAAAGCATGTTATATTAGATTGTGTAACACACGTCGAGGTTCGCAGTTTTATACGGTTCGAAAACTGAAAATAAAACAGTAAATTTGTGCATTGTTGTCAGTTTTCAATTCATGGATTTTGAATGGATATTAAAATCTGTGACCTTAAATTGTATTTATTTTATTTAGATTTCTAATTAGTTGTATTTTACGGCGTTGTATGACTTTAATACTATCATAGAGATATTAAATAAACAAATAAGTTTTCTCAATATTATTACAACCAATTATATGGGATACTCAATAAAAAATCATTTTATTTCAATCATTAAAACAAATGTTCTCTCGAAATCATTAACGAATTCAGCAGATTGTGTTTTCGGAACAAAACGTTACTGTAAAAAGACACTCTTGTAGTCGCACGTGTCTCTAACACTTCCTTCTCGTTTTCTGGTATCTCCTTAAGCGGAATGAAATAAAAGGCGTTCTTTCGTGATCTGCTGCAGAAAAACTTGCCTTTATTTAACTTCCATGAAAGGTATCTAATTTACGGAACTCGTGCACGTGCGTAAGGAAGTGTTTAATATGTTAATTATGCCCGTCTTCAAACGTCAAACTTGAAGTGAAAACGGGTTTGAAGATAAATATCTTTTTCCATTGAATAAAAACCTTTCCAAATTTTTCATATGGTTTCACTATTAATAAGCAAAATACATTTCTTTGGACTCTTACACGTTTAATCAGCAGCATTTAGATATTTGTTTACCTTCTTGCCGTTTTTTCTACACTCTTTTCTGTTTGAAAACGTATTTTACATACTAATAGCTATGTATGTATGTATATACTTAGCGCGAAAGCCTGTGAACGGGCGCAGGTCTACCGGCGACGTCCTGCCCTCGCAGGCCATGGGTTAAGGGGGTACGTGTGGTTAGCACGTAGTCATCCCCACGCCGTATTCCGATTTTCCAACCTGAGAAGTGAATTTTCTCGTTGTCACACAGCAACATATATAATATGATATTTGGCGATGAGAAAATTCAGCTTCTCAGGTTGATATACTGGGACATTGCAAGGAAAACGCACATTATAATCTTGTCTCGACCGAGAATCGAACCCAGGGCCACGTAGTGGAAAGCAAGCCGCTGACAAAGAGCTAGCCGCGAGGAGTTACTTATAACTACTATTATTACTTAATGTTTACTTCTTCATGTCAAATGGAGTTAAGTTTTATAAGTCCCTATGGATTGGTTCATTGTCTGAGTGCTCTGAACCATTGTTACTTATGTACTGATTCTCAACAAAAAAAAACTTTTTACAAACAACTCCTCTTTGCTGAACAACAAAATATACTGTGTGGTTATTCCAAAAAGTCTCTTAGTGTCGGCGCTTGTGTAGTTTCTACACTAAACGTGAAAACACCAACTCTGTCTAGCCTTCTTCCGAGTACTGCACATGTAGGATTTGTGCATCAAAACGCTATTTTCAAGCCACTAAACTACTAATTTACCAAATAATAATGACAAAAATGGGACTTATGTTTTGTTAAAAACTATCGTTTCAATTGGTTTTCCTAGGTTTAAACGCACTTCACGAGTGGTGCAAAATGACAGTACAGCTACTTCGTTTCGTGGCCCGCGAAAAAGGTGAAAGTTCATTAAAATGCATTTTACAGCAATTATGAAGCGTTTGTAAATAGGTGGTCGAGTACAACACGCTTAATGAACGATCTTACGCGTACTGTTTGTACTACCAGCTTATAACTCTACGTACTACTTGGCATTCGATTGTAACCATCTGAGAATTAATGATCGCACAAAATGAGCGACCTCAGTTACGTCATATTCTAAAACAACTCTCCAAAGCCATGACGATTGAGCTGCATGAATATAGTCTTTAATGACTGATTGTCATTAAAAAAATTAACAATTAACAGTTTAAATTAAAAATAATGGAGCTACGTTTCCCACCGTTTATCCATTATTGCATTTTAAATTCGTTTCAAAATTCAAAAATTTAATTCCAACAATAAAATTAATTAAATTATTTTAATTACTTATTACAGTTTGGCATCAGTATATATGAATAACAAATATCGTATACAATTTTTCGCTTTGTATTTTACAAGAAACATCTTGCATTTTTAATGCAGCAAATAGGATAACAATTGGAGATGTGTTTCAGAGAGCACAGAAAAATATTATTTATTTCCATAACTTCTAATTCAGTGACAACAAACGTATTGTGGTGTGTGGTCTAGAGACCACTGAGCTTCGTTTTCAAGTAACTCGCCAGAGTTCGTTCCATTTTCTAAGTATAGGAAAAGAAAGTGAAAAAGGCAAACATTGTAATATGATACAAAATTGATTCAAAATATAATCAGAGTGTTATTTTATCATATTCCAAAATGTCATTATAAATTTGATTCCATAATTACATTTTGGATTTCTCTCGAGAGTTCACCGGCTGCGGTGACTCTTGCGTCTAACCGGGAAATCCACGAGTTCGAGTCCTCACAATGGCATGATCTTTGACACTGGCTGGATAGCTAGGTGGAGTTCAACTGCTCTCTGAGAATTATGCTCTGATCGATAGTTTTCCCGTGGTTTCATCCGACCAACACCAGGTGAACGCAGAGCAGTACCCTTAAAAAAAAACGAGCCACTGACCATGAGTGGTTACTTTCTTCTCTTCGTTGCCCTCTCATCAGCCCTTACTTGCCCACACCCGTACATGGACTACACTTCAACATATTTCAGGAGACCCGAGTACAGCTCATAGGTGGGTTCCGGCTGGGGCGGACCTCCATTGGTGGAAGTACCTGGAAGGGAAAAAATCCCGCAAGCTGACGTGTAGTCGAAAAAAAAAATAATTACCTTCACTGATGAACATGCACTTCTCTTACGGTACTAATAACAATAGCCTTTGACGCGTTCGAAAACCCAAAATAATAAATCAAAAGGGTTGAAAAAATGTAGGGAAATAGTTAATTTGAGTTCGTTGAAATCTCTTGAAAAACAGTGTATGCGCACCGCGTGTCCGTGCCCTGTGAGCGCGTGCCGATGCGGTACTCACCTGGTACCCACCTCTCACACGGCGCCACGCACGATGATGAGCCAACAGCAGGACTAGACTGCTGGCTATGTCGACACACAGCACACACACATATCGGCCTCCGGTAGCTCAGGTGACTGTAGCCAGAGGGCTACTAAAAGAGAAGGGGAACGGAGGACCACCTCGAAAGAGGAAATGAAGGGTCGGCCGAGAGATAGACAAAACGCGAACTATATAATTGAATATGAATTTAATAAACTAAATTGAATTAGAGTTTGATGCCTCTTGGATGAGATAAGACTTATGAACTAAGAAAGAAGGGAAAAACAAAACAATTTCAAACTATTATACTGTATACAATGCATGCCGGGCCCGAGCAGTGAAATATTAATAAAAATACTAATTCTAAGTCTTAAAATTAATGAATACAGAAGGTGCAAACTGAATAGAAAAGAAACGAATACAATAAATGAATAATGCTAAACGTTAAGGCATGTGGACTGGAGTGTTCAAATGTCTTTGAATAGCTCGGCACCGCTGGAGTCAAGAACAGGTACCTGATATGCGGATGTTCACGTTTGCCGGGCTCGTACCGCTCGTACCGCTCGTAGTCACCGCTGGAGCTCGATGTGCCTGCGGCGATGCCTCTGCGATGACAAACAGCACCAAACGGATCCGATGTGCGGCGTCCCCGGACTCGATGAAGCGGCGTGTATGCCGCCGTGGTCTGAAGCCGTGCCGCCGCTCAATAACGCGCCACAATGTGCGAGTGATGTTAGGTCAAAGTGTGGCGCACTTTGATGGGCAGCCTGTAGCCCTAATTGAGTTGGGCAGCCTGTAGCCCTAAATCCAGCCTGCAGCCGTTGTGGCGTTACGATACTTCACTGCATGGCATGGCGCGTGTGTCGACTCGATAGAGTAAGGCATGACTGCTGCGGAAAGTGACTCTGCTCATGGCAGCGGCCCTGAATGCACCATGACGCTCTGACCTCTGAGCGATGTCTGCCAGAAAAATCTCTCTGCCCGCGATGGCTCCCGAAAATAAAAGACAACCGCCCCCGAAGGCGTGGCGGAGGGGGAATGGTGTGAGTTGGGTGGGTGCAGGACTTGGGCCCCGAGACAAGAGGCGGGGCGCTGAGGTGCGGCAGCTTAGAAGGGCAGCACGGGCGCGCATGCCGAAGGGGCTCTGAAACGCCCACCCCCGCCGCAGGGGGGGGGGGTCCGGCGGCACTGGGCACAGAGGCGAAGTACCCCCGGCGGCCGAAACTTACTGCCCCGCTGAGTGGGGGGGGTGGAGGCGCATCCGGGCGGCCGCGGTGGCGCGGCGTGTGTCAAAATGCAGGCCGTTGGGCGACCGCCGGCGGCGGCGGCGCTCGTTTGAAGACAATGGGCGCCTTTGCCGTCTACCGCAAAGAGTGAACCTGTGCCTTCGCTAGGGGGCGGCAACCCGACAGAGGCGCGGGCGGTCTCCTGCCGCTAGCGTGCGTAAACATTCTCCCCCACCAGTGAGGCGATAATGAAATTATCGCTGAACGAAAATGAAAAAAATATGTTGAAGCACGCGACCTATTATGCTAAATTACCTACATCTAACTAATATTACCTACACTAATGTTACTGACATATTTACAAAATAATAGTACTATTTACATGAAGAATCGCGCTGTGGCTTGATGCGACGCGCGCGTGCCAGGGGCATGATATCCCACATGTGGGGACGGGCGTGGATTGCTGACAGGACGATCAAGGTAACCTGATGCTGCCAGATTGTTCCCTACTCCTATTCTGCCATTGTTTCCAGGCGAATACTGCTGAAAATGCTGAAAATAACTAGGTCTCTTACGTCCTTTCGTATGCAATGCGTCAGAAAAATGATTAGTTTGATTGATGTTCTGCCTAATTGAATTACGTGATGCAGTTTTCACGTAACGTCTCTCATGAAACTGATCTTTGGGAGGAATTGATGTGCGAGATGAAATGCTCTTCAATTCACTAAATCTATCCAATGAATTTGGTTTTGGCGATTGTATTTGACTTACGCCGCAAGTAGCTTTGACATTTACGTTGCATTGTGCAACGGGTAACTGGCCTGATGCGACCCATCCTAATAATGTCTCTTGTAATTGCGGATGCTTATCGTCGCGCAAAAGTTTTCCCGGACGGAGAACACTGAAGAACGTGTCCGCTCCCAATAGCATGTCTATAGGCTTCGAGTGATTGAAAGCACGGATCTGCGAAATCGATATGCAACGGCAAGTTCCATGAATCGCATTCGAATGACGCGCCTGGTAGATCGTGCGTGATTTTTGGTACGACTAAAAATGTCAATTTCTTTGTCCATTTCCCGTTCTTCGATGAAGTTGTAGCCTGAATCCGCGATTGGGAGACTGATTTGCTGGATGAAATTCCGGCGATGACAGACTGTGTTTTTTTCAAAGGTAGACCCAATGACTTAGCAAATTTGAATGTTATGATATTGACGTCTGAACCTGAATCTAAAAGAGCAGTACAGGGGGCATCATTACCACGCGCATCCTTCACAGCCACAGAGGCGGTGGCGAGTAAGCATGATGGTTCATTGTCGCGTGGACGAGTTTTCACACCTTGCGCACAAGTATTTGCCGTTGCCGGGGAAGATTCGCGATGCAACAATGTGTGATGGCTACCGTCACACGTTTTACACCGCAAAGACGAGCATTGATGATCTGCTGTGCGACCCCTCAAACAATTGAAGCACAAATTGTTCTCCTTTACAAACGTGAAGCGTTTAGTTTGTGGAAAACGAATGAAGTCTTTACATGTGTAAAGCTCGTGGTTTTTTCCACACGGACAGACATGAGTACGTGGGAAGGAGGCGACTTTCGCAGAATTTTTGAATGATTTTACTGCCGGCGGGGCCGCTGATGATGAAGACGGTTCCCCGGGCATTGCTGCCGCAAGAGCTTTGCAACGCTTTTGCAAAAAACTTAATTCAAATCCTCGAGACAAGGAAGCGAATCTCTGTCCAAACTCATTTCCCAATCTTGGAGTATGTTTTTACCTAAATTTCGAATGAGGAGTGATGACAACAGTAAATCCTGCACGTTTACACGTGTTCCTAAAGCTTTCAAGGCATCCACATTTGACGAAAAATGATCCAAATAAATTTGGAGGGATGATGCAGAATCGTGAATTAATGCTGGAGGATTGAGCAATGCATTCACGTGGGTGTTGACAAGTGCTCTGAAGTCATCATACCTGGACTCTAGTTGCGCCCATGCTACTGAAAAATTAGCTGCCGAGATGGGAATGTTCTGAACAATTAATTTTGCCTCTCCATCGAGGGAGTTAATTAAATAATAGAATTTATTGACATCTGAAATGGAGCGGTTGTCAATTACTTAGAGCCTTGAATGTGTCGCGAAATGAACTCCACGACTTGATGTCACCAGAAAATTGCGACAGACGAAATTTCCGGCAACTTCATTTGAATTGATGATGATAAAAATTCGCTACGTTGCGACTGACACTCGTGGGGCGCAAACGTAGCTTCGACTCTGACGCAGAGTGGCTCTTAAATTGCCTAAAACCTCAAAGTATTTGGATTCGAAATCATTACGAGCTTCAAATTCTAAGCCCTCTGCGTCAAATTTCGATTGAATATTCATTGAACGCTCCGTATAGCTCAGGTAGCTGTTCTTGCCTCGCTTTGAGTGCTTCAAATTGTGCCTCAGTTGAAAGATTTAAATTTACCAAATACAAGCTAATACATTCAAGTCTTTTTAGAATTGCTGCGCGTTGTGCTAGCAATGTTCTCTTTGTGGCCTCCTTCATTGTCGGGCCGATTGATGTCACACAGTTATCACTTATCACAATAACACACTGATCACATTAACAATAAACGAATATTACAAACACTATAACCCTAGAATGAAATGACTAACGTGAACAGCAATGTAAAAGGTGCAAAATACACAAAACATGAAACACTTATAAACACTTGATACACAAATATTTCTTTGGCGCAGTCGCCGAATGACAAGATAAAAAATTCCAAGAGGCAGTACTGTGACTGATGATAGGCCGAATAAAAGATATGCCACAAAATTCAAAATAAACAAAGACAAGTACGAAAACAGCAAAATGAATGAAAGGAGAAGTAATGAAAAAATTTTATAATATACTGGTTCAATATACCGGCTCCAGGAGGACCAAACAATATGTATGCGCACCGCGTGTCCGTGCCCTGTGAGCGCGTGCCGATGCGGTACTCACCTGGTACCCACCTCTCACACGGCGCCACGCACGATGATGAGCCAACAGCAGGACTAGACTGCTGGCTATGTCGACACACAGCACACACACATATCGGCCTCCGGTAGCTCAGGTGACTGTAGCCAGAGGGCTACTAAAAGAGAAGGGGAACGGAGGACCACCTCGAAAGAGGAAATGAAGGGTCGGCCGAGAGATAGACAAAACGCGAACTATATAATTGAATATGAATTTAATAAACTAAATTGAATTAGAGTTTGATGCCTCTTGGATGAGATAAGACTTATGAACTAAGAAAGAAGGGAAAAACAAAACAATTTCAAACTATTATACTGTATACAATGCATGCCGGGCCCGAGCAGTGAAATATTAATAAAAATACTAATTCTAAGTCTTAAAATTAATGAATACAGAAGGTGCAAACTGAATAGAAAAGAAACGAATACAATAAATGAATAATGCTAAACGTTAAGGCAATTACTGGAGTGTTCAAATGTCTTTGAATAGCTCGGCACCGCTGGAGTCAAGAACAGGTACCTGATATGCGGATGTTCACGTTTGCCGGGCTCGTACCGCTCGTACCGCTCGTAGTCACCGCTGGAGCTCGATGTGCCTGCGGCGATGCCTCTGCGATGACAAACAGCACCAAACGGATCCGATGTGCGGCGTCCCCGGACTCGATGAAGCGGCGTGTATGCCGCCGTGGTCTGAAGCCGTGCCGCCGCTCAATAACGCGCCACAATGTGCGAGTGATGTTAGGTCAAAGTGTGGCGCACTTTGATGGGCAGCCTGTAGCCCTAATTGAGTTGGGCAGCCTGTAGCCCTAAATCCAGCCTGCAGCCGTTGTGGCGTTACGATACTTCACTGCATGGCATGGCGCGTGTGTCGACTCGATAGAGTAAGGCATGACTGCTGCGGAAAGTGACTCTGCTCATGGCAGCGGCCCTGAATGCACCATGACGCTCTGACCTCTGAGCGATGTCTGCCAGAAAATCTCTCTGCCCGCGATGGCTCCCGAAAATAAAAGACAACCGCCCCCGAAGGCGTGGCGGAGGGGGAATGGTGTGAGTTGGGTGGGTGCAGGACTTGGGCCCCGAGACAAGAGGCGGGGCGCTGAGGTGCGGCAGCTTAGAAGGGCAGCACGGGCGCATGCCGAAGGGGCTCTGAAACGCCCACCCCCGCCGCAGGGGGGGGGGGGTCCGGCGGCACTGGGCACAGAGGCGAAGTACCCCCGGCGGCCGAAACTTTACTGCCCCGCTGAGTGGGGGGGGTGGAGGCGCATCCGGGCGGCCGCGGTGGCGCGGCGTGTGTCAAAATGCAGGCCGTTGGCGACCGCCGGCGGCGGCGGCGCCCGTTTGAAGACAATGGGCGCCTTTGCCGTCTACCGCAAAGAGTGAACCTGTGCCTTCGCTAGGGGGCGGCAACCCGACAGAGGCGCGGGCGGTCTCCTGCCGCTAGCGTGCGTAAACAAACAGAGTTGACGTTTCTCTACAGAGTAATTAAATCAGCACAAGCATTCATGTCAAATGATTGGTGTTCAATTCATGGCAAAACATTATGTACCATATTTATGATCGTTCAGTAATGATTGCGTTGCCAAGATAACCAGGCAAACAGACTTTTAAGAACATTTTTATTGAGAAAAAATTTGAAGTTATGTGGCAAGCAGTGAAGAAGTCAAGTAGCACAAGTAGCACACGCAATATTATTGTACGAGTATGTATAAAAGTTACCCCATGAAAATTTGGTATTTAGTTAATAAACGGAAAGTGAATTACAACGTTTATTAACAATACTACTAACTTTTAGCATCCATGCATTTCTTATAGTATTTGAACTAAATACTTTCTACTGAAGAAAGTATTTAGTTCCCAGGAGTGTGTTCCCCACACACTCCTGGGAACAAAAAAAGAAAAAAATCAGTTGCTAAATTTAAAAAATCCCCTAACACATGGTGTAACCAGAATCCATGTTTTATGGGTCCTTGATACCGGAAAATTGCTTGATGTCAAAACGTGTGTGAACAACTCTATCAAAAACACCGTTCAGCCAATTATCTACAAAATTGATATTCCCCAATTGATCTGGCTGATGTCGCGTCCCCTTGGATTTGAAAACCGAAGAAATAAAATCTGACGAAAGCGATAACATATGCATTTTAAATCTTCATCATACAAATATTTCTGTCTGATCGTGAGATCAGAAGTACAAAATCATGAAGTACAAAATAGGAAGGCACCGAAGGGATTCGAATTCTCGATCTCCTGTTTACTAGACAGGCGCTTTAACCAACTAAGCCACGGCGCCGCGTTCTGTTAGTTCGCATTTATCAATAAGTTGTACTAGATATAGGTATTTCTTAAAAGTTTACATTTAATTAGAATTGTGGGTAGCGGTTTGCACAAGCATGACGTGTGAAATTTGGCCTAAACATTTCTGTGATTCTTCTACGCATTTTCATTTAATCGTACGTAACTATGACTCTAAGAATTAACAAGAGTTCTCTCACTTTCATTCTCTCTCTCTCTCTCTCTCTCCCTCTCTCTCTCTCATTCTCTCACACACACACTCACATCGAAAAGTAAGTCGTAACGTCAAAAATACCCACGTTCTTTTTACTTTATCACAGACATTAGTACCGTGCATTTCTTATGTCTTATTCGTTGTGTAATATTTACAACTTATTTATTGCGTTTGTTAATGTCGATCTGTCAGTCCGTCCATCCATTCCCCGAGTGACATTCTCGCATCAACAAGCAACATTCTATATTATTAATATTATCCAATGATGTGCGAAACATCACTCCGTGATTTCAATTTTTTGCGTATAGTTTGATCCTACATCACTTTTTATAAGGTTTTTTACTTTATGGCTCTTAAGAAGGAACATCTGAAGAAGAGAAAATTATGTTATGCTGCGCGACGAAACGGTGAATTTTCGGCAGAAAAATTTTTATTGCAGGATCCTGGGAACAAAAAAAGAAAAAAATCAGTTGCTAAATTTAAAAAATCCCCTAACACATGGTGTAACCAGAATCCATGTTTTATGGGTCCTTGATACCGGAAAATTGCTTGATGTCAAAACGTGTGTGAACAACTCTATCAAAAACACCGTTCAGCCAATTATCTACAAAATTGATATTCCCCAATTGATCTGGCTGATGTCGCGTCCCCTTGGATTTGAAACCGATATTTTAATTTTCGGGGTACTTTACATGAAGTCCCTTGGACGTTTTCAAAATTTTCAAAAAAATGGCGCTATCGAGTTTGATTTTTTTTATTGGATAGTCTAAAACACGTTTAAGAAAATGGAGTAGGTCGAATGTTCGCTGAAAATGAAGAATTTTTTCGAAAATTTAGAAAAATCAATATTTTTTCGGCTAATTTTTGTATCTACAATTTTGAAGATACAATTTTTTCCTTAATGAAATAAGTTCATAAACATCTTCAAATAAGGTCATGTTTAATTGTTTAGAAATATGAGTATTTCTTGCGAAATTTTGTGTCAAACAGACAATTTTTATTTTATTTAAACCACTTTTCTTAAGAACTGCACAACATTTTTCATTAACTTGGGACATTAGATAGCATAAACGACGCTTGAAAAGAATGGTGCAGATCTCATGTCTGTTGAAATGCTTGACTTTGCGAAAATATAAAAAATATTAAAAATGTTTCGGTGGCTTCCTACAACTACAATTGTGAAGATACATTTTTAAGGAAATGTGTTAATCAAAAACAGATCTTCAAATAAGGTCACGTAAATTGTTTTAAAAATATGAATATTTTGTCTACATTTGTTGGCACATTGGCATAAAAAATTATTCAAATTTGGCGCCGTGGCGGGAGATTGTTTTTTAATAACAATCTTTGGCCATTATTACCAGCTAAGAATTTGCATTTTAAACGTACCGCGTCGGACGCGAAGAGAGTGGGTATATAAAACGTCTTTGTCTTCTTTGCCTTGCATTGGAGCTAGTGGGCCTACTTGTTAGTTCATCTCCCTTCGCCAGGGGGCAGCTCTTACCGGGCTCCACCGCCAAGCACTCGTGTACATAAAAGATTATTTAGACACACTATATCTCCGTTTTTAAATTATGACAGCATTGTCGTCAAATTCAAACGCCGAAACAGGCACTTCACAGTAGTTGCTCCGCCCAGGGAAACGGGCTTCAGTGAGCGTGCATTATTAACGTTCCATGACAACAAGTTAAGGTCTCAAGGGTGGTACTAGCGCCGCCCCTCCACTGTTTTCTTCAAGGAATAACCGCTTTTAAGCGGGTACCGAGCTGAAGTCACCAGTGAAACTTTGTGCAATATAAATTTAAAAAAAATGGCGATTGCTTTCACGTGAGAAAGAGGTAAAAAGGTGAACGATTTATTCAATGATTGCTTATTTTCTTCATATTATCTTCTAATAAAAGCGATACATTGTGACTGAGGGAGCGAGCGTTGTCCAGAACGTTCGTTTCGCCACAACCCAATTTATACCTCTCCCAATCTGAATCTGAATATGAAGCTATATTCGCTGCCTTAAACAACATTCATTGTCATAAAAAAAGCTGCACCCCGAAGGACTCTACTGATCCGCTGCAATCTCTGTGGGTATTTTGCACACCATTCGTTAAGCCAATGATTTCGCTTTCACCGTCGGCCGCGAACTGGGGGTAGGTAGTAGGTGCGTGACGTTCCGCCCACCGGTCTAGATAAGAGAGCTTCAAACGGCCATTGCAACATCGGGTAGCGTCGCCAGAGCGTCGTCTGCACGTAAACTATGCCTCGGCGACGCTTTCGACAGCCGGTTATCCAGTTAGACGCGTTCGAGAAGGGCTGTATCGTGGGGTGTGCGGGAGGCTGGTTGGCCCTGTCGCCGTATTTCGCACCATTCAGGGCCAACAGACACCACCATCGCCCGCTGTTAGCGCAATGGATTGAGGGAAGGCATGCACACACGAAATGTAGGATCTGGACGTCCACCACGCACCATGAGGGAACAGGACCGACGGATTGTCCGCCACGCGCGAACAGATCCAATGGCAACGATTGGTGCTATTCAGAGGGCTGTGCAGCCTGCACTGTTACATCCTGTAAGTGCCAGTACCATTGGTAGGCACAACGCAAGGCTCGCCGCGCGCCGATTGTTTCGATGCCTGCTACTCCACACCCCAGCATGGTTGCTACAGACACGTTCGGTGCCGGGAATAATGAACCTGGGGCCATGCTGTGTGGCAGCGGGTCATCTTCTGCGACGAGTCTCGCTTCCGCCTTGATGGTGACGACCACCGGGTCCGAGTCTGGAGGGACAGTGAGGAGCGCCATGACAAGTGGTTTGTGGTATCCCATCACACGTCCCGCCAGCCTGGTGATATGGTGTGGGGCGCGATATCCCATGGGTTCACCGTTAGTGTTAATTGGAGGTACCGTGACAGCAACACGGTACATTCAGGAGATCCTGCAACCGGTGGCTTTGCCGTTTGTGTACGCCCACGTCCATGTTCTATTTCGACAGGATAACGCACATACCGTAGCCATCTCCCAAACATGCCTTTGCAGCCGTGGATATTCTGCCATGGCCATCTGCATTCCAAGTCCTGTACCCGATCGAGAATGTTTGGAGTGCTATGGAGCGTGCGATCACGATCTCCATAGTGATAATGACGGCCCCTACCCACCAATCTGCAGGAATGGCGCGCTCAGGTGCAAGCTGCATGGGATGGACTAGCACAAGACATCATTCGAGACCTGTACAACTACATGCCGCAATGTCTGAACGCGTATGTTCGCTAAAATGGCGGCCCCACGCCATACTATCATGTACCGTCTGTGGCCGTGTAGCGCAATAAATGTTGATCCTACAAATGCGAAAGTTAATTATTTTGTATACGTGGTATACTCTACCTGCCTGCAAACAACGACCGCAATCTTCCTTGTGCTTCTGGGTGCAGCTTTTTTGTGACGATGACTGTATAATTTTTGTGACATACATAATTGCCGGCTACCCATTGACTGCGCTTCGTCAACGTAATAGAGGTAATTTCAGCAGGATGCTTCGTAATTTACTAGAATTTCTATAATATTTCATATATTTGTTTGTTTCTTACATTCGAGCTTTTTCATTTACAAATTAATATTTTATAATTTATTTAAAACCTATTTTAAATTGCGTCCTTTAATTGAATTAAGTGTGAAAATAATTAGATTATTTCTCTTTGCATAGTAAGATATGGGAATGAAGAGTAATGGTCTAAAAAAACACGAGTATTTTTGATGAATATATTAGAATATTATATTTAATTATTATATTTTTGTATCCATTTTCATTTTCTAGCGAAGGGTAACAATGCTAATTTACAAAATGTTATATCTCATACAAATTAGCGGTCATTGTTGCGTGTTGCAACAATGTGTTGCAACGCCACACTGGATAACAAGATGATAATGACGGTCGCAGTTCGTCCACTTTAATGTAAACTAATAATTTTATTTACCTAAAATACGCAACGCGCATCGTTGGTAGATTTATGTACAACGTGGTTACACAGAATTCAATGGCATAAAGCAGTTTTCTTTTAAACTTTTGAATTAATAAAATATATGTATTTTTCACGTTCGTTTGTTTAAGGATATTTAAAATGGTAATTAAGGAGTATGAGATTGATTCTTCGTGTTTCAGGAAACGTCAACTACGTAGGTCATTAG
Source organism: Acheta domesticus (assembly GCA_031308135.1). Classification (NCBI taxonomy): domain Eukaryota; kingdom Metazoa; phylum Arthropoda; class Insecta; order Orthoptera; family Gryllidae; genus Acheta; species Acheta domesticus. The sequence goes on along the minus strand of JAHLJT010008446.1, from coordinate 248,135,532 downwards.
TCCCAGTGCGTGTTTCTCTCTCGGGAGGTGGCGGTGATCTTTTCCCCGCTGGATGGCGAGATCCGGCGCCGACCTACCGTCGACTAGCGGGGGTTTTGCCTTCAACTATGTATCTCCCACCAGCGGGGCACCGCCCTAGCCGAGAGAAGCTCTAACCCCCTAACCGGTCTCCCGGCATGTGTGGTAGTGTAGTGCATGTTAGTGTAAGTGTGTGTGTAAGGGGTGAGGATAGAACAAGGAAAAGGAAGGAAAGATCGCGGGTGGTCCGTGGCTTGTTTGTTATGGTACTGCTCCGGCAATCGCCTGGTATTGATGGGTGAAACCACGGAAAACTACCAATCAGAGCAGCCGGCCTCTATAGCCCTTCTCCTCGAGATAGCGACCTGAATTCGACCTAGCTGAAAAGCTAGTGTCGGAAATCCTGCCGCCATCGAGACTCGAACCTAGGACCTACCGGTCAGAGGGACTGCAGTCACATCAGTTGATTCTGATGTTAGCCATCTCTGCCGGTAAAGAGTATGAGAGAAATTATCATATATATGTCATAACCATTAGCGTGTTGTTTTAGCACCACTATTTGTCTCTCGTTTGCTCTTTCTCTCTGACTCTCGTTCTGTCTCCCTCTCTCCTGTCTTTCTCGCTCTCTCTGTGTCTGTCTCTCTCTGCCTTTGGTGTCTCTGTCTCTCTCTGTCTTCTCCTCTCTCTTCCTCTCTCTTTCTCTGTCTCCTGTAGTCAAGACGGCAGGAAGATATGTCTCACAGCACACATTACCAGCACGACGATCTTACTAAGAAAAGGTTATTTTTCGCAGAAGTTGGGTACCAATTTTCTAGTACCTAGATTATTCTGATCAATTCGCTTCTCACTTCATATCCGAATTTAATTATTAAACAGTACTGCTATTGATTGGTGATTCGGCGCGCAACTGCTAAGGTCATTAATCCCGTTAGTGTAATGCCTATTTTTCTCGCGGGAGGTGGCAGTGAACTGTTCCCTCGTTGTATGGCGAAATCAAGCACCGACCTGCCCGTCGGCTTATGGGGTTTTCCCTAACCAGGCATCGAGGTTCGACCAACTAGCTCCGAGGTTAATGTTTTGACAATGCAAACTGGAGTTTCCAATTTAGTATAGAAAAATGTTCTCTTTTTTGCCAAGTTTTTAGATGCCTGTAATATTGTATGGCTTCACCAAATAGATTAGCTCTAAGGATATTGAAGTGTTAAGAGTTATAATAATTGTAAAAAAAATTTAAATGTACAATAAAAATTGTTTCTCATCTTTCATTCCTTCCATTCACACGTCGTTATGTTGAGATTTGATATCAGATAAATAAAACAGTTTCTCGTAGCAAATGTTGGGATTTAATACAAATTACATTTTGCATTATATTGAGTTCTTAACATTTTACATTTTCGACATAAGTGAAATCAATTGTCTTATTTTGTAAAGCTATTGGCATCGTCAATAGAATAATAGGCGCACACTAGTGCATAAACGCCAGGTAACGTTGCAGTCACTTTCGAGAGAAGCTGAAACCATTCCTTTTTCATGCTATATTTTTTACAGTTTACTTTAACCTTTCAGGTAGTTGGACCTGATTTATTGGGTAATACCGTACAGTGATTTGGTTTTTAAAAACTTGAACAAAAGTGAGAAATTTTTTTATTAAATTTGGCCTTTTAGTCCATATTGTTAAAAAATCTGACCTGCAAAAACGGCTTGCAATTTGAAATCAGCGAACAACAATTAGATTTCGATATGCTATATTTCCTTTTGGAGAAACATGCTGATTAGTCTCGAGTTTGTTACGCGTAGTTTATTTCAAGAGACGGTTTGGCCTAATTTCTCAGATGGACTTAAATATTACCTCAATTAGATGGCGTTGTCATCTGAAGCAGATCCCCACAACACCTCACTGGACCTTCAACCCTCTCAATACACGGAACACATGCTCTTAGATCAAATGAAGATGCTTAGCTAATAATGATAAAAATGGTTTACTTGCGTCATATATTTTTGAATATTAATTTTTAGAATGAGCAGTAAAATCATGAATTTGTACTTCATTAAAAAACAAGCAGAGAATATCGAATGTGTTAATTTTAATTACTAATCAGTTGTCGTACATCCTAGACAGCGCTTTTATGTTCAAGAAAATTTTAAAATAATTACTTTATAAGTGTATCTGCAATAACTGTACCATCGTATGTATTTTCTTATTTTCTTCGTATTATTTTCTCTTATTTTCCTTCGAAAGGTGTATGTGAGATGGTCGCTTTTATTCTCGAAGCTTTTGGGGCAAAAAGTACAGGTTGTCTCAGTCTACATCACTCTAAAGGTCTTGATATCAGTATGAGTGTAAACTTGCAGTACATTAGTTCGGGGGCAAAAGGAACTATTTCTGGCGAGAACCCTGAAGTAAAAAAATTTGTTTCTTCATGACTCAACCGCCAACTAGCACTCCACTGCTGCCTTCTCCCCAGGCGTCTGCCAGCCAACATCCACTTCCCCGACAGTGCTCTTACCTTCGCCCTCACCCCCTCCCTGCCTCTACCTCTGCTTCCCCTGCCTCCCCACCCCCGCACTGGCCATCACATTAAAAACCCTTTTTCCCACCATCGCTCCCACTCTTTCCCTCGCGTCCCCCACTCATTCTCGTCCTCACCTCAGCCCTGGTTCTATGCTGTCCCTTGACCACACGCCCCCTCATACCAACGTTCACAACTTCGCTCACGCCGTCATCTCGCTGTAACCCTCTTCCTTGCCCAAGCTCCTACTCTTGCCACAATCATAAACCCCCCTTTCTCGTCCTTATTTTCGCCACAAGTACTTGATTCCATCACCGCAACGACCACCACTAATTCCAACTCCACCGGCCCACAAGATAGACCCCGCCCCGCCCCCGTCCCTGCACCGTCCCCGCACCGCCCCCTACACCGTCCCCGACACCGGACCCCCGACCCGCCCCCGACACCGCCCCCGACACCCGCCCCCGACACCGCCCCCGACACGACCCCGACACCGCCCCGACACCCGCCCCCGACAACCCCCCGACACGCCCCCGACACCGCCCCCGCCACCGCCCCCGACACCGGCCCCCGACACCGTCCCCGACCCGCCCCCGACACCGCCCCCGACACCGCCCCCGACACCGCCCCCGAACACCGCCGCCCCCGAAACCGCCCTCCGACACCGCCCCCGACACCGCCGCCCGACACCGCCCCCACACCCCAACCCGGACACCGCCGGCCTGACACCGCCCCCGACACCGCCCCCGACACGCCCTCATATCCCTCCACGCATCGCCACAGAAACTCACACCAACCCCAACATCGCCCCCTCAACCGCTCCACACAACTCCAAACTCCCCCGCACCGCCGCTCCATTTCTCCTCCATAAATACCGACCCAACACCGCCTCTCACACACCACACCGCCCTCACACCTGATCCCACACCGCCCGCCCCACCGACCTGCTATGTAATGTACCCACGCGCCACCCGGCCCCTCCCCTCTACCTCCACCGCCGCCGCCCTCTACGCTGCACCTTTCCCACCCAGTGTCACGTTCCAGATCGGCGCGCCGCTTTTTTCTCCCCCTCGCGTGCGGGCAGCTTAACTTAATTTTATTAGCGGCCGTGATTGCGTTTTTCTAATTTGTGTTCGGAGCGCTCTCTCTTCCGACCGCGGGCGCGTGGACGCTTACGCCGTCCCTCGCCACACCCCTTCTCACGCTTTCTATTCCCCTCCTGATCCCGCAAGCCGCCCACGGCTCGGCTCTTCGTCGGCTGTCCTCCTCCCTCGAGCCGTGCACGTCGTACTGGCTCCTATGCTTGTCCGCCTCCCGCCGCCGCCGCCAATTGCGCCTGCTACCTCCACACACGTCCGGCGTCCCGCCCCTTGAGATTCTTTTCTACTACAGCTATTTTTTTATTATTCATTCTTTATTTGTTTTTTGTGTGATTTTTATCACTGGCTTAATGCATTTTAATCGACTAACTGAACCGTACTATTAAATCGCACAGAAGAAAGAGCTGTAGAAAGTTACGGCAGAAAATACTGCATATACGTACTATGTTTAATATTTCGAAGATATTTACACTTATATTCTTTAATTGCTTTTATTAATGCTATTGCTTTAATTAATGTAAAAGAGAGTACATTAAATACTTTGATAGTCAAATAAATACTAAAAAACGTTTTAAAACGATTACACAATACAATGTTCTTTAATTAACACCAACTGCTCTTCCCTATCCCGCGATCTTGCCAGTTGCGCATGACGTCTTTTCCCGTTTTCCATTCTTGCCGCGGAATTCAAACAATGCAAATTTCGTAGCTTTTTATTAAAAGAAGAGCTGCATCTCTTCAATATATGAAGACATGCTATACCACTGTACGTAAGTTTCGAGAGAAAATAAAAGTAAAGGTTTAGATATTGCATTCTACACATTGGATAAAGAAAATTATATATAAATACACTGAGATATTCAAATAGAACATAGAATATTTCAAACGTCTTTTTTTCCCCTTGAGTTTCATTCTATCCATTGATATTTCTGCTTGTGACTAACGTGGTATTCGTCTATACTACTTTTGTTACGATGTGTCCTAGAACAGTCTACTCACGCCTTATATATGTGCTACATGAGAAATAACAGAGATATCTCATACCAGAAGCGCAACTGAAATAGGAGTAAAATGCAAGAATAGTTGAAGTATTTGAATTAGTACTTGGATACCATCCAAATATGTATCGGTAATTTCTCCAGAATCTGGACTCAACCACAAAGGCAATTAATTATCCTAGAATTGTGAAATAGATAATCCTTGACACGGTTCCTCACTATCTTACTAATAAACCCAAATTCTTATAATCACAATGATTCATTTGTGATAATTTAAACAACCTCACCGCTTACCGTAGTAACAATGTTTAGTAAAATGTTTAAAAATATCGTATTTCCGGCACGTCAACTACTTGACTCATTTAGTTTCTATAAGTGTTGTGCAAGATATAGCCGGAAGAGAGATTGCATTGTTCCTTCCCCTCTGGAACGTGAGATCTGACGTCGACATACACGTCGAGTTGCAGAGTTTATTTTCTCCAAGTATCTCTCTAGTCGGTCACCTCCCTAACTGGGATAGCTTTAAGCACGCGACTGGCTTCCCGTCATATACGGTTACATAGAGCACGTAGAAGTTAGTGTTAAGAGGAGAGGAGTGGACAAGGATGAGGATGTCAAAATTTCGCGTCCGTGGCCTTGTTTGCAAGAATACTGATGGAATTTGCAAGGAAATGCTTTCAAGAATAACGAAAAACAACGCGATCAAGCACGTGGTCGCTCAATCTGCTCAGACAGTGGCTGAATCCGCCCTAGCTAGTGTAGAAAATTCCTACCGTCGGGACTCGAACCTTAGCATCTCTTGGTCAGAACCTTCTCAAACGGTCATGAAGTTTTGATAGCCCGAATAGGGGTTCATTTCTCCTCCCTCCATCAAAAAAATCTCTCATCACTTTCTAATTTTACTCAAATACGATGCTTAGTATGAGTCAACTGTCTTCCTCCGAGTAACAAGCAGCAAAATAAGTAATAAGCAAAACAGACTGAGTCGGGCGAATAATTTTAATCGAATCTCCTCGCAGCTACACCGTCCGCCCTTAACTCATTTACCTTCCCATCTCCGCGCCTCAGCCGCGACGTCTCGCCTTCCTCCGCCCGCGCCGCCGCCTCCGCCGGGACCGCCGGTGAAGCGGGAGACCGCCTGCAGCGTCTTCATGATCCGGTTCTCAGTGTCGGCGGAGTCGACGGTGTGTGCGTCGCGGTGCGGCGCGGCGTAGCGCGCCAGGCAGCGGGGCGGACGCGTCGGCCCGAGGCGTCGGTGTCGGAAGCGTCTGAGGCTCGGATGACGAGCGTCGGCGGCGGCAGCGATGACGGTGGCGGTGGGGGAGGCCTTCGCCCGTCGCGTCCCCGGAGCCGACTCCTCATTGCTGGAAAGGTCCCCGCGTCGTTTTTTTTTTCTTTTTTTCTACGTCATTTCGGGGTGCGACGCCTCGTGGCGCCGGACGAGACGCAGATCGGTCTGAATGCGCGGACGAATGAACGATCGGTGACCAGTGAGGCGACTCGCGCCCTGCGACTGCCTTGTCCAGTGGATAGAAATTTCAGCTTAGCACGAAAAATATTTGACGTTCGCAGCGTAAACTATTGGTCCCGGTTTACTGAACCCTATGGTACCAATGGCTCTTGGTGTATCTCACGGCAATCTTCTAGGAACCGCCGCTCTGAGAATCATAGTTACTGCAGAAAAGAGTTTGCATGTAAATAAGGAATATAACAGAGAACGAGCTTATTGCTATTGACATACACTGTCGGTTGGAGAGCGAACTGGTACTGTTTCCTGCCAAGGGACCAGGAGAGGGCCACACTCACCCTTTCACGCAACGACCTCACCACCTTCTCTTCAATGCAAGTGTGTGTTACTGTAGTATCGCGCGGAAATGCTCATGGCGCTGTTTATACAGACACGCAATGCTACAGCTACAAAGGGGCTAAACCTGTCGCCTTCGGTAACGTATTCAGAGGCCTCCTGATATATCGCCGAGTGATTAAATCTGGGGCCAATGACACATTTTTCTGTTAGAGCAGTTTCTACTATTCTATCCTACCCTTATTCTTCTACATTGCACATACGGAGACGTAAGCTTTACAAAGGGAATGTAGAGTTCCATCGCACGAGGAATGGTTTCATATTTTGTCGGAGGATGAGCACACCAACGAGCCAAGGCACTTCCATCTGCTCATAGAAGAATTAAGAGCTCATTTAGAGAGAGGACATGTTTTTTTTTATGTATTGAATTTTACTCGACTCTGAGGAGATGAGATTCCAGTTATTTTATTGGGATGCGCTCTGAGTATTTTATTCAATTAATCAGTATCTTTCTTAATTTCAATTCATTAATTTTTTCGTGTTTTTTGTTTTAGTTTTAAATTCGTTTTGTTCAACTGAGAGGGCGATTGATCTGATTTATATCTGATTTTCTTGCTTTATTCTTACGGGTATCCTCAATCTCTTATTCCATACACTGTGATTCTTTAACTTTCATCCATTAAATTGTTTTCCTTTAAGTTGTAGATTTTGTCTAAATATGTGATTTTCGATTGACTTTCTAATAATCGGACGTAATTATCTCGGTGATATCGAGTTCCTGTAAGTAGTTTTTCAATTTCAGACTGCCCTTCTCATTTGCTACTGGCTTTTTTAGTGAGGTAACAAATTGAGATACCTTTTAGTTTGATTGACATTGTCCCTTCTGAGCATGTGGTCATAAAATTTTCCATTCACGTTTCTGGCGGTAACAGTGATCTCTTCAGAATGGTAGTGAATTTTGAAATTGTCTTGCTGGGACATAAGTGATTATTCCCATGTTTCATTTTTTTTACTACCCATTGAACGGTAATTCAACTTTTATTATTGAGAATAATTAAGTGTAACTCTAAAATCATGATTTATTTTCCAGGTTCTGAGCACTTTCCCTAAATTCTAATGGTGTTTGACGACTCATACTGTAATGCCAATGGCCTTGAGTTCTTCCTCACCTCTCTCAGACTCACCCCTACGCCCCCTGGGCGCGTTGGTGTACCGACCTGACAGAGGCACGTATACGTTTTCTGAAACCCACTAGGTTCACGAGCTCTGGCCCTTTAGATCCAAGTTTCATTATTGGCAATTCCTCCCCTTTGACCCTCTACCTGTCCTCTATGTTTCTGAAATTTTTCATTAAAGATTAAGAAGAATTAAGATTAAGAAGTATATATGCGCGAATGTTAGAGATTTGTCTATACACCAACTGCACACCGGGTACATCTGATTCCCGAACTGTGCGACAATGAAATTAAAGGTGTCCTGATACCAGATGTACTGAATGCTCATGGCCCTGCTCCATTGTTAAGAAGAGGCTGAAAACATGAAGCACTTTTTCCACTTTGCCCTGACGTACTGCCACCACGGAGCAATTTGCACAATTTGCAATTTGCATACGAGTCTTCGGAGAAATCAGTTGACAGTTGAAGCAATCGGCTGGAAGCTTCTTTGAATCTAGGGTAGGTCTCATATCAGGGTTCCGCTCTCCATACCTTGAAAACTTCTATTCTGAACCCCATTTTTCGGCTTTTGCATAGTAAAAGCACCACATCACCTCCTTCAATTCATCCCGTGTCCATCTCTGACGATGGCTATGAGTTACTACCGACCGACAATGGGTCCCAGGAACTAACATCCGTGGGATGTCCAGACGTCGACAAGATGACATTAATTCGGTTTCCGAGCAGGTATGGGACATTGGTAGAACAAGGCATGTTAAGATTTATTACGTTTCTTGTTCTATCAATTTTGCTCATTGGTTTTAATGAAGATTCGCAGGTAGGAAGAATCGAGTTCACAGATCACACTTAACCCTTGGGTTGTTTCCTGCCATCCGTCATTGCGACCCACAGTGGCCTCGGTACATCCCCCCGCAGGGCCCTAGCAAGGGGTACCTCTGATCGCCAGTCGGCATTACTAAAATCTATTGGGATTTTCAGTGACTGCTGAGGCAGCCTCCTTCGCTGGCTAACGCAAGGTTCGGGCCTCCACTCTAATCAGTAGCCTGGTGTGCCAACCCAGTTTCTCTCGTGTACCCTCCATGGGCCGACAACGCAAAGTCCAAAGGGTCATGACCCTTCCCTCTCTACTTACATCCCACTCTCCTCAAAATGGAGTCTTTCTTCGTCTGACCCCTCACTTTCAACCTATTCAGCAACGGAGGCCCTACCGGTAGCTAGGCTGCCACTGACATAGTTCTCAGGCTCATGGGGGTACTCTAGCTCCACCATCAACTGCAAGGTCGTGAACCCCTACTCCCTAGATGGAGTGGTTTTTTATTATTGTTATTATTATTACTATTATTACTATTATTATTATGAATGGATTGTTTATTAAAAACTTGTACACCTGCCTTTATACATCCGTTACTCACATTTTCAATGCTTCTGTATGTACAGGAATATTTCCAGATATTTTCAAAACAGCAAAATTAAGCCACTTTTTAAAAAAGGGAACAAAAATGATATTCAAAATTACCGGCCAATTTCTCTTTTGGCAGTTTTCTCAAAAATATTAGAAAGGCTTTTCTACTTACGAATGGAAACATTTCTCAGGAAAAACAGAGCGTTTTCAGACTCACAACACGGTTTTAGAAAATCAAAATCTACGGAAACTGCCATTTTTTCTTTTCTCAAAGATGTTGCTTCATCAATAGACCAAAATGAAGTACCCATTGGAATATTCTTAGATCTCTCGAAAGCTTTTGACGTTATTGACCATAAGATCTTGCTCTCAAAATTACCTTCGTATGGAATTCGTGGTATTGCCCTAGATTGGATAACTTCTTACCTTAAACATCGGACTCAAAGAGTAGAAATACCATACTGGCAGGAAAGGACATTACATACTTATATTTCCAATTCTTTGCCAATTGTGCATGGGTCCCGCAAGGTTCGAACTTAGGTCCTATTCTCTTTCTGTTATATGTAAACGATATGCCCTCGTCTATTAAAAATGGAAGAACGGTTCTGTTTGCTGATGACACGAATGTTCTTTGCAAAAAAGAAGCAGTAAATAGTACAATTTCAGAAGTTTCAAATTGGTTTAATAATAACAAATTAATTGTTAACGAAAGAAAAACTGTTTCAATGCATTTTTGCATCTCAAATCGGAAATCGCATGTTCCATAGAAAAGGAACAATATGCAATTAGCTGATGTTGAGGCAACAAAATTTTTAGGTCTTTCAATTCAATCAAACCTCAAATGGAATGTACATATATCAGAATTAAACACTAAATTAAGTCATTATGCTATGCATTCAGATTCTTTCAAATTCTGTCAGCCTTCATGCAGCTCGTTGCGTTTATTTTGCAAATGTGCATTCCGCCTGAGATATGGCAATAATATTCTGGGGAAGCTCATCTGTAGTATTCACACCTCAGATTGCAAAAGAAAATTATTCGAATAATGAAAAAATGCCTTCCACGTGATTCCTGCAAGCCTCTTTTTCATTGAGCTGGGATCCTACATTCACCAATTGTCTATTTATTTACGAATCTGTAAATTTGTCAAAAATGACCTACTTAACGGAGGGAACATATTTTCATGCATATTGATATTTATAATTACAACACACGCCGTAGAAATCACGTGCATCAAGTGTCATTACCATACAACAGGCTCAGTACAAGAATCAACACACAATACAATGTACGTTACTTTACAACGCATTGCCAGATGACATAAAACATTAAAGTCGGTACAACAAATTTAAGTTAAAAGTAAATCTTTTCTGCTGCAAAACTGTTTCTATACAATTAGAGACTATACTGATCGTGAAAAAGAAAATAATGTTAATGTACAAAACAAAGATATTATAATGAATTAGTTTATGTTTTGCATTGTTATACATTTAAAAAATATTTAATACGCCTGTAACAAGTAATGTACTTCAGCTTCCGGGTCAATGACCCCCATCTCGATCAGGTTTTTGTCCAGTTTTCCCTGAATCCATTTGAGCAAATGCTGAGATGGCGCCTTGTTTTGCTTCTGGACGTAAATGTAGCTTCACTGTGCGCACGTTTTGTTGAGCACTCCTTTTGCTTGTAGTTCATTTACAGTTGAAATTGATTTTCTATAACTCGAGAAAAAACATTTTTCCAAATTCTTTATTTTTCTAAATTAATTATTTTCTAAATTTCAATTTTTTCCGGTTTTTTTTGTTTTTTTTATATAAATTTCTGGCCCTCAGAAAATGTGCGCAGATAAATTCCTTTCCCCACACGTCATATACAGTTTTTTACTGTTTTTTTTGACAAATAAATAAATAAAATAAATATATTGAAAGACGTTTTTGTGTATACGAACAATTTATAAAACAATTAAAATTCTGAATTATTTTGATTTTGCCCATTTTGATAGGAATATTTTTTAGGTATATTTAACTTTTATAGAATAGTTTAAAAATTGATTTCTATTATCTTCTAGTATTGTC
>JAHLJT010008446.1:248109778-248123453 GCA_031308135.1 Acheta domesticus | reverse complement strand
CCGCCCCCGACACCAGCCCCCCTACACCGCCCCCGACACCGCCCTCATATCCCTCCACGCATCTGCCACAGAAACTCACACCACCCCCACATCGCCCCCTCACCGCTCCACACAAACTCCCCGACACCGCCCTCCATTTCCCTCCATAAATACCGACCCAACACCGCCCTCTCACCACCACACCGCCCTCACACCTGATCCCCACACCGCCCGCCACCGACTGCTATGTATGTACCCACGCCGCCACCCGCCCTCTCATCTCTACCTCCACCGCCGCCGCCTCCCGCTGCACCTTCCCCACCCAGTGTCACGTTTCAGATCGCGCGCCGCTTTTCTCCCCCTCGCGTGCGGGCGCTTAACTTATTTTATTAGCGGCCGTGATTGCGTTTCTAATTTGGTTTCGGACGCTCTCCGACGCGCGGGCGCGTGACGCTTACGCCCTCCCTCGCCACACCCCTTCTACACGCCTTTCTATTCCCCTCCTGATCCCGCAGCCCACGGCTCGGCTCTTCGGCTGCCTGTCTCCCTCGAGCCGTGCACTCGTACGTGGCTCCTATGCTGTCCGCCTCCCGCCGCCGCCGCCAAATTGCGCCTGGCTACCTCACACAGTCGGCGTCCCTCCCCTTGTAGATTCTTTTCTACTACAGCTATTTTTTATTATTCATTCTTATTTGTTTTTGTGTGATTTTATCACTGGCTTAATGCATGTTAATCGACGACCTGAACCCGTACTATTAATCGCACAGAAGAAAGAGCTGTAGAAAAGTTACGGGCAGAAAATACTGCATATACTGTACTATGTTTAATATTTACGAAGATATTTACACTTATATTCTTTGAATTGCTTTATTAATGCTATTGCTTTAATTAATGTAAAAGAGAGTACATTAAATACTTTGATAGTCAAATAAATACTAAAAAACGTTTAACGATTACACAAGACAATGTTCTTTAATTAACACCAACTGCTCTTCCATATCCCGCGATCTTGCCAAGTTGCGCATGACGTCATTTTCCCGTTTCCATTCTTGCCGCGGAATTCAAACAATGCAAATTTCGTAGCTTTTTATTAATAAAGAAGAGCTGCAATCTCTCAATATATGAAGACATGCTATACCACTGTACGTAATTTCGAGAGAAAATAAAATAAAGGTTTAGAATTGCATTCTACACATTGGGATAAGAACATAAATATAAATACACTGAGATATTCAATAGAATAGAATATTTCAAAACGTCTTTTTCCCCTTGAGTTTCATTCTATCCATTGATATTTTCTGCTTGTGACTAACGTGGTAGGTCTGTCTCTACTACTTTGTTACGATGTGTCTAGAACAGTATACTCACGCCTTATATATGTGCTACATGAAAATAAACAGAGATATCTCATACCAGAAGCGCAAACTGAATAGGAGTAAAATGCAAGAATAGTTGAAGTATTTGAATTAGTACTTGGATACCATCCAAAGATGGACGGTAATTTCTCAGAATCTGGACTTAACCAAAAGGCAATTAATTATCCTAGAATTGTGAAATATATATCCTTGACCACGGTCCTCACTATCTTACTAATAAACACAAATTCATTATAATCACCATGATTCATTTGTGATAATTTAAACAACCTCAACGCTTACCGTAGTAACAATGTTTAGTAAAATTGTTAAAAATATCGTATTTCCGGGCACGTCAACTACTTGACTCATTTAGTTCTATAAGTGTTGTGCAGATATAGCCGGAAGAGAGATTGCATTGTTCTGTCCCCTCTGGAACGTGAGTCTGACGTCGACATACACGTCGAGTTGCAGAGTTATTTTCTCCAAGTATCTCTCTAGTCGGTCCCTCCCTAACTGGGATAAGCTTTAAGCACGCGACTGCTTCCCGTCATTACGGTTACATAGAGCACGTAGAAGTTAGTGGTTAAGAGGAGAGGAGTGGACAGGATGAGGATGTCAAAATTCGCGTCCGTGGCCTTGTTTGCAAGAATACTGATGGAATTTGCAAGGAAATGCTTTCAAGAAATAACGAAAAACACCGATCAGAGCACGTGGTCGCTCAAATTCTGCTCAGACAGTGGCTGAATCCGCCCTAGCTAGTGTAGAAAATTCCCTACCGTCGGGACTCGAACCTTAGCATCTCTTGGTCAGAACCTTCTCAAACGGTCATGAAGTTTGATAGCCCGAATAGGGTTCATTTCTCCTCCCTCTCCATCAAAAAATCCTCTCATCACTTTCTAATGTTACTCAAATACGATGCTTCGTATGAGTCAACTGTCTTCTCGAGTACAAGCAGCAAAATAAGTAATAAGCAAAACAGACTGAGTCGGCGAATAAATTTTTAATCGAATCTCCTCGCAGCTACACCGTCCGCCTTAACTCATTTACCTTCCATCTCCGCGCCTCAGCCGCGACGTCTCGCCTTCCTCCGCCCGCGCCGCCTCCGCCGGACCGGCCGGTGAAGCGGGAGACCGCCTGCAGCGTCTTAATGATCGTTTCTCAGTGTCGGCGGAGTCGACGGTGTGGGCGTCGGCGGTGCGGCGCGGCGTAGCGCGCAGGCAGCGGGCGGGACGCGTCGGCCCGAGGCGTCGGTGTCGGAAGCGTCTGAGGCTCGGATGACGAGCGTCGGCGGCGGCAGCGATGACGGTGGCGGTGGCGGGAGGCCTTCGCCCGTCGCGTCCCCGGAGCCGACGCCTCATTGCTGGAAAGGTCCCCGCGTCGTTTTTTTTTCTTTTTTTTCTACGTCATTTCCGGGGGCGACGCCTCGTGGCGCCGGACGAGACGCAGATCGGTCTGAATGCCGCGGACGAATGAACGATCGGTGACCAGTGATGCGACTCGCGCCCTGCGACTGGCCTTGTCCAGTGGATAGAAATTTCAGCTTAGCACGAAAAAATATTTGACGTTCGCAGCGTAAACTATTGGTCCCGGTTACTGAACCCTATGGTACCAATGGCTCTTGGTGTATCTCACGGCATCTTCTAGGAACCGGCCGCTCTGAGAATCATAGTTACTGCAGAAAAGAGTTTGCATGTAAATAAGGAATATAACAGAGAACGAGCTTATTGCTATTGACATACACTGTCCGGTGGAGAGCGAACTGGTACTGTTTCCTGCCAAGGGACCAGGAGAGGGCCACACTCACCCTTTCACGCAACGACCTCACCACCTTCTCTTACATGCAAGTGGTGTGTAACTGTAGTATCGCGCGGAAATGCTCATGGCGCTGTTTATACAGACACGCAATGCTACAGCTACAAAGGGGCTAAACCTGTCGCCTTCGGTAACGTATTCAGAGGCCTCCTGATATATCGCCGAGTGATTAAATCTGGGGCAATGACACATTTTTCTGTTAGAGCAGGTTTCTACTATTCTATCCTACCCTTATTCTTCTACATTGCACATACGGAGACGTAAGCTTTACAAAGGGAATGTAGAGTTCCATCGCACGAGGAATGGTTTCATTATTTTGTCGGAGGATGAGCACACCAAACGAGCCAAAGGCACGTCCATCTGCTCATAGAAGAATTAAGAGCTTCATTTAGAGAGAGGACAATGTTTTTTTATGTATTGATTTTACTCGACTCTGAGGAGATGAGATTCCAGTTATTTATTGGGATGCCGCTCTGAGTATTTTATTCAATTAATCAGTATCTTTCTTAATTTCAATTCATTAATTTTTCGGTTTTTTGTTTAGTTTTAAATTCGTTTTGTTCAACTGAAGAGGCGATTGATCTGATTATCTGATTTTCTTGCTTTATTCTTACGGGTATCCTCAAATCTCTTATTCCATACACTGTGATTCTTAACTTTCATCCATTAAATTGTTCCTTTAAGTTGTAGATTTGTCCTAGAAATATGTGATTTTCGATTGACTTTCTAATAATTCGACGTAATTATCTCGGTGATATCGAGTTCCTGTAAGTAGTTTTTTCAATTTCAGACTGCCCTTCTCATTTGCTACTGGCTTTTAGTGAGGTAAACAAAATTGAGATACCTTTTAGTTTGATTGACATTGTCCCTTCTGAGCATGTGGTCATAAAATTTCCATTCACGTTTTCTGGCGGTAACAGTGATCTCTTCGAATGGTAGTGAAATTTTTGAAATTGTCTTGCTGGGACATAAGTGATTATTCCCATGTTTCATTTTGTTACTACCCAATTGAACGGTAATTCAACTTTATTATTGAGAATAATTAAGTGTAACTCTAAAATCATGATTTATTTTCCAGTTCTGAGCACTTTCCCTAAATTCTAATGGTGTTGGACGACTCATACTGTAAGCCAATGGCCTTGAGTTCTTCCTCACCTCTCTCAGACTCACCCCTACGCCCCCTGGGCGCGTTGGTGTACCGACCTGACAGAGGCACGTATACGTTTTCTGAAACCCACTAGGTTCCGGAGCTCTGGCCCTTTAGATCCAAGTTTCATTATTGGCAATTCCTCCCCTGTGACCCTCTACCTGTCCTCTATGTTTCTGAATTTTTCATTAAAGATTAAGAAGAATTAAGATAAGAAGTATATATGCGCGAATGTAGAGATTTGTCTATACACCAAACTGCACACCGGGTACATCTGATTCCCGAACTGTGCGACAATGAAATTAAAGGTTCTGATACCAGATGTACTGAATGCTCATGGCCCTGCTCCATTGTTAAGAAGAGGCTGAAAACATGAAGCACTTTTTCCACTTGCCCTGACGTACTGCCACCAGGAGCAATTTGCACAATTTGCAATTTGCATACGAGTCTTCGGAGAAATCAGTTGACAGTGAAGCATCGGACTGGCAAGCTTCTTTGAATCTAGGGTAGGTCTCATATCTGGGTTCCGCTCTCTCCATACCTTGAAAACTTCTATTTCTGAGCCCCCATTTTTCGCTTTTGCATAGTAAAAGCACCACATCACCTCCTTTAATTCATCCCGGGTCCATCTCTGACGATGGCTTCGAGCTACTGCCGGCTCTGGGTCCCTGGGACTAACATCCGTGGGATGGCCAGACGTCGACAAGGTGACATTAGCTCGGTTTCTGAGCAGGTATGGGACATTGGTAGAACAAGGCACGTTAAGATTCATTACATTGCTTGTTCTATCCATTTTGCTCATTGGTTTGAATTGAAGATTCGCAGGACGCAAGTTCGAGTTCACAGATCACACTTAACCCTCGGGTTGTTTCCTGCCATCCGTTACTGCGACCCACAGTGGCCTCGGGGCATCCCCCCGCAGGGCCCAGCAAGGGGTCCCTCCGATCGCCAGTCGGCATTACTAAACCCTACGGGATTTTCACTGACTGCTGAAGGCAGCCTCCTTCGCTGGCTAATGCAAGGTTCGGGCCTCCACTCTAATCAGTGGCCTGGTGTGCCAACCCAGTTTCTCTCCTGTACCCTCCATGGGCCGACAACAGGAAGTCCAAAGGTTCATGACCCTTCCCTCTCTACTTACTTCCCACTCTCCTCAAAATGGAGTACTTCTTCGTCTGACCCCTCACCTTCAACCTATTCAGCAAGGGAGGCCCTACCGGTAGCTAGGCTACCACTGACATAGTTCTCAGGCTCATGGGGTACTCTAGCTCCACCATCAACTGCAAGGTCGTGAACCCTACTCCCTAATGAAATGGTTTTTATTATTGTAAATTAAAATAAATATTACCTTTTAGATGAATTTCCGGATTGTTTATTAAAAACTTGTGCACCTGCCTTTATACATCCGTTAACTCACATTTTCAATGCTTCTTTATGTACAGGAATATTTCCAGATATTTTCAAAACAGCAAAAATTAAGCCACTTTTTAAAAAAGGGAACAAAAATGATATTCAAAATTACCGGCCAATTTCTCTTTTGGCAGTTTTCTCAAAAATATTAGAAAGGCTTTTCTACTTACGAATGGAAACATTTCTCAGGAAAAACAGAGCGTTTCCAGACTCACAACACGGTTTTAGAAAATCAAAATCTACGGAAACCTGCCATTTTTTCTTTTCTCAAAGATGTTGCTTCATCAATAGACCAAAATGAAGTACCCATTGGAATATTCTTAGATCTCTCGAAAGCTTTTGACGTTATTGACCATAAGATCTTGCTCTCAAAATTACCTTCGTATGGAATTCGTGGTATTGCCCTAGATTGGATAACTTCTTACCTTAAACATCGGACTCAAAGAGTAGAAATACCATACTGGCAGGAAAGGACATTACATACTTATATTTCCAATTCTTTGCCAATTGTGCATGGGGTCCCGCAAGGTTCGAACTTAGGTCCTATTCTCTTTCTGTTATATGTAAACGATATGCCCTCGTCTATTAAAAATGGAAGAACGGTTCTGTTTTGCTGATGACACGAATGTTCTTTGCAAAAAAGAAGCAGTAAATAGTACAATTTCAGAAGTTTCAAATTGGTTTAATAATAACAAATTAATGTTAACGAAAGAAAACTGTTTCAATGCATTTTTGCATCTCAAATCGGAAATCGCAGGTTCCATAGAAAATGAACAATATGCAATTAGCTGATGTTGAGGCAACAAAATTTTTAGGTCTTTCAATTCAATCAAACCTCAAATGGAATGTACATATATCAGAATTAAACACTAAATTAAGTTCATTATGCTATGCATTCAGAATTCTTTCAAATTCTGTCAGCCTTCATGCAGCTCGTTGCGTTTATTTGCAAAATGTGCATTCCCGCCTGAGATATGGCATAATATTCTGGGGAAGCTCATCCTGTAGTATTCACACCTTCAGATTGCAAAAGAAAATTATTCGAATAATGAAAAAATGCCTTCCACGTGATTCCTGCAAGCCTCTTTTCATTGAGCTGGGAATCCTACCATTGCCTTGTCTATTTATTTACGAATCTGTAATATTTGTCAAAAATGACCTACTTAACGGAGGGAACATATTTTCATGCAATATTGATATTATAATTACAACACACGCCGTAGAAATCACGTGCATCAAGTGTCAGTATCAACAGCTCAGTACAAGAAATCAACACACAATACATGTACGTTACTTTACAACGCATTGCCAGATGACATAAAACAATTAAAGTCGGTACACAAATTTAAGTTAAAGTAAAATCTTTTCTGCTGCAAAACTGTTTCTATACAATTAGAGACTATACTGATCGTGAAAAGAAAAATAATGTTTAATGTAACAAAACAAAGATATATAATGAATTAGTTTATGTTTGCATTGTATACATTTAAAAAAATATTTAATACGCCTGTAACAAGTAATGTACTTCAGCTTCCGGGTCAATGACCCCCATCTCGATCAGGTTTTTGTCCAGTTTCCCTGATCCATTGAGCAAATGCTGAGATGGCGCCTTGTTTGCTTCTGGACGTAAATGTAGCTTCACTGTGCGCACGTTTTGTTGAGCACTCCTTTTGCTTGTAGTTCATTTACAGTTGAAATTGATTTTCTATAACTCGAGAAAAAACATTTTTCAAATATCTTTATTTTTCTAAAATAATTATTTTCTAAATTCATTTTTTCGTTTTTTTTTGTTTTTTTTATATAAAATTTCTGGCCCTCAAGAAAATGTGCGCAGATAAATTCCTTTCCCCACACGTCATATACAGTTTTTACTGTTTTTTTGACAAATAAATAAATAAATAAATATATTGAAAGACGTTTGGTGTATACGAACAAATTATAAAACAATTAAAATTCTGAATTATTTTGATTTTGCCCATTTTGATAGGAATATATTTTTAGGTATATTTAACTTTTATAGAATAGTTTAAAAATTGATTTCTATTATCTTCTAGTATTGTCGAAGGAGTGAAGTGTTTCGCACAATTATTGATTTAATAGAAAAATACCTCCCATCTCAGTTTTTGACACACTTTTATTATTTTATAATCTTCAAATTGAGACGAAATAATAGTTGTATTTAATTGATAAATATGGCTCGAACTGTTTTCGTCCGAATGCAGAAGTTTTCTTCCCAAACGGGCAAGTGGCTCGTGCTGGTGCAATTTGACATGCCTGGTCTCTAACAAAACTGTGATAATGGCGTATATTGAAGAAAAGACGTGCATTTGGACATCGTCACACGAGTTAATTACTCTGACATAAATGTGTGTACATGTGAAGAATATTGAGAATTTACTAGTACGCAGTTAACGTTTTCCATTCTCATCCCTGCAACTGGTGAGCGTTAGGAAGACGCTCAGAGCAGTTATCGTGTTACGCTTGACCGGTAGGGTACGCCAGTGTATGGATGCGCTTGTTTCATTCAGAGAATTGCACGGAATGAGGTCGTACTCCCGGCGACCTAACCTGTACCAAGAACTTACTGCTCTCCAGAAATACTTACTTGCTTGCTCCAACAATATTTTTATGTGGAATAAGTAACTCTGACATTGTACTAATTGCCGCTTGGTAGCAGATGCATCACTATTTCAGGGTTGGAGATCACCTATCATTTTTATGGAATAATATGAAAAACTTCAGTTTATCACATCCATTTTCATAAATTAAAAATCCAAGAAACATGAACAACTTTTCCATATGACATAAATATCGTCAATAAATGGGAAGCAAATGAAGGTGGAAGAAAATTAATTGACACACTTGTGTTCAAAACAAGTTTTTTTGGGTTACATGCGACGAATTGTAAAGCCAAATGAGAATCTTCGCCCAAACCCAAATATAGTTGATGATGAATTTGTACCTTGTATTAGAAGAACAAATTTAAAATAAGTGTGCCTGTTGTACGAAGTTACAATGTTCTCCTGTTTTATTGGTTTCCGTTCATTATGAGTTAACAATATTTGATTTGAAATTCTTGTGATTTTTTCAGTTTCGTCAGCATTTGTGTCTGGCGAGAAGAGAACAACAGGCAAAGTTCTTGAATTCGTTCGATATGTTTTTGCCCTTCTCTTATATAGGCAGCAATGGTGCCATTACCCTGCCATTCCCATAGACACCATTCCCCTGCACTGGGTTGATTTGCACTTAACAAATGGAAAACCCTGTAAGCTTATAGAATTGTGAAGGAGAAAAGTTTACCGGGCAAAAAGTGAAACTGGTGGTGCTACAATATCGCCTTTATTACCTTTAAAAACATAAGCAAATTTTTACGAGAAAGTGGACAGAGGGTCACATTTATTTAAAAAAATTGAGCCTTAGAAATTACATAGATTAATGTATTAAAAGTGTATTGGGAATGTAAATAGAATCACAAATCATTCCTTCATGTGTAGTCACTAGTTCAAAAATTGCTAATATTTGATTCTGACTGAAAACGTTTATATTTTTATATTTTCGCAATGAATTGTGTGTATTTGTAAATTAAATTCAGTAATTAAAATGGTAAATATAAAGTTACCAATTCTTTGTCATATGTGCATATTTAATATTTCCAATACAATTAAGAGAAAAGAAAACTGTTAGCCACACCGTCATCGGGAATGTAGTAAACATAAACTAGTGGTGCTACAACAGCACATACTTTTTCGCAACATTACAATGTTATCGTCATGTCGTTGGGACGTCCATATATGTATCGTTAATTTCAAATAGATATTACGCGAAAACTACTAACTCTTACAAAAATGTACAAAACGTTTTTTAAAGAGCTGAGTTTGTACAACAGATTTTGTCTGAGGCAAAATCTTTATCTTAAATTTTTTAGTTTTGAAATTGTTTTTGTCAGTTTTCGAAAAAACGAGCAATACCCGAAAATGAGACTAGCGTCATATTTTTATCGTCTCTAATTACATAAGTGGAGAAATTATAAGAAAAAAATTGGAGCAGTTTTTAAGAAACAACATTTTTGTAATTTCAAGCGCAAATAATGCTAAAACTACTCGCTTTTTCAAAAACTTGCTCATGGCCTTATTTAAAGAGCTAATTTGGTTCAACAGGCTTTGTCTGAGGCAAAAATCTCTATCTTCAATTTTGACGTTTTACAACTTTTTTTACAATTTTCAAAAAAATGGGGATTTTAATGAAAATGAAGGCTGCACCGTTCTCTTAAACGTATTTCGCACTATTTAAAAAAGCATTTAATAAAAAAATTGGAGCCATTATTTTGAAAATGTCTAAGGGGCTTCATGTATATTAACCCTCAAAATTAATATAAAATTTCAAATCCCTGCAGCCACGACATCAGCCAGAACGATAGGGGAATATGAATTTTGTAGAAAATCGGCTGAACGGTTTAGGCATTAGTGTTGACCACAGATGGACAGACAGACGTTTTCGGTATCACGAATCAACCGATTTTTCGGTATCACGAATCAACAAAACATGGATTCTGGCTACACCACGTGTTAGAGGATTTTTTTACTAGATTTAGCAACTGGATTTCTCCACTTTTTCGTTACCAGGGCCCAGCAGTGAGGGTTTTTGTGTTGGCAGAAATGTGTAAATTTGTGATGTGTAAAAAACGTGAGCCTTTAGAAAACCAAGTTAAAGTTAAATACCCAATATTTGAGAAATCAATAGTA
The DNA here is from genome assembly GCA_031308135.1 of Acheta domesticus. Classification (NCBI taxonomy): domain Eukaryota; kingdom Metazoa; phylum Arthropoda; class Insecta; order Orthoptera; family Gryllidae; genus Acheta; species Acheta domesticus. The sequence goes on along the minus strand of JAHLJT010008446.1, from coordinate 248,113,008 downwards.
TGTCACTGTTTTCATGGACGAATAATGCACTAATTCACCGTCCATTTACCTTAAAAAGTGCTCACTCAGTGTAGCCAGTGTGAGATTTTTGTGATGTTTAACAATAATGGAAGTTTATAAAATTAGAATATTTCAGTGAATAAAAATAAATTATTTGCTTCAAAAGAAGTTTTCAATAGGTAGTCTGTAAATTATGAACTTTCGATCATGACCGGATAGACAGACTTTCTTTCTTCGGATACGGAAATCCCAAATTAATCGTGTTTAGAAATATCTCAAATCAGTTCCATTTTTTGACTTTTCTCATATTATTACACGAAATGTTCTCAATTGCCATACATCGTCTGATTCGAAGCTGTCGTTTCTCCTGCAATCTTCGCAGACAAATTCACTTCCACTCAGCTCATCCTGCGATAGGGACTCCTACAGGCTTCTTGAAACTTTCGATATAAAATGGTCTCTAGGACTCCTCTCTCATCGTCGCTGAGCACCAAAATAAATTTCAGGGCGCATTCAAAAGCGGCGTGCGTGGCGGCGGATCGCGCCCGACCCGCTCCGCCCCCTCCGTGATTGTGTGTGCCGCCCTCCGCCGCCCTCCGCCCGGCCGTGTGTGTGTGAGAAAGAGAGAGAGAGAGAGGGGGGGAACTGGAGCGCGATCGCGGCCACCCGCCTGTCAGTCAGTTGGCGAAATCCGCGCGGAGCGGGCTCGTCTTCTGCATCGATGGACAAAGCGATAGTTTGCGAATTTGTGGAATGGTCTGCCGTGTCTCTGTTATGGATTTAGAATTGACGTTAAAAAAATTGCCCTGCTGGTCCTCGAGTGTTGCTTGCCATTGTATTGCGAATAGTATTTGTTATTTAAAAAAACGCCACATTGTATGTTTCAGGGACAATAAGCAATTAAATCTAGAAAAGTACTTCATTGATACGCCAAGTAAATAATTTGTCAGATAAATATCGTACTGACTTCTGTCATTAAAGTAATTTCAGAGAAAAAATTCTCATTATTTTTTTATCCAAACCTTGTATTCATATTCGTTGAACAAAGCATTGAGGAGAATCTATGTTAAAATAAACAATTTAAGGCGACACTATCAAGTCCGGGAAGCTGCAAAAGCAAAGGAGACTTTGTAGAATCTTTTACCGTACAAAGTGGATACTAGAAATGAAAAGTAATACAACATATGGAAGGATAGAAACTGTAGAAAAGTCATGCGAGTCAAAACGCCTTTATTTGAATAAAAATTGTCACTTTTGAAAACCAATAACAGTTGACTGATTCTGAGTACTTCTCGGAGTCACGTGATGAGAATCAAAAGATTTAACAACAATAGGGGATGAAGCTAAGTAAGAGAAAGGGAGAAGCCTCAAAGTTAAAATAAGCCACTTCAAACTCGATCATTGGCAAATGCAGAAAACTGGACCTACGAACAAAAAAACAACAACAAAGAAAATGACGCAAAACTTTTCCAAGAAAGAAGTAGGTGATATCGAAGATGATTCAATTTGGTACACCCTTCAGGCTGACATATGTGATCATATCTCTTACCGAGCAACGCTCATGTTGCATGGCGATAAACCATCCGAAGAAATCCTCTCAGTTGATTGCCGCCCATCTTCCACTCCAATGCGAGAGGCGTCGTGTGCTTATTCTTTCCGCAACGTTCACAGCGCTAACGAGTGCTCCACCACGTCGCACGCCATTCTGGCCCCTAGAGCCACACGCGCAATCTCCTCTGCTCCTCGGCTGTGTACTCGCACTCCGCCAGATCGTTTAGTTAACGCCCCTCCACTATACGTCGCTTAAGTCGCGACATCGTGACGCACTCGTGCGCACCGTCCATCCCTCTGCCGAATGCTCGCCCTACGTGAGCCCTCCACCCTCTACCCACGGTCCGCTCGCCTACCATCCGCAGTTTAGCCCTTCGTCCGCCCTTCGCTTGAGCTCCGCCAGCGCCTCCACCCTCCGCCGCCCTCCGCCGCCCTCCGCCGCCCTCCGCCGCCCTCCGCCGCCCTCCGCCGCCCTCCGCCGCCCTCTGCCGCCCTCTGCCGCCCTCTGCCGCCCTCTGCCGCCCTCTGCCGCCCTCCGCCGGGTCACGGACCGCGCGCGATCTTCCCTTCCTCCACCCGTGCCTCTGCCCTTCGCCCGCTCTGTGCCCGCCGTCCTAATTATTTAATAGTTAAAAACCTAGGCGAAGGTGTGCTAAGTCAAAACATGGTCGCTTCAATACATCAAAACTTGTAGATCAATTGAAGAATTCTTCCTGATTGTGTGTATATATGCTTATAAATAAAACTTATCCAATGTTTTGTATGACAATCCTTTATTATCCACTATTTACACAACATTTCGTAACTTGTTTTGTTACATCATCTGGTTCCTTAGTGAGGGAACTGTTGTCCCATTTTGTTACATAGGCAAAATTCGATGGTGGAACACTCGAGGACACATTGTGAACTTGGCAACGATCATACACAAGGTGTTCTAAAAGAATATAAACAGTTCTCTCACTAAGGAACCTGATGATGTAACAAAACAAGTTACGAAACGTTATGTAAACAGTGGATAATAAAGGATTGTCATAAAAAACATTGGATTCCCTTCAATACACTTCTCAAACTTGGACGCTATTATTTGTTTCTTGGAAAAGTACAACTACAATCAACACATGATAATGATTTATCTCACAGAACTGGTAAGGAAGACGAGATTGTTGTCACGGAGTTGTAGATTGTTTCAGAGACATTGGAGAATGAATTGCTAGATTGATATAACCATGCGTTAAGCAATATCGTTTTTATAGGAGAAACTGAAGGATTGTTAGATTTGTTTCTAACGGGAAGATTATCTTCAGGTTTATATATTGTTGGGATGGAATGTACAACAATTATTATTACTTGGCCGATTAAAATTACACGAACAAACATGTTCTACCACAACTAGTTCGTGCACTACTACTACTATTGCTGCTTCTGCTTGCTGCTGCTTGCTGCTACTGCTGCTACTGCTAGTTCTAGTGCTAGTGCTATTGCTATTGCTATTGCTATTACTATTGCTATTACTATTGCTACTACTTCGTAGTGTAGATAAAATATTGGGGTGCTGCAGGAAGAAGTGCCGATGTTAGAAGAAAAAAAACGTTTCATGGGTCCCTGATACTGAAAAAGGGAATTTCTCTTGCATGTACCAATTACTTCGTCGAATAAGTAGTGTAGTCAAACTCCAAACA
>JAHLJT010008446.1:248069820-248108778 GCA_031308135.1 Acheta domesticus | reverse complement strand
TTTTTATAGGAGAAATGAAGGATTTGTTAGATTTGTTTCTAACGGGAAGATTATCTTCAGGTTTATATATTGTTGGGAGGAATGTACAACAATTATTATTACTTGGCGATAAAAATTACACGAACAAACATGTTCTACCACAACTAGTTCGTGCACTACTACTACTATTGCTGCTTCTGCTTGCTGCTGCTTGCTGCTACTGCTGCTACTGCTAGTTCTAGTGCTAGTGCTATTGCTATGCTATTGCTATACTATTGCTATTACTATTGCTACTACTTCGTAGTGTAGATAAATATTGGGGTGCTGCAGGAAGAAGTGCCGATGTAGAAGAAAAAAAACGTTTCATGGGTCCCTGATACTGAAAAAGGAATTTCTCTTGCATGTACCAATTACTTCGTCGAATAAGTAGTGTAGTCAAACTCCCAACATCCCTTAAAAATGTAGCCCGCGCAGGTTCTTTCCGCACAATGCACCTTGTAGATAGTATCTCTCCGCGCAGCTAACCTTTTTCTTCTCATCTCAGATACAAATTTGTAGAGGGAGTCGAAATTCACTTTCTGTGGCATAGGCGTGTTGCTCGGTACTGCACTTCAGCATTTCCCTTATAGTTTAGCTCCTCTAGCATTTTTTTAGCTCCTCTAGCATAGGAATTTTAAAAATTATATAATGATAATGACAAAACAGGAATGACTGAGAAATAGAGGACGGTGAACGTCATGTCACTGAGAGTGCTATTAGACATTTGACGGGTCAATGGGAGTAATGAGAGTGGAAAACAGAGATGGAAGGATCGGAAAACGTGAAATATGGATTCAGAAATCTAGAGGCAATGAATTCCGTCACATCTGATATGTATTGATGTAGAAGAGATCATCCCAAAGGCTCTAGCCGGATAAGGGGGTTTTCCGGCCTTAGCTTGCAATTCGACTCAGATTTTTCCCACATGTTTATATGGAGAAACTATTATTATTTTCAAAATATGAGATTGAAATATCCACATGGTAAGTACGTACTTACAGCGAAAAACCCGTTTTTCGTGTTTAAAAGTAAGAAAATAATCACTTTATGTCATTTATTTTATTTCTTTGCTTCTGATATAAACTTAGCTGTAATAATTAGTTAAAAAATTCATTTGTATATGCTTTTCAGTTCATAAATAGTGCAATAAATTGATTAAAATAATTTTTTTCTTTAAAAATGTTAACCAAAAATTAATTTTTTAAATAAAAATTCACCAATTTCCTAAACTTCCAGAAGTAGTTTCAGATAACCGTACTTATGAAATTTAGACAATTTTATAGGCTTTTGACTGCTCCAACCGGCAAATGTCTAGGATTGGATTTTCGACCTCGCGGGCCGATTTTGTAACCATTTTTACGATTTCCATCTCTTAAATAATATTAAGTTTTATTATGTTCATAAAACATGTAATATTGTGAAAATTTATAAAAAAATAATGGAAAATGTCTTCGTATTGTTGCAAATCTTTGTTATACATCGAATAATATTTTTTATTCAAAATAAAAATGCTTTATATGTCATAAAATAATAAATCGTGAGCTAATAGATCAATTATCTTTGTCAGAAGAACGTTTGTTTACATTTACTGGATTAAACTAGAAACAATTTAAAGAAGTGCAACAAAAGTTAACTTCTATGAGAAACACGAGAAACAGATCTTCTTTGCAGGCCTTAATCGTTTTTTTAAAATATAAACTAAAAACGGGAAATTCGAATAATGTCTTACAATCAATTTTGGGTTTAAAAAGGCATAAGGGCCGATTATTAGACATTCGGCCCGTATCTGGTAAGGAAGTAATACCATTGATGAATTGGATGGCATTTCTGCGAATCTGTTATGGACTCGTTTCAGAAAAATGTTTTACCATATGATTTTGGCGTCGATGTTTGTAACAGAGAACATGGTATTCATAATCGCACGTCACTCTACCTAAAAAGTTTGCATAATTTGGAAGATCGATTAATGCTTATAATGGACGGTACATACATACGGCATGAAATAAGTGTAAATAATAACTACTAGAGAAAATCATTATCCAGGCAGAAAACTGTTCCCTTACGCAAAACCGTTTACAATTTGCACTTCTGACGGATATATTGTAGAAATCGGTGGTCCATATTTAGGAACTCAAAATGATGCTTGTGTACTCAAGCATATGTTGTCTCTTCCTATGGATATAGGCAAAATTTTGAAGAAAGGCGATGTTTTTATACTAGAACGGGCTTTTAGGGACATAAAATAAATGTTATTAGATAATGGTTTTATTGTACTTATGCCGACATTAAAAGGTAAAAGTTATCAGTTGACTGCAGAAGAATCAAACGAATCTCAACTCCTTAGAAAACTACGATGGGTTGTAGAAGCCGTTCACGGCATTAAAGGGGTTAAGTTTAAATTATTACACCATCAGCGAGATAATAAACTATTACCTGTCGTAGGAACGTTTTCAATCTGCAATTTAATCCAGTAAATGTAAACAAACGTTTTTCAAATTGGTCAATTTGCTCGTGATTTATTATTTTATGACATACAAAGAATATTTATTTTGAATAAAAAATATTATTCGATGTGTAATAAAGATTTCCAACAATACTAAGACATTTTCTATTATTTTTTTATAATTTTTGGCAATATTACATATTTTATAAACATATTAAAACATAATATATTATTTAAGACACGGAAATCGTAAAAAAACATGGTTACAAATTCGGCCCGCCAGGTCGTAAATCAAATCCTAGACATTTGCCGGTTGGAGCAATCAAAAGCATATGAAATTGTCTACATTTTACAAGAAGCACTATCTGAAACTCTTTCTGGAATTTTAGGAATTTGGTGATTTTTTATTAAAAAATAATTTTTGGTTAATATTTTTACAGAAAAAAATTATTTTAATCAATTTATTACGCTATTTATGAACTGAAAAGCATCTACAAGTCAATTTTTTAACCAATTATTACAGCTAAGTTTATATCAGAAGCAAAGAAATAAAATAAATGACATAAAATAATTATTTTCATAATTTAAACTCGAAAAAACGGGTTTTTCACTGTAAATACTTACCATATGGATATTTTAATCTCATATTTTGAAAATAAAAATATTTTCTACATCCAAACATTTGGAAACAATCTGAGCCGAATTGCAAACTAAGGCCGGAAACACCCCTTACCCGGCTGGAGCCTTCTTTTATTCTTCTATCTTTATCAATAACGTTTTCTTTTATTATATGATATATTAAATACGGTTATAGATTTTTCTGGAAAGTAGAAATTGATTATTTCACATATTTCTGTACATTTTTGGCAAGTTTTTGACTATCGTCTTTTGTGCGTTGCCAACAAACCGAATTGCGGTCACCTTGCGTCACATGTGACGCACGAGTTGCTCAGTGTTGCTTGATAACATGCAATTTATAGTTGTGAAAAGCTTCAATAAAACTCGAACGATAGAAAAGTCTGTGAATGGAAAGACTTACGAAAGGCGGGCAAATAGAATGAAGGCTTAGAAAGACGAAGGCTTGCGTTCGACATCGTCAGGTAAGGGATTTCCTTGGATTAAAGGCAGCTAAAGGATAATAAATTGTTTAGAGTGTTCACATCGTAGCACGACTACAAGCGACGTTCAAGAACAACGCCGAAATGTGCTTTACAAGACTGTCAATTCCGTTGCATTTTGTTAAAAATATCTTTAATCAAACATCTCGTTTACATACACACACAACATTTGAAATATCTAAATAAATTTACCTTTCCTGTAATGTATATTAATGAAATACTGACGGTTAAGCGTGTGCATTTGTTTTAAACAAATTGGGACATATCCCTTATCGTAACAAATAGACTCCGACACGTCGCGAAATCGGTGAACGAAAGTGAAGAACGAGTGGCGTGAATGAGGACATTCAGTTTCGCAGTTTAACCCTCTGCTACCGACTTGGAGTCCCTGGGACCCCTCCGTCTTCGCGAAACTTCGAATACGTGCATGTACGTTTTTTTATATAATTGATTCTTCTTGTACCTTTTCCTTTTACAGTTTTAAGTAATGGTTCGCGAGCTTACTGTTGTAGAATGCTTTTCAGGGAAATTATTAGCCTTTGTTGGCGCGCAGGAGACCTAGGGACTCCACGTCAGTAGCAGTGTAACTTTCACTGAGTGCCCATCGCACTTTGCCAGTTAGTACATTTTGTTCCGTTGCGTCTCTGAAGAAAGTGCAATGTACAGAAAAAATATCTAGTCTATTAATTCAGTGTGTAAATATTAATGAACATGATTGGAAGAAAATATTGCGGAATGGGGGGATCAAATGAACAGTAGGTTTGAGAGTATCTTCGGATCATCAAATTTAAAATGACCTTTACTCATCATACAGGCAATCTTGTTTAGAATTTGGGATGAAGACGAAAATAAATAGGAATTTCTTGAGAATGAAGAACCCAAATAAGAAATAATTCAGAATGCAAAATACTATTACAGAAAGAACAAACAAGTGTGTTGTGCAAACAAAGATGACTAAAGAAGCTTGTCTCAAAAATGTGTTTGCGGTAGTGACATTTTTGTACTTGATTTTCAGTAATAAAATTATCGTAATTTTCATAATACATTTTTTAATGTTCAATACATTTTTATTTTAAAGATAAAGGTCGTTAAATGAAAGGTCTGCATAACTTTATTCAACCATTCCTAATCACATGATATTCTCTCATTAGATAACTTTTAACAAATATATCCTGATTATAGTTTTCTTTAGTCATCATTTATCGTAAGTTTCAATGTTCTTACTCGAAGTGCTAATCAATACTGTAATATTTCAAACATATGTTATTAATCAACGACACTCCACGTCGGTACCAGTGTGAATGAATTCTCATGTCGGCAGCTAAGGGTTAAAAAAAGAATAGAGTGTTCTAATAAATTTAAAAAATATTTGGGTATAAAGTACGTTGAAATTATGTGTTGAACAAGCTCAAGGAAGTTTAATATTAATCGCTTAAGCCGAAAACAGACGCACAATTTCGAAAACAGGACTCACGTCACAATTTCGATGCGTCAAATGTCGCGTTAAAAGTGATCATCAAAATGTACTTTGAAATAAAATAGTTCGGACAGATCAAGAATATTTTATGTTAACCACCTAGCCCAAAGTCCGGAGCTCAGCCTTAAAATTGAACACGAGAACAGTCATTATACTTTTAAAGTTTGAGGTTATAAATACGACACCGTTCCGGTAGCTGATTCATTCTGTCATTCCGCATGTTGTCGCAGAAGCGAGCAAATATTCGCTCGTTCGTTACGCTAAGGGACAGTCGCTAAAATTTGTAATAATTTTTAAAATGTATTGTTTTTGAATTGCAATTTGTAAAAAGAATTGTAGTTTAATTGTAAATTGTAATTTTTAAAAGTAATTTTACTGTCGCTACAGAGAGATGAGTTTGTTTGCACCAAGTTGAAAAGATGCAATCACTGTGGTGAAGCGACGCTGCCGTAGACGCTTCCGCTTTCACTTCGCCCGGGTCGAGCCGGCATGGCTACCAGATGTGCGGGCTGACCGCCCGTCCCCCGCCCCCTGTGAGTGACCCGAACGAGGGCAATGCCACCCCCGCTGCCGCAGGGATGGACTGACCCGGCAGTATATAAAGGCGGCGTACGGCCGCCGAGATGTCGCTTGTTTACCGCTCTTCGTGAGCAATGGTACTGATCGCCGGCGTCCCGACTCCACGGTTGCCTTCGGGTTGACCAAGTCGGGAATCGACGCCAGGCTGAGCCAAGCGACCCACCGCCAGCCTATCTGCCTTCGTTACTGCCTTTGCCGCCGCCGCCGCCTCTGCCTAACACCTCTCCCCCACCCTCATGGCAACGACCGACTGAGTGCTGGACTGCGTAGCCTCTGTTAGGATGTAACATTGTACTTGAAACAAGGGCTTACAATAAACCGCTGTTAATAGTCAACCAAGAGTTCGTCTTTCTCCCGCCACATACTCCCTCCCATCCATGTCATCACGACATATTGGCGTCAGGTGTGGGGTCCTGACGACATATATGTCATCACGACATATTGGCGTCAGGTGCGGGGTTATGAGCTCGAACCGAAAGGGAGGGAGCGTGGGATGGTAATCTGGGCCCCGAAAGGGAGCACGGGTTCGAACCCCACCATGAGTAGGCCATCAGTAGCAATGCGAGAGAAAGCGAACTAGGGTAAAGTAACGGCCATCCAAAATTTTTTTCTTCATTTTGTATTCAAACTTTTTCGCGCAGGATTGATTAAGCAGCAGCATGTCGCAACGAGGCAATCAGCAGTTCCCCTTGCCCTGGGAAACTGGGCTTGGCACGAATCTCATGGATTTTGTATCTCCTGTATTTACAATTGAAGGCGACAGAACCCCCACATCACAAGATCTTTCGGTACAAGCTAACGTATCAGCCGGTCAAATCTGTCTTGTTCCAATGTTCACTGGTGAGGACGGTACCCGCATTGAAACCTTTTTAGAGCGGCTTCGAATAGTTAGTAATTTTAGCAACTGGAATGAGGCCCAAACACTAGGCGTAGCCCGCTTACGTCTAGCTGGGGTTGCATCGGAATTTGCGGAGAACAATGCGTATGTAGTGGCGTCTTACTCGGATTTTGCAAGTATATGAAAGATAGATTTTCCCCGAAATTATCACGGTCTACTTTAGAGAAAATGTTTAACGACTGTAATCAAAAGCACTTGGAATCGATAAGTGAATTCGCCAGCAGGCTCGCGACACTAGAACGACAGCTACGAAGCTGCTACAGTAATCCCGAAGCAGCTGCAACCAAGATGATGTTCGAGGAAAGATTATTAGCGCAGTTTCTAGCTGGTCTGAGAGAGGAAATAGGTCGGTTCGTGTCGGTGCGAAATCCAAAAACAATGCTAGAAGCAGTAGCGTTTGCAAAACAAGAAGAAGCGATTGCTAGGAATTATGCGTCTGCGACACGAACAGTCAACTCGCTGAACTCTCTTGGCGGCGACCCCCTGCAAGGGTACGCACAGTGGGCAACAATGCCGCAGTCGGCGGTACAAAATTCATTCTATGCGCCCACTCGCCGTACGGGTATTCGCAACAGGCAATACCGCCACAACCGTCTGTGCCGGTGCAGAGTTCCGCCTTTCCCTCTTATGGTAATATAAGAGAGGGCAACCGAGATTACTCATCGGCATTGCCGTTCGGTGCAGGTTCAGAGTTCTTTGCCATTCAGCATCCACCCCGAGGTCGGAGCCCGGGATTCGCACAGCAACCACCGCCACCTCCTCGACAGCCACTCGCGGCGAGAGTGTGCTATCATTGCGGAAAACCAAGCCATTTTTTCGCGAGATTGTCCGGAGAAGAAACGAAAGTGTTTTAATTGCGGGCAGACAGATCACAACATAAGGAAATGCCCGTTGATAATGTGTAGTAAATGTAAGAATCCGGCCACTGTACGGTAGACTGTCAAAAACATGACGTGAATTCGGGAAACTGATAAATCCCGACCACAAGGTCGGGGATGAAGTATTAGTCGTTACCCCGGCAGACGGCATGACAATTAGTGTAGGTATTTTAGGACGTCAGCACAAATTTCTGGTCGACACAGGAGCTGCGGTTACTTTATGCGATTCTAAAATTTTTCCTTTCGGCCAACTTCCACTTCCAAATTATCGTTCGGCAATTAAAAGCGCTTCTGGGCACAATCTTCAGATACTAGGTCAGTGCAATGTGCCATTTGTGATCGATCAAGCAACATACGAGCATGACACGCTCGTCGTAGAATTAGGAACTACCAACTATGCAGGGATACTTGGCTTAGATTTCATGGTGAAGTATGGAAGTAGTATTTCGTTACGAAACAAGACAATGCAGGTTTGCGAGGGGCACGTGACGACTCTCGCTCCTCGGATGGAACCAAATGAAATTAGGAAACCGCCGTGTGGCGATTTGATTTCTTTTGCAGACGAGCCGAGCGAACATCAATATGTGGGAAAGGTAGTAGACATAGATGCAGGACATCGGGACACGGGTTATTTGGATCTGCTAGGGGCGTTGACAGAGAGCGAAATAGGCGAGATGAACGCGAGTGAGATGTGTGCGGGCGGGACAGCGGAGATACGCGCTTGTACGCCCGAAGAGGAAACTCACGTTTTTCGAGCTAGTAAGTTGAACGCGGGCGGGACAGCGGAGACACGCGCTTGTACGCCCGAAGGGGAAACTCACGTTTTTCGAGCTAGTAAGTTGAACGCGGACGGGACAGCGGAGACACGCGCTTGTACGCCCGAAGAGGAAACTCACGTTTTTCGAGCTAGTAAGACGAACGCGGGCGGGACAGCGGAGACACGCGCTTGTACGCCCGAAGGGGAAACTCACGTTTTTCGAGCTAGTAAGTTGAACGCGGGCGGGACAGCGGAGACACGCGCTTGTACGCCCGAAGGGGAAACTCACGTTTTTCGAGCTAGTAAGACGAACGCGGGCGGGACAGCGGAGAAACGCGCTGTACGCCCGAAGAGGAAACTCACGTTTTTCGCGCTAGTAAGAAGAACGCGGGCGGGACAACGGAGAAACGCGCTTGTACGCCCGAAGAGGAAACTCACGTTTTTTCGCGCTAGTAAGAAGAACGCGGGCGGGACAGCGGAGATACGCGCTTGTACGCCCGAAGGGGAAACTCACGTTTTTCGAACTAGTAAATTGAACGCGGGCGGACAGCGGAGACACGCGCTTGTACGCCCGAAGGGGAAGCTCATGTGTTTCAGGTTAGAAGAATGAATGTGGGCGGGACAGAGGGTAAATGTGCCTGTACGCCGAATGAGGAGGTTTCCAATATTTTAATAAATTTAGTAGAGGTATCTAATGCAGTTGACGATTCCCCGTAGTTGCCCCTTGTAGAACAGTTAAGACCAATTATACAAAAACTGATCCTCGCGTTGCACTGCTTACCAATTCCAAAAATTCCGGGATTCAAAGAGAAAGAAATTGATATATTAGAACGTGTTGACCAATCCAGTATTTTGCATAGTGTAACTTCTGACTCAAAAGAAGGATTTGCTTCAATTGTGCCTTATGCAGCGGCATCTCTGTCCAGTGTCTCAGATCCTAGTTGGTACCCAAACCTTCCTACTACTTTCCAAAGTGGCGAATTGGCGCGATTGTTGTCGCTGCTGGAGCCGGAGGCCGGCGTTGCGGCGGAGGAGCAGCGAGGCATGACTGAGTGGCTGGCCCAGCATACTGTGAGGCCAACGCTCATCACGAGCCTCCTGGCCTACTCGCCTCCGCAGAATCTGCGGCCGGTGGGCACCGAATTGGATCCTGCCCACTTGCTGGTGTGTGGAAGGCGCGAGAAGGCCCCGCGGTGGCGCCCTGATGGCGCCGTGTACACTTCTCGGTTCGAGCGCAAATGCCTACATGACCTGCGGCCATTGGTGACGGGCGACGCGAACGTGCTTGCGGGCGAGATGCTGGCCGCCACATGCGAGATGAACTTTCCGTTGCTAGCGCCGGGCACTCCTGGGTTCGAGCGCAGGCCCTGCCTGTGGGGCACGCAGTCACTAGTGTCGGGCAACACGAACGCGCCTGCAGATGAGATGGCCGCCGCGTGCGAGATGGACCTGCCTTCATACGCCCTTTGCACGGCGTATGCGCACTGTCTGCGTCCGCAGCCGGAGGCGCCCGTGTACGACTGGCGGATGATGGCTGACCGACCGCCAAACACCGCCGAGGCCGCAAACGACAACGCAATGGACAGAACCACCCGAAGGTTAATAGAACCTTCGCCTAATCCATATGGCTTTACCAAGGCAATAATCGAGGACCTGGCGCTAAGGGAAAGCAAAGGCCTCCTTGTGTATGTGTTGAAGCCATATATGGTTATTAGTTTTGTGTTGCGAACGTACAAGAAAATATTTTAGTGCTGAAAACTTAAGTGCAACAGTGATTATGTATGAAAAGTGACAGTGAATTATAAGTACAAGAAGATAGTGGCGCAAAATGTGAATAAAATAGTAGGTAAAGCCAAAAAAGACTAATAGACTCATGAACTGATGCAAATTTGCAAAAAGAACTAAATGCAAGCCAAAGAATATTGTTTATATTGGTTTCTTTTATTCTGTCAAGCTGCATGCCTCGTTTTGTGTCTTTTTAATGTTATATCTCTTTATGTTACGTATTTTTGTCCTTCTTTTAGTGTTTGTTGTATATATTTATGAACTATGTCTTCTTGTCAAGTGTTTTTTTAATGTGTCTTGCCTTTCCATTATGTGTGTTTTATGTCTTTTTTGTGGAACCGTTTTGATCATGTTTTGTTATCTTTGTATTTAAGAGCTTATACCACATGTATTTTGTTCTTATGTATTGCATGTAACTTGAATAGTACAGTACTCAGTCGGGTCTCCGAAATGCCCCCCCCCCCCGCGGCTGTTTACGGGCGGGGTGAATGTGGTGAAGCGACGCTGCCGTAGACGCTTCCGCTTTCACTTCGCCCGGGTCGAGCCGGCATGGCTACCAGATGTGCGGGCTGACCGCCCGTCCCCCGCCCCCTGTGAGTGACCCGAACGAGGGCAATGCCACCCCCGCTGCCGCAGGGATGGACTGACCCGGCAGTATATAAAGGCGGCGTACGGCCGCCGAGATGTCGCTTGTTTACCGCTCTTCGTGAGCATGGTACTGATCGCCGGCGTCCCGACTCCACGGTTGCCTTCGGGTTGACCAAGTCGGGAATCGACGCCAGGCTGAGCCAAGCGACCCACCGCCAGCCTATCTGCCTTCGTTACTGCCTTTGCCGCCGCCGCCGCCTCTGCCTAACACCTCTCCCCCACCCTCATGGCAACGACCGACTGAGTGCTGGACTGCGTAGCCTCTGTTAGGATGTAACATTGTACTTGAAACAAGGGCTTACAATAAACCGCTGTTAATAGTCAACCAAGAGTTCGTCTTTCTCCCGCCACATACTCCCTCCCATCCATGTCATCACGACATCACGTTAGTCTCCGTACTCTCGAGTTAGGGAAACAATTATTTCAAGGTCGCAAGATTTTAGAGAGCTGCTGTACGAGGTCTGAGAGTGCCAGAGCAGCAACAGCGCTCCAAAATCCCCCAACTGCGAAGGTGACGCGAGACGCCAGTGGCAATGAAGACACACCGGGGAGGACAAATGTGAATGGCGGGCTCAGTGGAGACAGCTAAGACCTCGGGTCGCCCTGCTGGTGGTGGAGGTTGCGGCGGCGAAGGCGGCACGGGGGCGGTGGCGGCGGTCGCCGGGGCGGCGCGGGCGGCGGGCCAAGCGTGCGGGCTGGCGGCTCAGCGCCAATCGCCGCCTCAGCAACCCCGCCCGCGCCCTGCCCCGCCCCCACCCTACTCCCGCCCGCGCCCTGCCTCCCGCCCTCGCCCTCGCCCCGCTCGCGCCACCACACCAGCGGTTTCGCTCTCCGATATCCGTCGTTCGTCCGAATTTCGAAAGCAAACGTCATTTCGCGCGAGACTCCTCAGCGCTGCCTTCTGAGTTATGCGAGGGTTAACGCGGCCACCCTCAGCTACGCTTGGAGCCGCACTTTGCCCGACACCCCGCCTCCAACGCCCATACCCACGCCGCCACCCTTCACAACCACCCCCCGGGGCCACCCCCGCACCATCACCATCATCCCCTCAGCCACCACCACGCTCTCCACCGCCACACACCCGCCACTTCCGCCCTATCACCGCCATCTCTCCCGCCACCGCACCACCACCACCACCACCACCCTCGCCGCATCCGCCACTACCACTAACGCTCCCGCCATTAACACAAACCTCCCGCC
The DNA here is from genome assembly GCA_031308135.1 of Acheta domesticus. Classification (NCBI taxonomy): domain Eukaryota; kingdom Metazoa; phylum Arthropoda; class Insecta; order Orthoptera; family Gryllidae; genus Acheta; species Acheta domesticus. The sequence goes on along the minus strand of JAHLJT010008446.1, from coordinate 248,096,977 downwards.
CCCGCCACAACCCAGCCCCCGCCGCCGCCGCCCCTTGCAGCATCCCCCACCGGACGTTACTCCCCCGCCGCCTCTAACATAGCCTTAAGAATGGCCCCTACACCGCCACCTCCCCCTCCCCCACAGCCGGCATCCTACCTGCCACCCCCCCCGCCGCCACCACCACCTTCATCGCCGATACCACCACCTCCATCGCCGCCACCACCACCTCCATCGCTGCCACCACCTCCATCCCCGCCGCCGCCTCCATCCCCGCCGCCGCCAACACCACGGTTGCCGCTAACACCGTCACCTCCACCGTCACCTCCACCGCCACCTCCACCGTCACCTCCACCGTCACCTCCACCGTCACCTCCACCGTCACCTCCACCGTCACCTCCACCGTCACCTCCACCGTCACCTCCACCGTCACCTCCACCGTCACCTCCACCGTCACCTCCACCGTCACCTCAGCCCGTCACCACCACCGTCGCCGTCGCCGCTAAGTGACTGTGAAATGCGCGGATTTATCTGTTTCTCCGGCGCTACCGCCGCTCTGATGTCGGATTTATCTTTGGAGCTCCTCTAGCTGTTTGCGATTATCCGTCGGTGCGAGTGCGCTCGGAGGCGGCGGTGGAGGCAATGGCGCCGACGGGCGTGGTGAATTTTTGTGTAGGAAAGGTTGGTGAGAAAGGATATGGTTTTTGGGACAGCGGCGACGGTCAAACGTATACGAAATGCAGCAATGTGAGCAGCAGAAAGGATAAAATTGTGGTATTGAGGGTGTAATGGAATTGCGCTAAGTCGATGGCATTGGGGTCCCAAGGCAATACACTATGCAATAGAGTGATTCTCGTCATGTCAGATAGACGAAGGGAACGAGAATTAAGAATTTAAATAATTGACCAAATGTGACAAACGTTATTAAACAGCGACGCGATTCAAGAAATACGTGAAGTTGATGAAGATAATGAAGATATGACATATATTCAATCCGATCTGTTCGAAAGTATTCATAGATGGCTCAAACGTGTTAAGTTTAAGCCGGAAATAAGCACTAGAGTCGGAGCCCCAACGTTCGCGCAAAGAACAAATAACTTCTGACCCAGATGAATCTGACTCTGAGTTGGCGGCCGGAAATATCGCCGACCGATTTCAGTGATTTCGGCCTCTCGAATTTGATATTTATCTTTTAATATTTGGGGTGCTTGATATTAGGCCCAAGACACGTTTGAAATTTTCTCAAAAATGGATCCAGTTTTTTTTCAAGTAGAGCACTTACGAAGTTTCCATGTTCCATTTTCAGTGAAACCTTCACAATGTGAAAATGGGAATTTATGTTTTCTTACCCCTCGTAGAACTATGTTATTGAAGACTCTAATGTTTCCAAACGAAGTTTGTTCTTCAAAATTGGATCTTCGAAAACAATATATTGAACATTTTTTTTCAAAATATGAATAGTTTTCACGTAACGTGGAATAAAACCTGAAATTTTTAAATAAAAATATGTACACTAGATTTTCCCCCGAAACATATAAGTGAACCTTTAAATTCTGTGCTCGGATAGTACTAAGATCGCTTTATAATAAGGCGCATGTCCGGTTTTGTTTAAAACCCTGAAATTTTGAAAATTGCAAAAGCTCAATTTATTTTCTGCAGCGTCCTAACAATTGATATTCCAAACCAGTTTGCGAGTATCGGAAGCATCAGAGTATTGATGGCGAGCGTCTACTTGCTGTAGTTCAAATTCCACTACTTTTATGGATTGAAAACACTCAAAGACGCACTCCTGTTGCGTGAATGAGAGGGTCCGTATGAAGAAAGTCGTTGCTCGCCCCGCGACAATATATGCATTAGTGTTTCGATGCAACATAATTGCACGAGTTCAGCAACTACGAATAATATTAAGTAACCGTTACAAATAATTTAATAAAGTAAGTAATGTAGTAAGGCAACTAGTAGTTTGTAAATAATACAGTGTATCGTTCAGTAATGATAATTATATTTTCAAATTATTATTTTAACCAACTCTTCCTCCAAAAATGAATTTTTACCTTTGGTAAACGTTTGCCTTATGTCTGTGTTCATTTGTCCGTCCGTCTGTGGTTAACACCACACTTAAACCGTTCAAACGATTTTGTCCTAAATTCAAACTCCTTGATCAATCTGGCAGTTCTCAAAGACGTGCGAATTTGAAACCGATGTTTCGATTTTTGCCGGTACTTTACATGAATCCTTAAAATTTCTTTTTTTTAATTGCTCTCGATTTTTTGGATTACACTTTTTCTAATATAGAGCAAAGTACTCTTAAAATGTTGCAGGTCTCATTTTCGTTGAACTCCTGGAATTTTCGAAAATTGCTTAACCGTAAAGGTTGTTCAATGTCTTCCTATCACTACAGTATTGAAAATAGGCATTTTTCCAGATTGAAATCTGTTCTTCAAAAATCTTCCGTTAAATACAGTCATGTATAATTGTTCGAAAAGATGAGTAGTTATCGCGTAATTTTGCGCGAAACAGACACTTTTATAAAGTTCTCAAAAAACGGCTCCAACTTTTCCCCCTTTTTTCTTCAATAGAGTAAAATGAAATTACAAAAACCGTGCGGATGTGATTTTCAATAAACTCTCTAAATTTTCAAAATTGCAAAACCTCTCTAATGTAGCTGATGCTATTCAGATTGATTTCAATACGTATGATACGAGATCACACATTGTAGCCAATGCCGCCCCAAACCATCACACTTGGCGTTTGTTCGCTTTGGTGCGGAACGATATAGGCTGGCAGATTGCGTTCACCATGGTTACGTCCAACACGTACGCGGCCATTGGTGTACCACAAATTGAAGCGGGATTCATCCGAAGATACTACATTTTGCCTCTCAGCACAGCAGTGAACATGTTCACATGCCCATCGCTGTCTGAGGCGTTGATGGTTTCTGGCCAACGGAATCCCCACGCAGTGGTACGCATGCCTTCAGTCCAACCCTCAGAAGATGGCGTGGAACCATCGTCGAAAACATGATCATGTCCGTTACAGTGCTCCAAAGTCAATCCAACACTGTGAACGACGACGTTATGTCGGTTACCGCGTCATTTGACGGCTTGCAGGATACCGCGTCATTTGGCGGCTCTACACGGACTGAGTGTGGCGTAACACTGACCTGACCTGTCACATAAAGGGAGACGCTGCTAGGCCAACGTGCACGCCATCGCTACGCAAATTTAATAACTTCATATGGAGACACTTTTAAACACATCTGCCGACTTTTAAGTGACTTCGACCATTCCTTCTGAGTGTTAAAATTTTCACAAACATCAGTGTACTATGATGTTATTACAGTATTCGGAAAGACGGTTTTTGTTAAAATTTAACTTAAAAAATTGTTTTGGTGCAGTGTACCGGCTACTTTTTGGAAAACTATTTTCTTCAATTTTATTCAATAGAATTTTAGCCCCTAGTTAAAAAAATTCGTGTACGTGCCTGTAAACGTGGAGTCTCAACAAGAAATTTTATTCGCGTATGTGTGTTTTTATTTATTTTATTTATTTATTTACGTCAAAAACAGTTAAAAACTGCGTGTGACGAGCTATGGGGAGAAGTGAATTTTGTGCACGTTTTCATAATTCTGTGGTCTCTATCCTAAACAATATTCTAGTCGAATTTTGAATATAGAAAAGAGGTTTTTTTTCGAGTTATGTTCACAAAATATTCCCTCCTATATAATAGAATATATTTTCAAAGGTAAATTAGCTATAAATTCCTGCCCTGAACCATCATGTTTTTCATGAAAGAATAATACTTTTTGACGCGATAATATGAAAAACGATAATTTGAATAACTATATTTCCCACTGAAATTCAGAAGACGTGCACAAATAATGAAGTTACATTTATGTCCAGAAGCAAAACAAGGGACCATCTCAGCATTTGCTCAAGGATCAGAGAAACTGGACGAAAAACCTGATCGAGATGGGTGATGATGTTATTTTGCTAATGTGCATACTGAAGGTAAATTTTCATTTTATGCTGTCTAGTAAAGTTCTACCGTTATTTTTGAGTGTATGTAAACGTTCGTGTATTACATTCATGTATAATACAGATAAAATAAGCAAATTGTTGTATTTCAAAAACTTCAATCGAAGCTCAGAAGTATTCTTTGGTTTCATAATTACTTCTAAAATTTCAAGTTCAAAATTAATATCATGAAATGTTTCGTTTCGATCACTGAGCTTCTCTATTTCTCATATTTTAAATGCTTAGTGTTGGAGAGTAAATCAAATATGTTTAAATTGTGATTTAGTTTCTGGTGGGCGTATTATCTTAAGGTGAGACGGTAGGCCCTATCCCATCAATGTTAAAACGAGCAACTTTGTGACCCATTTTCTCAGAAACTACTGAATAAATTTTAATGGATTTTGTACTACTTATTAAGAGATATATGAATAGATTATTGATCCTCAGTTAAGTTGTTATCTCTTTTCTGAGGCGATTTATTAATTTTTTTCCAAGAAACGAATTTTTTCCTCAAGAAAATGTGCAAAAAAATCCTAACACATGGACTAGAGAAGTAATAATCACGATTGAGGATCCACATTCTTAGTATAACGTGGTTTATCATCAGTAAAAATTTCATGCAGATAGCTTTAATAGTTTTGGAGATAATGGGGCAAACGTTTCAAAATTTTAACTTCTGAGAAAATGGCACTCAAAGTTTTCAGAGAAGCATATGTTAGGAAAACTTAGAATATTTTTCACTAGAGAGTAACTACAGGCAGCCTACATCATAATAACAGGTTTCACTATCTTTTAGACCAGCCTGAGTTTTTCCTTTCTTCTTTCTTGCCTCCTTTGGCATTTGTTGGTCATCATATTTTGCCTTCGCAATGCGTAATCTGTCAAGTTCTCTACAAATATCAGCATGGGTTTTTCCACGTGACACACGTAAGTTTTTCATAACTTCTCATACGGCACAATTTCTATCATTATTTATTACAAAAGATTCAGACACTCCCTAATTGTAAAGTTCTGATACCAACAAAAATATATTTTGGTATTCTTATACAAATGGTGTTCTTGAATGCCTCACATTCTGTATTTTGCCATGTAGCCATCTTCTGAAAAGTTATGTCTTCACTTGTATTATTTTCAACTTCGGTATTTACACTACGTTTTTTTCCTTTTAGACTCACTAGGAAGAGTTTCACATGCATTCGGACTCATGTTATCATTATTTTCGTGCTGCAAAGGATTTGACCTGATATGCTGATTTTCTTTGAAAATGCGTTGTTTAAAGATTGCTTTACATTTCGCCATTGTAGAACATATGAGACATTTATTTTAATTTTGTAGACTATAACACATCATAATTGTTAATAAATTGAACTTTACTATACAACAAAAACATCAAGTCAGGCTTCTATACGTGCGGAAAAATTGTTAACTAAATAATGCATTTACAAAAATTGGACTATCGCACAGACTGTTCTATCAGCATCTGCAGACAAAATTCCTTTACAAAAGTAAACAAAAACTAGCTTTCTGACAAAATTATAACAAGAGATATAAGACGTCGTATGCGCGGAAGTACAGTAATATTGCAGTCTGACAGTTGTCAGTGGAATCTTTAAAAATAAATTTCCTACACTTACAGACGGAATAAATCAATGAATTTGGTCTAGAAATGTTCATAAAAGAACAAATTATTTAATTATTCAAAAAAGAAAATTCCATTTTTTTTTTTAAAAAATTGGCCTACCGTCTCACCTTAAACTGCTTCAGGTTATTTAGTATTCGGAAGATGAAGGGTAAGAGTCATACTAGTTTTTTTGACCGACATTTTTTCGGTCTTAGTTTCATCTTACATCGCACCTGGAGGATAAGCGTCGTACAGTATCTTTGATCAAGAGGAGAGCACCAGGAAACGGGTTGTGTGATTGCATCCGGTCTCAGCCTCAAAGACGACTGACGTCACTTACTAACATAGGCCGACCGACGGTAAATTAACCGTAACCGGTTTTTTTATCAGCCAGGAAAAGGTGTGCAGGAAACAGCGATCAGCAACGTTCTTGCTGTGTCACCGTTTGAAGTCCCTAGTGTGCAACGATTGCTTCGGTGATATTTTCCGACATGCACGAAGTGTACAAAATGGAACATGCGATTTCCGATTGAGATGCAAAAATGCATTGAAACAGTTTTTCTTTCGTTAACAATTAATTTTTTTATTATTAAACCAATTTGAAACTTCTGAAATTGTACTATTTACTGCTTCTTTTTTGCAAAGAACATTCGTGTCATCAGCAAACAGAACCGTTCTTCCATTTTTAATAGACGAGGGCATATCGTTTACATATAACAGAAAGAGAATAGGACCTAAGATCGAACCTTGCGGGACCCCATGCACAATTGGCAAAGAATTGGAAATATAAGTATGTAATGTCCTTTCCTGCCAGTATGGTATTTCTACTCTTTGAGTCCGATGTTTAAGGTAAGAAGTTATCCAATCTAGGGCAATACCACGAATTCCATACGAAGGTAATTTTGAGAGCAAGATCTCATGGTCAATAACGTCAAAAGCTTTCGAGAGATCTAAGAATATTCCAATGGGTACTTCATTTTGGTCTATTGATGAAGCAACATCTTTGAGAAAAGAAAAAATGGCAGTTTCCGTAGATTTTGATTTTCTAAAACCGTGTTGTGAGTCTGAAAACGCTCTGTTTTTCCTGAGAAATGTTTCCATTCGTAAGTAGAAAAGCCTTTCTAATATTTTTGAGAAAACTGACAAAAGAGAAATTGGCCGGTAATTTTGAATATCATTTTTGTTCCCTTTTTTAAAAAGTGGCTTAATTTTTGCTGTTTTGAATTTTTGCTGTTTTGCTGTTTTTTCTGTCAGCAGCGACCACCAGCTTTGATATTGCTAGAGAGGACTACGTAACAGCAGAGTTGCCGAACTTTTTTTTGGCAGTAGTCGAAGCGATTTTCTTTGCTGGCTAGTCCAACTAATATTTAGTTTGAATTATTGTTCATTTTAGTGAAATAAGGATTTAAAATATTAATGAAATTAGAATGATAACGCAATGGAAGGAAGAATGGTGAGTCGAGAATGGTAAAATTCGCAAGGTTTATCCTAAGGCATGAGGTTTTTCCTCATTCTTTTCATTCCCCTTTCAGTGTTCCACCATTTCAGAGAACACTACATCTTTCTAATAAGATATTTTCGGTAGCTTCCTTTGTTTATTGACTAATGTCTTATCCTTCAAACCATTGCGAATGTTATCGGGTAGTTTTTTCTTCCTCGCATACTACATATTTATGTAATAAAAGGAAAGTATTGTAATGGTGAGGTAGCAATTGTACGACAGATAAACTCTTTTTGCGGGGACCTGATATTGAAAAATTGAAAACAATCTAGTTCTTGTATATAATAACTTACTTCCTCTAATACTACTATTTTATGTTACAATCCACAATTTTGTGGTTTAGGGGAAAACGTCTGTCCGTCTGTGCCAACACTGCCACCTACACTGTTCAGTCGATTTTCTCCAAAATTGACATTTCCCATAGATCTGGTCGAACTCGAGGCCCTACGAACTTAAAACGGGTATTTTGAGTTTGGGAGCTTACATAGATCCTGGACATTTTAGAATTTCTCAAAAATAGTTTCAATTTTTTCGATTAATTTTTTTACGCTCTGAATTTTCGAGCATTAAAAAAGTTTAAATAATGTTGATGTATTCCTGCAATTTCAATATTGAAATGAAAAAACCAATCAAATGTATAACTTAATTTTAAAACCTCCTGGAAGGTGCTCACCTGAGAGGTAGGAGTGACGACTTGCAAAAGATAATGAATGTGAACTGCGTGTTAAACCTAAGAACTAAACGTGGAATGCTAGCAGGGAGGAAACATTTTGTTGTAAATACTAGTTTCTTTTCCTATTAGCTTTAAAATGTCTCTTTCTATCTGTATTTCATTTATCATTCATGTCTTAATGAAGCAAATGCTTTCGCCCCCAGTACCCAGAAGTGGAAGGGAAAGTCACTGACGCAGCTGCAGAGTTATTCATGGACTGGTTCTCGTGGAAAGGAGGCTACAGAAAAGGAAGGACAATTCAATATGATACATAAAACTGAAGTGAACATATTTATTGGAGAAGATATTTTCTTAATTACTCATTAAATCTTATATATTTTAAGAGATAAACAGTTACAAAATATATTTACGTGATACATTGCATAACTATTATTACAAATATTATAGTTTTCCTACCAGAAATACTGTGTTTTATATTGAAAATAATTTTAAAAATACATTAATTTTTAACATTTTTAAAATGAATTAACCAAGAGCATATTATTATAAGCAAATTTCAAATCATAGGGCTTATTTGAAAAGTAACGTCTCTTCATTTTCGTTGTTTAATAGCTTTAAATATCAATATATTCTTAAGACTCTTCTTCACCATGCTGCCAAATATATTACAAACTGTTGATTCTCTTGCGTTAAACGGTATTCGAACACGCTAAATCCTGCCTCGAACTATAAGGTTAAATCTCAATACATTCCACAGACAAAGGTGGCTCAGCGCATCAACTGATTTCACTGCAGTGCCTCTGATCGGGATGTCCTAGGTTTCGAATTCTGACGGTGGCAGAATTATCGACACTAGCTGGAGGGCTGGGTCGAGTTCAGCCACTGTCTGGAGGAGAATTCTACCGGTCGACTGCTCTGGTCGGTAGTTTTTCGATGTTTCTCCGATCAATACCTGGCGAATGCCGAAGCAGTACCCTAACAAACGGGCCACAGACCGTGCACGATCTTTTCTTCCTCTTCGTTGCCCTATCCTCGTTCCTTACCTACTGTTAGCACATTTTGCTCGGCGCGGACAAGTTCCTGCGACTTCCGCCCACCTGGACACTCTTTGGGGTACTTCCCGCTAAATTATGGGAGTTCCATGCTAGACCAGGGTGTCATGGGGGCGCCAATTCCAAAATTCGCGCGTCCCACTTAAAAAAAAATCCATCATCAATCAATCAATCCATCAATCAATCAATGAAATGGAATGAAGACATTAATTAAATCATTGTTTCCCCGCGCCTTGATGCATGTGACAGTTCTTCCGCCGCCCTGCCAGGTTTCAATCAGCTACCCTCGCCGCCGACACCGGTGACGTCACTACATCACCACCGTCACCGCCGCCACCAACACCATCGCGCCGTCGCGCCCGTATCTCTCCCCCCGCCTACGTCCGCCCCCCGCCGCCAGCTAGCCGGCTGCCCGCCCCTCTGCGCCCTGCCCGGGGTCGGATCCCGGGGCAGCGCCAGAACACGCGCGGACAGCGGGCGACACAGCTGGTGGAGTGTGGGCCAAGCGGAAGGAGCTATGGTGGACCGGGAGCATGAAGTATCCACGGCGGTGAAGGGCATTTTTTCATGCTTTCTGCATTTGAGACCCTCTACTAGACAGCGGTGTGATTTGTAGGAGCAGTGGTGCTGTGACAGTGGTGTGGTTCGACAACCCAGCCATGTGTGCCTCGTAACCTTTCAATGTTACATTCATTTGGTTTTTGCTTGCTGTGTTAGTCAGGTAGCATCGCTTGGTCAGTGTGTGCCTTTAATTTTGTGTTTCGCAACACTGCAAGAGTTTTGTGAAATTGTAAAAGTTTTTTTTTTGTATTCTTTGACACCTACACACACACTTACACGCAGTATATTACCACACATATCGCGAGACCGGTTGGGAGCTCAGAACTTGTTCCGGCTGGGATGGTACCCCGCTGGTGGGAGATACCTGGTTGGAGAAATTCCAAGCTAGCCGACTTAGATCGACGCCCGATTTTGCCAGCCAGATGGGAAGATCACCGCCATCTCTCGCGATAAAATACATGCACTTCACTTACGGGACTAATGCCTTAAGCAGTTGACGCGGCCGGAATCATGAATCAATAAATCTGCATACTTTCCGTTCTTGACAACAGAATCGTCTTTGAAATTAACCTCTTCCATGTTTTCTTTTACCCTGTATATTTTCAATGATGGATCATGCCCCCCATCTCCCCCTCTGGATCCGCCCTTTTTCGCGGCGGGACTGGCAGCATGGGCGCGTCAATGGGTTCGTGGTGAAGGGGGGCGGCGTCGGATCCTCTGCTCGCTCTAATGGCCGCGGCTAGTGCCGGCCGCGCGGCCGCTGGGAGGGCGATAACTCACGAATGAGTTACGTGGCGGTCGCCTTCAGCGTTCGCGCCGCGTCACATCGCGCCGCGCCACATCGCGCCGCGCCACATCGCGCCGCGCCACATCGCATTATTATTATTATTATTATTATTATTATTATTATTATTATTATTATTATTATTATTATTTCACTACATCACGACTAAAGATGTTATGAGTCGGCTCAAATAAAATCTACTTCAGGTTGCAACCAACTACCTAAGGAGCAGATCTAGGGAATGTCTGTGCCTCTACAATACTTTGCGCAAAATGTGGGATATAAAGGTGTATCTCGTCAGACACACATTTTTGTTACACACGCAACGATACTACCATTATGTTGTCCGGTTTGAATATTCCAGAGTCCGGCTTGATTACACAGGCGAACGACCAAAAAATGTTTTGTGTGTTCACCTAATTCTTATCATTTTAAGTTTGGTGATTCCAAAAATAACAATAAAAATGCCGCATCACTCACCATTTGTTCAAATTTTAACATTTTATCTGTATAGCTAGGCTGCTCTGAGTATCTAGATATGTATGAGATGCAGGAACTTATAAATTCCCTTATTTACTCTGTGAATGGGATAGTAAGGCACGAGATTAGCATTAGTCTAGAAAGAATTGGCCTGTAACAAATCATTAAACCCCGGGGGAAAAGAACATTCTACGGGAACATATGGCGGATCAACACAAGATTCTCCTGCCTCCATTGCACATAAATTAGTCTCATGAAACTATTGCCTTAACTAAAGATGAGCAGTGTTTCAAGTACCTTTGTGAAAAGATTACGCAATTTGTCTGCAGCAAAATTATTAAAAGAGGGTATCTTCAATGAGACTGATATTAGAAAAGTGTTGTTTGATCCCCCAATTTGAAATACATTTGACAGAAAATGAAAATGAAGCGTAGAGTGCTTTTAATCACGTTGTTAATACGTTCCTAGCCAAAAAAGACCAAGATTATCAAGCAATTGTTGCCAATATGCTGAAAGATTTGAAGAAATTGAGATGTTTAATGAACCTCAAGGTTTACTTCTTGAACAGTCATTTACAATTCTTTCCGGACAATTTAGGTGATATAAATAAAGAACAAGATGAGCGTTTTTATTAAGATCTGAAAGTGATGAAAAAACGTTATCAGGGACGCTGGAACACCAATATGATGGGAGATGACTGTCGGTCACTTCACCGAGAGAGTCAGCAAACGGCGTAGAGGAGAAAGAGCTATTTCAGGGTCTTTAAAGAAAAGAGACAAAGAAAATATACGTCAATGGACACGAAAAGACTTTATAGAATGGAATTTTAAGAATATAAAGCCATCTTCTATGTTTAAATAAAGTTCTGTTGGTATTTTAGAGAACGTTTATTTTTCACTTTATTAGCATATACAGCATATTTTCCCAAATCTTAATAGATGAAATTCTCACCGAACTGTGGATGATGGAAAGAAATAGCGTTCCGATGCTGATTCAGCAGCCAAAAAACTATAAAAATCAGCTATTAAGATTTAAAAGTTTTTTGAAACCATTTTTTTGTTGGCCTGTGTTATTTTTGAACGCTCCCCATAAGTAAATCGTGTTGGTTCGCAGAACGTACAAGCTTATTGCCACTCTTTCCAGAACTTTCGAAGTGAGTTTAACGTCAGTAAGTATAAGAATCACTAGAATTCAATGGTTATTTATTTATAATTTCCTTAGAAATCGAAAAATACTACATTAGAGGGACCATTTGTAATTTGGTGCAACTTCAGAATAAAAAGAAAAATTTAGTGAAATTTTAAAGCCTCGGAGCTCTTTTACCGTTTTCTTGACAAAAATAATTTTTAAAGCAAATTTGTAGAGAATGTTATGACATTTGAAATTGTACATAACAATATTTGCACAGAGAACCATAAAAGTTATTAAGCGAAAAACCAAAAAATGCCCGAAAACTTCGTGATTTTTTGGGCCACCAAAACGTTCCCTAAATATTTCAAGGTGAAAAACTTAGGGTTTTTTTTACTAATAACAATATAAAGAAAATAAAAATAAAATCTTCTACTTCACCTTTCGCTAGATAGTCTCCCTTATGGCTCCCCATCAACTGCACTAATTAGCCTTATCACCTCTGTTATGAAGTATGTGAGACAAAATAAAGAAAAGGAACACATTAGGGGAGCTAGAGACCAAGGGCAATAACATCCGTGTACCATATAAAAAAGTGTCTGCTGAGCATGCTGCACATTGCCTTTCATGGGTATCCCAACCAGGATGTACCGCAGGGCGCACTCTGTTTGGAGACACCACCTTTCCTTTTCACCGAGTTATTCAAAACTACCTCTCAATTTTAACTGAAAATTTCATATATTTTCTACGAGTTGAATAGCCAAACTGAAACGAACAAATTGTTTGTACAGTAAAAAAAGTTAATTTTTGGAACAATATATATTTTTAAAATTGGTCACTTCTTTAAATGAGCTGGAAGAGAACTGGGTCCCTATTACTGTAGTGCGCGATGGGTACTTACAAGAACTGGGGAAATGTTGAATCCTTCTCCCAGACGTATGTGTCTATGGATACTTCGTATTTGTGGTTTGCCGGCAATACGCATCAGGAAACTTCTGCTTATGACTGCTTACTTCCGCTGAGGGTCCTTTCCCGCCTACACCACCCGCTCCTTTCTTCATTTCCACTCCTCTGCGGGCGTGCGTAATGAATACGGCGGCCGCGGAGGCCGGCGGGGGGCAGCAAACCTGTCTCTTAATCAGGAGGTCGCCGGTTGAACCTTGGCCGTGGGGCACTCGCGGAGTTTTTGTGCTGGCCGGCAGTACCTTCGCTGAGTTTGAAACGAGGGGCCTTGACGTTGATTGGGACTCGCATCCGCTCCGTAGAACCGCCGCCAGTCGCTGCGGTTTTATTGTCTTTTTTGAGTGTTTTTTGCTGCCTCACGCACGACGAAATAAACGCGTGAAATCGCTCCGTATTTTATTCTGTGGCTAAATTAAATGCAGGCGTGTTGTGCACGGTCTTTTCGTGAGAAAGCACGCGGTCGTGTTAACAGGCGAGATATGCACTGACACACGAGAAATACTAGAAATATTATCGTATTTTTCGTGTAAAATTTGCACTATTAGTTATGTAACTATCATTGTTGTGAACATAACGGAGTATCATGATTGTAATATTGCCGTGTGTATTATACGACGACCTTCGGCAATCCTTATTTTATGTAGTTTGACCTTCTGGGACATGGTTACTGTAACTTACGTCGTAAGGATCAAGTTTAAAAACATTACCTTGTTTTGTGAACAGTGGAGGCAAGTTGCAGTAGCTGATGGGTGAAAAGTTTTGCATCAGCCAGTGCGCTAGCGGGAGGACTATGTGACGGGGGGAGGGCATTACAGATGATAATGTCGGAAATAAGCCACGACTATCCATCGGAGCACACTTCCAGATTTTCGTGTTACTCGCACGAGTAATACATTCTCGATACTTTTAACTATCATTTACTTTCCCTTGAGCAAACTGTAGGCAGTGCAACCCTCTGACTGTGTAATATTTATATTGCAATCAATTATGATCATTGAGATGTTTTACATAAATTATTGGACATATATATTAACTATATGTGATATGGTGGTGTAGTGATGTCCGTCCGCCTGTCCTTCTGTCCGTCTGTCCTTCTGACCGTCTCTCAGTCTGTCCTTCGGTTCGCTTGTTCTTCTGTCCGTGTGTCCGTCCGTCCATCTGCCGGTCCCTCTTTTCGACCAAGTGATGTTTCATTCAACGTGTCTCGGTCTGCTAGTGAGGAACTGCCCATTGTTTTCGTATCCTATGAGAACATTATTTTTTATTTTAACATAGCAGAGTGTGACGGACAGAATAATTGGAGAGGTGAAGTACGGAAAGAAGTAGTTACAACGTGGGGCCCTTTCAGGTTCATCGTTTGGCGCTTGTGAGGTGTCATTCAACGCGTCACAGTCTGGGGGTGGAGAACTGTCCAGTTTATCGTATTATTCTCACCTGATTTTAAAATATGAAATTAATAAAATGAAAATACGTTTAAAATTGTTTAAATCATCAGAGAAGTCGAATACTATGAAGGCTAGTGAATTGGTATTTCTGTGCCTAAAGATCTTAATTTGGAAAGTAGGGATAAAAAATGTAATTTCTAACCGTTATCAAGATTGGGGAAAAAAGTAAAATATGGAAAACTTTACTTTTTTTTACTGCTTTTTGTTTGCAATGTTGCATCTACGTCTGCTGCTTTCAGAGGTGCTGCCGTGAATTTATCAGTAAGGGCTGTACGAATTCCTCTGGGGTGGCTGTACGACACCCGGTATCTGCCCCAAGATAGTCTTCCAGAGAAGACATTAGTTGACTGTCATTATCCCCTAAGCAATATTAATTCCCCTTTCCTCTGCGAAAGCAAGGAAACTATTCATTAAAATGAAATACATTAAATACATGAAAGAGTACCCTTGGATAAGATGGCAAAACGTTCCTCTAAAACAAATGGCATATGAGTAAGTTACTCCGTAACTCTAACATGATTCTTCCAAAACAAGAAAAAAGTGTGATGACGAAGTCACAGAGATGAAGAAATTGCCCCAAGGGTGCAAGAAGTATTGAAGGGTGTTAAGTCTGCATTAAGACATCGGTTAAGACTATGGAGGTAATGAAAAATAAAGTATGAAGTCTGTTCAAAGTTATTGAAATTTTGAATTCGCGGCAGTTGGATATTTTGCTGCTCCTCTGAAATAATAAAACTAATCACAATTGAAGAACAGTATTATATTTTGTAATTATTGTATACAGTGAACCCCTGACATACAGAGGGTGCCACAAAATGTGTAGACACTTCAAGCAAAGAAAAAACTGTGTTAACATAAAATGATGAATTTACACAAACAGAAAATTATGAGTAATAATCATGTGAGATATGACTTACTTAGATATTTACAGGTTCAACAGTTGGAACATGTGCTGAAAATGGCCACCATCGGTGTCGGTAGACTTCTGAGAACGTTGACCTACTTTCCGAACAACGCTTGTAATAGTGTCGTCAGCAATTGCAGCACATGCCATTTCAATTTCTTCTAGGAGAGCTGCCAGTGTAGCTAGTTTTCTACATTATGCAACATTTTTAAGAGTTCCCAATAAGTAGAAGTCCAACGCAGTAAGCTATGGAGAACGCGGTGAAAAAACACAATCGGAGCTCTTCGTTCTATCCAGTGCTGTGGAAGATTGTCACGTCCCAAAATCATAGCGTGTTGCTGTGTGAGGTCTCCCATATCTGCACTTGTGAACATCGCATTCTGTACCATCAGTCTCAAATTTATCACGAATGCCTGCAATTGTTACTCCCGTTGGCGGTTCTGTTCCGTATCACTTAACAATTGCTTTCTACCACTCAAACAACAATCTTGGTTCAATTTTGATGTAGCAACGCGGACGAACATAATGCTTGTGACATCTGTTTACAGAACATCATACTGCACATTACCGTAATTTTCTGGTCAACTTTGAAATATTTAAAATAAATATCTCTTCTGGGTATACATTTTTCGGCACCCTCTGTTTGTAACCAAAAATTATAGTCCGTAGAGGTTCACTATAGCCGATGTCGACTGTACTTATTATGTTAACTTTTACAGATGATGCGTTCACAATAAATGAATCTTCTAGTGCTTATTTTTTACGCGATATGTGGATCCGCACTATTGGTTTCAGTGCACTATAACTACAAACTCGCTAAATTCGAATTATCTTTATCCAGAGCGTACTCTATCCAACCAGAGTTGACTGTAGTGCATAAACTGTGCGCGTCTTGTCAGGTCAACCTGGGAATGTGCCATCCCCACTCCAGAAAGTGGAACCAGAAGTGCAAGAGTTATCATTTACTCCTTGCTATGTATGCTTAAAAACACATCTACGAGTAGTGTGTCTTTTGTGTCCTTTCTAGCTAGTGTAACTTCGAAAAAATGAAAATTGTCGTTGTTTATTCCCAATTTGTATATCATTGCGTTAATTATTATTTGTATCCTGCTCTATTTCACATTTTTGTCATGTATTTTATCTCTCTGCACCGAAGTAATTATTTGCGTACTAGACTGATCCATCGATCTTCTTCTTGAACTAGTTACTCACAGTTCTAAAGGAGCTGAGCTTATATGTATATATTGTGTGTGTATTCATGAGGTAGTGTAAAGTCAGTACATTTAGATAATACTTGAACTTGTGGCCCGCTCTGAACAAATGCACTGTACGTATTTTCTTGTAAAAGATTGTTTTTACCAACCGATTCGACTCTTTGTTTTGGAAAACGCTGGAAGTGCAATTAACAAATTAAAACTTGTCAAAGGATCCTGTGAGTTCAACGATTTTGAATTTCAATTTTCGGAGTGGAAGGGGGTGCGTATAAACGGATTATATAGAATTATAAAAATCAAATTAAGTGCTTTGCACTTCATTTACGACCTTTGTTTTCAATTGGTGTTTTATTTTTATGATGTATCATTTCCCCATCTCTCTCGCACATCGCAAATAATTTGAGGAATATACTTTGTTCGAATGTGCCTTTTGTAACTTCCGACCGTCATTCGTCAAGATTTAGTGTCAACAGAAATTCATTACAAAACAAATTACAACTGTACTGTTGATGACTGCTTGTTATTTTGAACTTCCTAGCACTCTTCAAGAGGTTACCATTTTATGTTATTGCATTTTCTCACCATTTCCCTCTTTCTACCTATGAACTTTGCTTTATTTTCACGCTTTTCTTCTACCTCGTTTTCTTTTCTCTGTAACTTTTCCATCCTCTTTCTCGCTCCATCCTGTTCTTGCCGGCACTTGTCTTTAATGTGCCCCGTCTAAAATCTAACTCCTTCCCTCTCTTTCAGCATTGGCCGCTGGCTACTCATCTTATAACGTAACACGTTCTCAACACGTATTACACTTTTCTTGCCCTTTCTTTTCGCTCGGATACTCCTCCAAGCTTTTCCAGTCGTCCGTACTGTCATCGCTTCTGCCACCACCGCCAAGACTCCACCGTTGCTATCAACATCTCCGTCGCTGTTGTCGCCCTCGTGACTGTCCTCGCCGCGTCGTCACATTCCCTTGGCCCCAACCCCTTCCCCGCCCCGCCCCGCCCCCGCCACTGCTTCTTGTTCCGCGCCCTCCCTCCTCCTGAACCGTCCGTCTCCGGCGCGCGGGCGCGGGCTCTCGTCGCCTCGTGCGAACTTCCCGCAGTTCGCAGTGTTTTAAGAAGTTGGCGGTGAGCGGCAGCGCCGGGGGTGGGAAGGACGCCGTGCCGGGCTGCGCTGCGCTGCGCCGCGCCGCGTCACGCCGCGCCGCCCCGCCCCCTCCGCACAACCCTTCTCATCTCACCCTCTCCTCCGCTACCCTATATCATATCAGCCATCCTCACCTCTCCCCATCTCTCATCCTCCTCGCCCCTCTTGCCACCCGTCACTTCGTTACGCTCCTGCCCTGCTTCGCATGCCCGCTCCGCTGCCCCGCCTCGCTTTCCACCGTCCCTCTCTGCGTACCCCGTCCAGCCCTGCTCCTTCTAGCCCCGCTCCTACCAGCCTCGCTTACGCCGTCCAGCCCCGCTCCTTCCCGCCCCACTCCTACTCGCCCAGCGTCTACGCGCCCCACTTCTACCCGCCCCGCTTCAACCCTCTCCGCACCTATTTGCCCCATACGTACTCACTCCGCTCCTACCCGCTTCAACCCGCTCCGCTCCTATTTTCCCCACATCTACTCAGCCCGCTCCTACCCGCCTCGATCCTACTCGCCTCGCTCGCCTCCCCGTTCGCCTCCCCGCTCGCCTCCCCGCTCGCCTCCCCGCTCGCCTCCCCGCTCGCCTCCCCGCTCGCCTCCCCGCTCGCCTCCCCGCTCGCCTCCCCGCTCGCCTCCCCGCTCGCCTCCCCGCTCGCCTCCCCGCTCGCCTCCCCGCTCGCCTCCCCGCTCGCCTCCCCGCTCGCCTCCCCGCTCGCCTCCCCGCTCGCCTCCCCGCTCGCCTCCACGCTCCCCTACCAGTGTTATCCACGTCTTGCCTCCACCGCACCCCGCCCTGTTTTGCCTCGCCACGCACCGTCTTACCCTCCCTTCTCCATCCCGACTCGCCCGGGGGGGAGTGGATCCAAATTTTTAAAAGTTCGCACGACTCGCGCTGTCACGGATAAAGCCATTTGCGCGAGGGCGGGGCGCAAACGGGCGCGGACGGAGGATGAGGGCGTGGATGCAGGGTGAGGAAGGGCGCGACGGGGGGCACACAGGAGGTGGTGCGGAGCTCGGGGGGCGAAAATGTGGGTGGTATTAAAATGAAAGATAATTGGACAAATTTCGCGTGGTATTTAATCATTTCTCTACTTATCGTCTCCCGTTCCGTATTTAATGCCAATGAAGAAGGGAAGATTTTAATTAGAATCTGTCCAAAGATTCTCTCTTCCGGGGCGACGTTCTATGGATATCCCATTCACACTCGCGGGCACTTTTGAGAACAATTATTATCGGAAATATTCGCGGAACTTTGATGACCTGAGAGTTAAGGTTGTTGACTTCCGTCGGCGAGAACGAATGTTCAGCATTTCTTCTGAGATCGTGCCGATCTGGAATCCAATAACGCGGCCTCCATGATGCTCGGAAGCGTCCACACGGGATGTCCTGAGAGAGGAGTGGGCGGGGCGGAAAGAGTTGAAGGGAGGGAGGGAGAGTTTGCAAAGAACGTGAAAACGCTGTGCTCCTGCTCAGGTCTGCGCAACGATCTACATGATGGAGTGTCTCAGCCCGATGTTCTCTCTTTGACTACAGTGACTGTATTGGGTCGGCCAGCTACTGCAGTAACGTGGTATAATAAAAATTTTAATTTGGTTGACAAAGGTGTCGCAAATGAAATGTTCTCCTCTTAATATTACTGATATGTAGACCATTTTCATGTCATTTTTAATACTATTTTGTTTCTATTTAGGAAGTTGTAAATCATGAATATTTTCAAATTAGTATACTACGTTCTCTTTATCTGAATTTCATGCTTTTTCATTATTGTCGTTGGTATATAATACATTGGCATTACTTAAAAAATAATTTATTTTGTCGTCATTTATTTTGTGGCTGGATGTCGCCATCCAGCGGGGAAAGATGAACCTCCCGATGAAAACACACGCACAACAATTACGGGACCAATTACCTCCGTAGTTGACGCTCCCGGAATCACAAACAATTATCATCATCATCTTGGTTGCGTCACCGAAGGCCTCATATTAACGTGTGTTGAAGCGTAGGACCAAAAAGTAAACGCAGTAAACACAGAGGCAAGAGCATAGAGCGTGGTATTCCTGGGAGGGTACCAGATGCCGGAGTGAGCGTCACTTGGGCACTCTTTGGATTCAAAATGATTTCACATATATCGATTCGATATTGCCAGTAATATCGACATTGCTGCAAAATCTTGAATATTGAATGTCATTAAGAGGAGAATGTATAACTTCTTTCTATTACCTGGGGGTTGAACTGCTGCACAACCTAAGCAGCACCGCTACTCGTATTTATTAACCAAAATCAACTGTTTGACAGGAAAGTGAATTGTGTATCCCCAGCCTACCGTGTGCTTCGCCGCGCTCACCCATTGTAGCCCGCTCTTCCCTATCGTGGCCGTCGCACCCTGCCGCGTCCTACCCGGCTAGCTCGACCCTGACCTCGTCAATCTTCCCCTCCCCACCTAACCCTTCATCTGGACTATTCTGCTCTCCCTGCCATGCTTTGCTAATCGACGTTGTGAGCAGCAATAAAAAGAAGCAAGAAAGCATTGTCGCATACTCCCAACACGTCTCTGTCTATATGTATATCTGTCTAGTTATCTATTTCTCTGCCTCTAGGTCCGGCGGTCCTTCTGTTCATCGTTCCGTGAGGGGACAATACTAGCGCTCATACCGTTTGTAAGATTTTCTCCAAAATTGATATTACGTGATAAAACTGGCTGAACTCGAGTCCTTGCTAATTTGAAATGAGGATTTTAATTTTGGGGATATTTCACATCAAGTCTCGACATTTTCAAAATTTTCTAAACAATGACTTGAATGTTTTTCTCTACGTTTTTATCGGATACAACAAATTACCTGATAAAAATGGCGATGCTGCAGCTCCGACTTTTGCGAAACTTGAATGTTTAAAAAATGCAGAAATGACATTTTTTCGCATTCTTCCTAAACCTACAAATTTGCAGATAGACATTTTGTTTTTAATGAAACCATTGCTTCATATTTAAATCTTTCAATAAGGTAGTATACAATATTTTCAAAATATAAAAAGTTTTTGTGAGATTTTGTACGCAATTTGGTTTCTCGAAAACGGCTAAATTTTTTTGTTGTGGTTTACTTTTCTTTCTTGGATAGAACTTAGTACGCGTATAAAATGTACCCAATTTTGAGAAAACATAAAAACTTTCGTTCATATTTTCTGTAAAATAATATCAAAATGAAAATATTCGTTTTAAATTTGCAGGGCCTGAAATTTGGTGAGATCGATTGGGGAATATCAATATTGGAGAAAATCCTTGTTCGTTTCAGGCGCTAGTGTGATCCACAGAGAGACGGACAGACGTACAAACAAAGGGCTCACATATCGAGGACTGAGACTATAAAACGTATTAGAGGAAGTAACTTTTTATGTATAGAAAGAAGAATTATCCATTTTTCGTGTCAGGGAATCCCAATGCAAATGTTTCTGTCGGAAAATTGTCATTCTTCGCTACATTTTTCATGTACTTTCTCTTTAATATACGAGAGAAAGTAAAAATCATTTTTAAATGAAGCTTCCATATTAACAGAGATTTCGTTTATCAAAGTTTTCCTTAACCCAACTCTGAAAAGAGTTTTCGCCAATACTCTTTTATACTGAGCAGTGTAATTACATGAATATAAATTGTTAAATTATAAATACCTATCTTTAATAAATACAGATGCGTATCACGTGGCTGGAGAAACGGGACCTGTGGTACCCTCCCCCTGAAATATCGAACTTCACTGAATTTTTACAATAATGTAAAATGTACTAATATAAAATGTTCGTGTTCTAAAGCTTGAATTCCTGTGGAATAATTGCTAATACGTAGAAATCTATGAAGAAAGGGTTGCACAATGAAGAATAATCCGAAAAAGTTCCCCTTTACATTCTACGAAATATTTCAAATCTCGGAAGAGCCACACCGGTGCTAAGTCAGACACCGCCGTGTCTTAGCGACAGCAGCACTGTTCCAAAGCCAGATTTCTGGGACCAACCTTTGGACTGCGCCAATTTAGGTGAAGTGATTGTTACTTGCACTCGTCATATTCGGGGAAGTAACTTCCTTTCGATACGTAGAGCGCTGATGTCATCGACTGAAATAGAGGGCCCTGCGAGTTTGATTGCTGTAACAAGGAGCGGAGAAACATCTTTAACATAAGAAGTTGGAAATTGGGATCGGCCGAATGCGGGGCGAAAAGACTCAAGTAGTACCAATAGTTATCTGGAATTTGTTCCACAAAATTTATGTTCAAATTTGTCCTAAAACTCAGGTCATACAAAAATCTGGGACGTGTAGCATATCGCGTTATTGTGAAATAGCCCGTATTTTGCACGATGTACGGCATTGCAGAGTAACACAGCCACTAGATCTGCTTCCTAGAACACTTGTTTGTACCTGGAGAAGATTCTATATTTAGCAGACACCAAATATCTTCAGACGTGAATTTAGAGAACAATCATCTATATTATTATATTATCATTGTTATTATTATTCGTATTATTATTTATATCGCATTTTATCTTTCTTCCACACATGCATCTCGGTTACTATGAACATGAAATACACATTTTAACTTCATCATCAGCACTGGAACAAACGTCAATATTCAACAACTTCCTCACGGTGTTACATGTGTTTAGCATGACAATATTTTGCAGCTGGATGTATAACCACTTTTTCAGTTGCAGTTCAGCCAGGGATTCCCGCAGGAACTTGGGAACTTCATTAGTGGCACCTAGAATTATTGGTAAAATCGTCACCATTTTGAAGTCGCAACACATTTCTTTATCTCATTTAAGAGAGGTTGATATTTTAGATTTTTTTCACTCCTTTTCTTCTTGATGTTGTGAGCTAACAGCGAAATCGATGAGTTACACATTGTTTTTCTTGTCGTGCCTACAATGTCCGGTTTATTTGATGATACAGAGCTATTTGTTATGATGACCTGTTCCAGTACATTTTGTGAACATTTGTGTCAATAACTGGCTCGGGAGTTTACTTGTAATACGGTGCCTGGTTTTTTTTTAATTTAATTTTACATTTAAAGACAGTACAACGTTCAGCCGTGAGGCTCTTCAGTTGATTGGCCGAGCAACTTTGCATCAGAAAATTGTGAAGGGGGTAACTGTTTGTTACCTCCCTGATAGTGATTTCATTTGTTGTACCTTCAACCAAGGTTATTGCGAGGGAATTATGTTAGAGCAATGACAGGATTAAAAAGAAAATACGATGGAGGGACAGGTAATTGCTAGAAATGTTCCTACCTTATCTAATATCAGAGAGATATTGAAGGAAAATATGGAATGGGAGTCTGTTTCTTAGGCGGGAGAGTGGGGGCTGATCGGTTCCTATTTCGTAAGTGACTGCTCCTTGTACATGATTTAAATTATTGAAAAAATTATTTGCCAGCTTTGTAATAAATGAAGTAATTGGTTCTATTGCAAGATCGTTGTGGAGGATCTTATTGCTGACAAACCAGGGGGCATTTACTGTTATTCTTAAAATTTTGTTTTGGAAGATTTGTAACTTGTTTAATGTGGTTGGGGCAGCTGAAATCCAAACAGGACATGCGTAGGTTAATATTGGCCGAAGAATAGATTTGTAAATGGTTAAAGTGGAATGAATTTTTAGAGAAGAGTTACGGTTAAGAATTGGACGTAAAATAGCTAACCTTCTATTGGCTTCAATTACTTTGGACGAGATGTGACTGTGCCAATTTAGTCTTGTGTCCATCAGAACGCCGAGATAACGAATAGATGAGTTCAGAGGAGACCAAGGAATGAGAGAAGAATCCAAAGTCAAAGGGCGAGGAAAGACAGGATACCTTAAAGTAAATACTTTGGCAATTGATTTGTTTGGGTTGATTTTAATTTTCCACAGTTTAGACCAATTTTCTATGTTTTTTAGGTGACATTGAATTATACGACATGCTGTGTTTAGATTTCGGTTTGCATAAAAGAGTAAAGTATCATCTGCAAAAAGAGCTATATTAACTGTATTACTAGTAGGAATATCTGCGACGTACAAGTTAAATAAGAAAGGAGATAACGGGGATCCTTGTGGAAGACCAGCAAGAACAGCCCGAGGTGAAGAAATGAAAGAGTTAAGACGTACAGAGAAAGTGCGATTCAGTAGGAAACTTGATAAGATGTTGTAAAGATATAATGGTATTCCAATTTTCCTTAATTTGAATTTTAATCCATCATGCCACACTCGATCAAACGCCTGGGCAACGTCTAAGAAAACTGCAAGTAAGTGAAACCCGATTGAAATGAAAAATGAATTTGTTCTGTTAATCTTAATAACTGATGAGTTGTTGAGTGGCTTCTCTGAAGCCAAATTGGAAAGAAGGAAGCACGTTAGTATCAAGAATGAATTTTTTAAATCTTTTTAATACAAGTTTTTCGAATATTTTTGACAAAATTGGAATTAAACTAATTGGTCGATAATTTGAAGGAAGATTTAAGTTTTTTTGAGGCTTTGGAATAGGAATTATTAGAGAGTGTTTCCAAGAATTAGGATAATATCCTAGTCGCAATGCCGAGTAAATATATTGTTTAGATACGCAAGACCATGTCTGGGCAGATTCTTTAAGATATTTGCAGTGATTCTGTCATGGCCTGGTGACTTTTTATTTGGTAGCTTTTTTATTAGTTCAAATATTTCGTTAGGTGATATAAAAGAAATTCGATTTGGTACATCTAATTTGGTGACTGCACAAAATGTGTTATTATGCAGTGTCCTCTATCGTTTACACCATGCTGGGTGAAAGTAGTTTCGAAAATAATCTGCTAATAGCTAAGCTTTTTCAGAAATCGACTGTGCAATTTTGTTGTTACCTTTTAATGGCGGAATATTGGTTGACTGACCTAACAATCGACGTGTTGCTTTCCAAAGAGATGAATCTTGCGGATTAAGATTTGAAACATATTTTTTGTAGCTTTCCATTTGGTACATCGTAAGAGCGTTTCGAACCAATTTCGTTAGATGGTTTTAATGCAGATTTCAAATGAGGTAGGCGATGTTTTGCCCATAAACGTCTGATTTTGTTCTTTTGTGATATTAAATTACGTAATTGCTCAGGTAGCGGATATTCGGTGAGCCCTCTGCGAGTAGCAGTTAGTGAATGAGATGAATAGTCAATTGAATTTGTGATGGCATTAGTAAACAAAAGTGTGCCTTGGTCAATTTCTGCAGGGGTTTTCAGATTCGAGAACGGAGGAAGGAGCGATGATAACCGATTTTGAAATGTGTGCCAATTTATTTTGTGAGTAGATAAATGCGGTGGAGAATTAGGCAAAGAAGTGATTAATTTGGAAGTTGTAATCACTGGGTTATGATCTGAATCTAGTTCGCAGATAGAATATGAATGGAGAGCAAAGTTTAAATTTGTTAATACAATATCTAGAATATCTGGAAGGTAATTCGCGTTAAAGGAAAGTATGTCGGATCAACGGGCGCAATAATTTTGAAATTTGAGTGCTTTGCGAGATTTAAAAGAAAAGTTCCGGCTGGTTGATTTATTCTACATCCCCAAGAAGTGTGTTTTGTGTTTAAATCACCAAATAAGATAATGGGAGCCTTTAGTTTGAAAATGTCTTGAAGACGTGTTGCAGTCAATTGTTTATTAGGCGGCTTATAAGCTGAAATTATCATTACATTATTACCGTTCTGAAGGTTGATAGTTACTGCTATTGTTTCTAACCCTGGTGTTATTGGGAGAGATGATGTCCAGTGCGGAATGCCGGATTTCACTAAAATTAATACTCCACCTGCTGGTACGTCCCCTGGTCTATCACGTCTATAACATTTGTATCCTTGAACTGTGAAAGATTTGGAAGAAATAAGGTGAGTTTCGGTTAAACATGCTATGTCAATATCATGTGAAACCAGAAAATGTTTCAATTCAGATCGTTTATTTAGAACACCTCGACAGTTCCAGTTTAAAAATGTTAGATTATTGAAGCATGGTGTTTTAAACGTGATTTTGGAAAATTGAGCTAAGAATTGAGGTTTTTATATTATCAATTAAAGTAGGGAGGAACGATTGAATTAAACGACCAAAGAAATTGACAATATGGCTAGTCAGGAACTCACTTAAGTTAAAATTTCCGTTTTGCATTGTTAGTTGAACTATTTGAAGAAGCATCATTAACATTGGTTGAGGCGGGAGGGGATTTTGTGAGCGAGTTGAGAAATTAAAATTAGGAATGTTATTAGTGAAAGGCAGGCCAGGAAACTCTCTAGCTTGATAAGTAAAATTATTGTTATTATTGTTATTGTTATTGATATTATTATTGGTGTGAAGGTGAATTTTTAGTTCCCTTACCGTTTTTGTTTGATTTAGATTTTGCAATTTTGTCATAATATGAACAAACATTCGATCTCACATTTGCCCTGTGACCTTTCACTTTGCAATTACTACATACTGGTACAAAGTTGCTCGGTTCCTTACAATCTTTGGTGAAATGATTGCCCGTACAAATAGCACAATGAATTTTTCTATTGCAATAGTTTTTGGTATGATTATAGTCTTGGCATCTTGAGCATTGAACTGGCCCTGGGAGACGTTTTCGCTGTTCAACACGAACAACAGCATGACACAGTCTATTTAATTTAAAAATATCTTGCCACCTATTTTCTTTCACAATTATCACTGAAACGACAGGAATTGGCTGACCTTCTTTGTTATGTAGTCTATTGACTTTCACAACTTGAAAGTTTTTCGATACAAGTTCTGCGAGAATTTGATCTTCAGTAAAGGATTGGTGAACATCTTTTATTACAATAGATAATTTTTTTGATAACGGGTCAGCGTAAGTGTGAAATGATTTGTTATTAGTATTTAGCATGTTCACTAACAGTCTGTAGTCTTCGCTGTTTTCCGTTTGAATTTTAACCTTGCCAAATTTTAACTCGGTAGAAAATTCACTTTTAAGGTGGTTTTTAAGAGATCGTGAATTTCTGTGAGGTTATCAATGTTATACACAAACACTGGGGGATCGGATTGATTTCCTCAGAGTCTTGGAGATTTTGTAAGGCGCTGAAACTATTACTAGTGGGGATTGAATATTCTACACTTTGATCTTGACTAATTTTCTTCGACGGCTCATTTGGGTCCCTGTTACTACGCGGTCTCTTGGACGACTGAACTCTGGGTGAAAGAACATTCGTGAATGTACTTGCCTGAGCAGTTGATGTACCGTCACTTACAGTTGGATCTGAGGGAAAATTTCCGTTGGAGGACGTTCCACTTTGTAGATAGAATTCTGCACCTGCTGAGACGTGGTGTTGGCCATTTGCATGGGGATCCATGTTTTGTGACTCCATGTTTTGCTGATATATTTGCTGATGACCAAGTGATGATTGCAGAAGGTTGGTCGACATCAACTCATTTTGTGAATCAGAATTCAATATGTTGAGAGATTCCGATATGCACCGGCCTACGCCAGCGCATGAAGTAGAGTCTGTAGTTATTTTAACTTCAATACTTATGACACTTTTCTACACATTGAAACTAGTCACAAGTAAAAAAAAACACAAATAGTATGAGAATACTAGTTTACACAGTCAACACAAGACAGAACAACACTTTGCACATGAAAGACCGGGCCTAGACTGGTTCGGCCTCTCCGGTGGGAACGAAGGCGACTACTGATAACGATGTGCTCGGCTCAGCGGTCGGAACGAGAATCACGGT
>JAHLJT010008446.1:247948911-248069720 GCA_031308135.1 Acheta domesticus | reverse complement strand
ATTACGCAAAAACTACTCATGTTTTTTGAACAATTGTGCAGAAACTTTGTTCAAGATGTCTTTGAATACTAGATTTCATTAAAAAAATCTTTATCTTCAATATTGTAAGTTATACAAAGACGTGAGGTTATACAAAGAAGTTATACAAAGAAGTTCAACTTTTGCAATTTTTCAAAAATTCAGAATTAAACGAAAGGAGACCTTCATCATTACAGTAAGCATTCAACCGAAAAATGCTATTAAAAAATTGGTGCCGGTTTTTGAGAAAATTTTGACTTTCGTTAATGCTTCATGTAAATATACCGTTACATGAATATATCAGTTTCGAATTCGAAGAGCCTCGAGTTTGCTCGGATCTATTAGGGAATATCAGAAAAATCCTCTGAACGGTTTTAGGCGCTAGCATGACTGTGGACGGGTAGAGGTAGATAGACTTTTAGTTGTCAACACATTTTTGGGTATCAAGAACTCACAAAACGTGGGTTCTCACTGAAGAACGTGTTAGAGGATGCCATTTAATAGATATAGAAACAACATTTATTCACATTTTTGTTATCAGGTCTCCATAATATGAGTTTTTCTGTCGAAAAATTTGCCGAATTTTGCAGCAGCATTACAGAAGGTTGTACTACGAACGATCGTTGGAAAAGGGATATTATGAAGATGAAACTGAACTGAAGGGTGTAGTGTTACCTCCGCATTGCTTTCCACCACTGCAGCTTTAACCACGGCCGCCATCGTCTCCAGGGCTGCCACCGTTTTGTAATTTGTATACGTATTTTATTGAATTTATATGAAGAGCTGCAGCATAACTTGGCCATTATTAATGTGGTGCGTGGTTCTTAATATCTTCAGTACATTAATTACTACCTGACTTGAAATACAATTCCGCAAGTTACACACTTCCAATGAAGCCCGCCCTCCTTACAAATTTCTCGCCAAAGACGACCGTGGCCATCAACTGCATGTGAGAATGCTTTGTCCCACTGCCATCAACACGAATATAAAAGGCAACCCCGAAGACGCTGCCCTCAACACTGCCTTTTCGGTTATGAAGAGGATGAGAACTCATATGAACGTTCTTTCGCCGTGCAAGTTATTTTAAATTTTACCCACCAGGACTATTTCGTCTCCCAAGTACTCTGATACGAATCTCTTATAGCAGTAGCATCGAAACACAAAAATACTACTGAAAACTGAAAACGTCCCCGTAGAAGCGCGCGTGTTTGTTTCCAGCGTAGGAAGCCCCAAGGCCGGCTGACTTGGCGACGCGTGCCAAACGTTGGCGACCGGCCGGAGCTTGGTGGGTGAGGGGAGGTGCGGGCAGGCGAGCGGAAACTGCGAAGCGGTCTCCGCGCGAGCGGGGATGTGCTGTGGAGTGGGAAGGGTTGGGAGGGGTGTGGCGGGGTGGGAAGAGAGAAGCGAAGGAACACAGCGAACGGCCTCGCGGCGACCCCGGGCTCTCGGCCTCGCGTTATCTGCCGCTACAAGTGTCGCGCCCCGTTTCCAGGAGAGATGCCGGGTGAGTTACTGCCTCCCAGGTCCCGCGCCGCGTCGCCGACGCCACCGTCTCTCCCCGCGTTCCCCTCCCCGCTGCACCCGCTCTCTGCGTCTGCTCCCCCTTCTCTGCCACTCTTCCCTCACTAATCCACACTCCCTATGCGTCGCTTCCCTTCTCGCTCCCCCCTCTCCCACTCCTCCCTCGCCAATCCACTCTCTACGTCGCTTCCCTCCCCGCTCCACCCTCTATGCCTCGCTTTCACCGCCAATCCAATCTCTGGGTCGCTTCCCTTCCCCGCTCCACCCTCTCTGCCTCTCTTCCCTCACTAATCCACACTCTCTGCGTCGCTTCCTTCCCAGCTCCAACCTCTCTGCCACTCTTGCCTCACCAATCTCCACTCTCTCTATGTCGTTTCCCTACCCGCTCCACCCCTCACTGCCTCTCTTCCCATCCCACTCAACCCCGCCCCACCCCACTCTGCCTATCTTCCCTCGCTCTCCGCTCCACACCCTCTCTGCCACTCATCCCTGCCCAATCCACACTTTAAGTGCATCATTTCCCTCCACCTCTTTTTCCCTCGCTTTCCTTTCCATTCTACCGTCACTAGATCATACCCTCCCCGCTTCACCCCTCTCTACCTCGCTCTTCCTGCCTCAACCCTCTCTACATATGCCCCTCGCCACACCATTACTCGCTGTCTCACTTTGCTTCTCGTTCCACACCCTCATTGCATCGTTTACCTCTCCGCTCCATCCCTTATCTGCCTCATTTATGCCACTCCTTCCCTTCTCTTCACACCGTCCCCACTCACCTCTCACGTCCACTCTCCGCCTCGTTCCTTTTCCAGTTCCTCCTGTCTCCATCCCGTTCCTTTGTGAACTCTCTCGTCGTGTGTCCTTTACGAGCTTCTCCTTTCTTTTCACTCCACTTCTTTCCAAGCTCCACCTACCTCGTTCCCCACGCACTCCACCCCCTATTTCTTTCCCGTTTCTCCCTCGCACCATCCCTTCATCCACATCCTCACTCTCCTCCTCGTTTTCTTTTCCGTTTCACCCTTTCTGGGCGGTTTTCCTTTCCGTACCCTACCAGTCTCTCCAACTCGTTTCCCTACTCATTACATCGCCTTTCTGTACCCTGTTTCTTTCTTCAACCCACCGCCACTACCCAGTTCCTTCCCCACTTTACTTTCTGTCTCTGTCTCTCTCTCTCTCTCTCTTGCCTCGTCCCATCTTCCTTCCCTGCGCCCCTTTCACCTCCCGCTCCAATCCTTATTTTCTTTCTGTCCAGCCCCTTCGCCCCCGCTCCGTCCTCATCATTCCTCTCCAACACTCCTCTCACCAATCCGGATTTCATTTTGTGCTTCCTGGCCCTC
This sequence comes from Acheta domesticus, assembly GCA_031308135.1. Taxonomy (NCBI): domain Eukaryota; kingdom Metazoa; phylum Arthropoda; class Insecta; order Orthoptera; family Gryllidae; genus Acheta; species Acheta domesticus. The sequence continues at coordinate 248,066,847 of JAHLJT010008446.1, read as the reverse complement.
TTTTCCCGTCTTTCCTCGATGCTTTTCTCTGGCTCCGATACCCTCTCCCTTACTCTCCTCTCCAATCTTCGCTTCTCCTTTAATTTCTTTTTCTTTCCTCTCCTCTCTTTCCCTTCCTCTTCTCGCCATTCCTTTCCTTTCATCTCCTTTTCTCTCATTTCCTTTACTTTACTCTCCTTTCTCCTCTTTTATTTCTTCTTCTCTCGGTCTCCTCTCCCATTCCTCTCATTTCCTTTCTTCCCTTCTCCTTTTCACTTTTCTCCATTCCTCTTTTCTTCTCTCGCATTCTCTCCTTTCCTTTCCCCTCGATTCCTCTCCACCGCTTCTTTCCTCTCCTCTTTCTCCTCATCTCTACCCTACTCTTCGCACTTTGGCCTACGAGAGTTTCTCAGGCTCCGCCGTTCTTTCAGTTCGTTTTCCTCTTCTCTCCCTTATCTCGCGCACTGTTACTCGTGAGATTGGGTGAAAACTTAGCTTCGTCCAACGTGGTAGTGATGATGCAACGCGTGACAGAACGGGGTTGACATGCATATTTGTGTTTCTTATCCCGTGGTGAGAGTTCACCACCCTGCCGGTTTCTTCATTATATTTTTGTACCTCCTAATGGTAACAGATCAAACCTTAAATGTTCTCCCACAAGACGCGATGGTTGTTATAAAGTGGGTACCTGGTGGAATGAGTGGAATCAAATCAATCGAATTCAGGGAAATACTATTTTATTGTCTGTCGCTGGGTTGACAAGGTGTCATTGACTATAATAAAGTAAACATGGGTTTGTTCTGGTTGGTGACAATTAGAATGCATGTTTTCTCCGTTTTCATAAACGATTGAATAATCATTGTAGTTTATTATTGCAGGACTGCATTCCGATGAAAGATGCATCCTACAAGTTTGAGTTCGACAACCAACTTCAAGGCCGAAAGCAGAATGAAGTATTAACAGGTATGTTAAAGAATCAACTTTTTATGTATATTTTTGTTTCATTAATCACCATGTAAAACTACTTAGGAGATTGATTTGTGAATGGATTTGCTTACTTAATGCAGTTTTCAGTGTTGTCTAATGGTTTCCTCGGTTAAGTAAATTCTTTCTCTTGCAAATGTAAGAGACTGGATTATTAATATTAAGAGCCTTTTGAAAAGAAATAGTTTATCACTAATTGTAACTCACGCTTCCCAGAACAGATTCTCTGTAAACAAGAATTTTAGTATATAGTAACATACGACTGAGATTAGGAATATCAGTAGTGTACGAATGTTGAAGAAAACCAAAATGTCCCTTTGTTTTCAGAGAAGCTTATAGATTTGTACAAGATATTCAATTGAAATATTTTGAAAACATTGATTACAAAAAGGAATTATTTTGCCTACCCCTTCAATAAACGTGCAATGTCCCAATACTCCCATATCATCGGGAAGTTACTACATGATATGTCAGAAAAGGGTGCGTTTTGAGAAGAGAAGAATATTTAGTTTTAGCTACATAAAAAGACTGAAGCTCTAAGCGATAGACGTAATGGCCAAAAGAGGGCAAATAGGTTTTGGCAAAGCAAATAAATGAATATGCAAATGTGGTCGAGAGAATATGGTGAGGAAGCAATTAGTCCAGGATTAATGGAAGCTGGTTGGATATCATGAGGGTGGAAGCAGTAAGAAAGCACAATAAATGAAAGCAGCTGTATCAGTGGTTACAATAAAGCAGATGAGTCATTTGAGGCGTTTTGAGAATAAGCCTATCGTCTCTGTTACAGAGATGGCAATTGACGTGATATTTTTTTAAGGAGCAATGGAAGAAGGTTGTAGTATTGTCGTTCCCGGTAATAAGATAATGTACTGGCGGTATCAGCGTGGATAGCAGGGACTACAAGCATGGTTGTGTTTAAACGGAGCCCACGAGGGAATGTTAGTTGTGGTTGCAATGGAAACAGTTGCAATGTTGGGGGCGACTTCTCGCAAGAAACTTGGCAGGGTCGCGGGCGGTGTTGGTGCGGGGATGGGGGTTAGCGGGAAGCGGGAACAGGGTAGCGGGGAAAGAGGACAGGCCGTGAGATTTACAAGCAATTACTGACGCATTCAGATAAATTCCCGCAATTACCCCATTACCAGGGGCAGCAGCGGCTTCTACACTGCCGGGACACAATGCGGAAGTTCGGAAACATTGTGTTTTGAAGGTTGCAGCTGCTGATTAAACTTCACTTGCGCAGGAGAAGGAACCGGCAGGAGAAGGAGTTATCACGGAAGGGAACTGCGGACGGCCGTATGCACCATGAATGCACTAGGTGTAAACGTATAGTTGTGTCACTTGTTCGTAACATTCAGTATTCAGATAAAACAATTGACAAAAATCCCATTTATTTATGTATTTATTTAGTTTTATCCTAGTAACGAACTAAACAACCAACTAACCAACCATTCAACAGGGAAGTAAATAATTTCGTAGTAAATACTGTATTTTTACGTGAAATTATTCTCTTACTTATAATCTGTACAGGTTACAGGTTTGAAAACTTGTTAGTGATTTACAATTGTTACTACAAATTTAATGTACCCCCAATTAAATTTTATCAGTCAGTATTTTAAATTTCATCAGTTTAAATTAATAATCACTTTCAATGTTTTCTCAAATATTCAGACTGTTTCGATGGCACAGGACGTTGATATTATACGAGACTCTTGTACCCTAAAAACGTTTAATTCATTTTACTTGCAAATAATTTTATTTTTTATTTTTCCATGTTTTCAAAATATATAGTACAGTAGGTTGCCACATTATTAGGGACAGGACATTTTTGTGATGTGTTAACTGCATTTTCCAAACAAATTATAGGTTTTTGGTCGCATAAGTTTTTTTCATTCATAAGAAGGTATTATTAAAATCATTAAAACTATAAGATATTTAGGTAAAGCTATTTTTATATAAAATTAATATAAGTGTTTAATGACGCCACTTTTTGATACAGTTGAAGCTTCAATGCGTCGTGACACGGTCTCCATATAGGGTTTTGCATTTTGTAGCAGTTCAATGTTGTTGACGCGCAACACTCTTATTACGATTTTTGATGCAGATATACCTGATTCTATGATAGGTACGGAGACTGGTGATCCTTTTCCTGCCACATTTACCCTCACGGCCTGCTTCCAGACGATTATTCTGATCAATTTTTATTCTGCTAACGATAGTTTTCGAAACATCTGCTGTGAAGTAATAGTGTTTGTATTTCTCAAATTTTCCTTGGAGACGTGTATGAAGCATTCCCCTACTAAAAAATAAAAACTTCGAGGTTGTGACGTTTCATTGTAAACTAAAATGAAATTCACTCAAAATTTAGTAAACGTAATACAGTAAGGAATAATACTTACCTTTTAATTATTTGGGAAAGGAAAAACTTGCGAACAAAATTATTTGCATGTCATTACAGTAGAAGTTTTCAATAAACTTCAACATAGTGAGAAGTAAAATAATACATTCGTCAAAACGGAGGCATCGAATGTTCCACTGACTAAAAACAATAGCAATAATGGTGGTAGTAATACTAGAATTCTTATCGAAACTAAATCAGTTGCCCTAAAAACCGTTTAAACTAGCAATTACACTAATATGAGTACTGCCCCGAATAACTTGGCCACCTACCGTATTTATTTAAAGAAGTGTATTTTGTATTTAATAATTTTCCTTATAGGGAAAACAATATTTTTCTATTTTTGAAAGAAAAACTACAATCTGGAAAAGTATTTAGTGGTACATATGCTCTTGAACCATTGAACACAACCTCGTTTAGAAGTAAACACATATTTTTGAGGGTAAATTTAAAGAAAATTCAAGAGAATTTGTTCACTTCACATAATAACCAATAAATTCATGTGAGCAAATCTCCTGTATTCCATTTGTAATTAAAGACGTTCAATTCAATTTAATTTTTAAAGAACGTAACTTCCTAAACTCCTATTTAAACACAGTAGTATATAAAGGTCACAAGTTCGACGAAGAAGGGGACACTGTCATCCAATCAAGAGTTTCATTACGACATACATGTTTGGAATTAGAGCTTCCGATTGTATGATAATGTCCCCCTGTCCTTTCAGCTCGTGACTTTGAAGTGCGACTGTGCTTAAATCGGAGTATAGTTGTCTACTTCTAAAATTAATTTCACATTATATTTCGGACCATAATATATATTTCAAAAAATTAGGCAATATAATTTAATATAATGTACTAATATAAAGAAAGGCGATAAAACGAATTTTGAAATGGATTACCTGAAAGCATATTCGAAGGAAGAACATAGATTTTCATTTCCAATCAAAGTGATAAATTGTGTAGTGGAAGAAAAAATACGCCGAAGGCATTAGTGAAAGATCGTGTAGAGAGAGAGAGAGCAGCGGAAAAGATAAGAATGTCATAGTTGTGAATCTTACAGGCGTATTTGACAAGGTCAAAATAATTAAATCCTCAAGTAATATTTACCGTGAACTTAGTAATATTTCTGAAGACGTTATGATATTTTACGTCATTGAAATGCATGACATGCCACGCAGAAATGTGAGGAAATAGGCTCATTAAAGAGCTTTGAGCAATAAATGGGTTGTGGTTGAAAATGCAATGAACGAGGCACTCTTGACCACGAAATCCTTTTAGTCCTTTATGACGTACAATGTATTTTGAGCTCGTAAAAGTGAAATGGCGATGAATAACAGCCCAACGACTAAACTGTTTCAACGTATTTAGGTGCATTTCAACGATTTAAGACATGCGTTTACCGCGTTTTGAAAACTCCAGAAATGCACCACAAATTATTATTGTAGTAGAATCTAACAATGTTGCCTCAGACATAAATATTATGTAGGTTGCAGAAAATTGACCTTTTTGTACTAATTTGTGTCTAAGATCTACATGACATAATTAAATAAATAAATAAATAAATTAGTCTTGCGAAGATAAAACCTAAAGGTTGAATTTCATAACCCAAAACGATTATTCGTTTTTTTAATTTTCGCCCTTAATTATAATTCATTTTTTTGTATATTCATTAAGTGGATAGTTTCTAGTTGATAATTTTCAAAATTTCACTTACCGATGCAAAACATATCCTGCAGCTTTTCTTTCATTTTTATTTTCACCTGTCATTTCTCCATTCATTTTCTTCTTTCTCGAACCTATCTTATTGAGAGTTTTTCATTACTTTTTCCCTGGTACAAATTCATCTCACAATTGCAAAAATGTTAAATACTGTTACACGCCAAACGACGAACTCATGCTTATGCGCGTGTAATACGTAACTTGGACCTCGGTGACCCATCGTATTTCCTACTACATCAACACACATTTTAGTCTTTTTTCAGATTACATATCACTGATATATGCATAAGGCGGTTTCCTGCTATCGGCGACTTCTATCAGCAACAGTTGGTTTATTTCTTAGGGTTAGAAATACAACCACAGAGTTAGTAAAAAGAACTAGAACTTTCACGAGTGCTAATGTTCCCATTGTAGATTGAAAGGGTGTACCTACGCCATTTTGTTTGCAATAGTGAGAGCATACTGTGGGGTGTACTCGGTGAAAGGAGTGATTGTTTGGTTGTGAGCGTTTTTCTAGAGTATTGCAGTGGTTTGTGTGTTACGTAAAACTCTGGTATTAAAATGGTGATTTTCTGTGCTGCAATAAATTGCACCAATAGGGAAAGAATGGAAGCAGCATTTTCTTCTACCGGTAAGCGTTTGAACATGTGGAATATATGACGGCGTTATACATTTCTTCAGTATTTAATTTTAATTCTATTTTACAGTTTCCCTCTTGCGAAGGAAGGCCTTTGCGAGGACTGGATAAGAAATGTCAGAAGATCGGAGTTCAAACCAACGCATCACTATGCCATATGTTCTGACCATTTTGAAGATAGCTGCTTTCTAGCAGGTTATGTTAATATAAAAAATTGGAACATGATGCTGCACCTACGAAGTTTGATATACGAACACATTTTACAAGGTATGTACAGTTTTTTATTTACTGTTTGTAAATTAATGTATGTGGTATAAATGATTGAATGTGTTTATGTACACCAGGCGCAACTTCCAAATTCAGTTGTTGTTTTATCACACAATGTGTTAGAGGTTATGTATATATCTGGGTCTTTCTCTAAACATCTGTGTACGTGCTGGGTCATTCCATAGCATGGCTTATCATAGAGCACTGTAATTACATATATGTATTTTATTGGAGAAATGGCATAACAATTTTTTGAGAAACAAAATGTTGCAATAATTTCACATTATTGTTCTCTAGTTTGCCTTTTAAATCATATTATTCATTAAAAGTAAATAAATAATTTCAATTTATCAAAAGTTATGTGCATGTTTGTGTAACATGTATATCTGCATTGTATATGAATATTTTATATCAAGAATGTTCAGAATAATTATCTTCTCAGTAATGGCGTTTGTCCTGTGTATTCAAAGGGCAGAACTTGTAAATAATTATGAATAGTTTCCCTGAAAAAGCTTGTTATAAGGATTGGAATATCTATTAGTTACCTCTGCTGTATGACGAAGGGGTGAATGGAGCAAACCTGGACAGAAAAGGGAGAGGGAAATGAAAAAGAATCTAAATAGTCCCTTCTCGTATGTGAAAATATAGATGTTATGATTAAATGTTCTCTACAGAACGCGTTATACCAAGAAAACGAATTATAGTACGAGTACCAAACTTGCTAGCATTACTGTTCAGAGTATGGGGTGCATGATTTCTATGCATCACAGCGCTACTAGCCAGTTCCAAATATGGCCACCAGGTACCATGATCAGGCATAGCGCTGATATGCCTGATATGACATGCTGATATGACGTGTGCTAGCGAAGCATATCGCAGTAACGCTGGCCGGTCAGACTGCATGTTTTGGTTCTTGAGCGCCAGCCTCCTCAAAAGAGCGTGGATCAATGAGGAACGTCCCCATGAAGCCACACCATACTGTGACACTTTCTGTATTCGGAGGAGATTCATGTACATTGCCTGGCGGTGAAGATCCCCATATTCAGCAATTATATGTGTTCACCTCACCTGTCAGAGAAAAATGTGTTTAGTCTGTCCACAGGCTGGTCCAAGCTCAGGCTTTGTCAACTTCAATCCTTGCGAGAAAGTGGAGAGCGAAGTCGACACATTGTTGTGCGTCCGGTGATGCAAGCGCCTTTACGATATAGATCTTGCGTGGATACCATTTAAGAATGGTTCGAAGCACCTTCAGTACAGTGGCCCACGGAAAGTTCAACTGTCGGAACACAGCACGCACACTGCTTGATCCTCGGGAATTGCGCGCAGCGTTGTCGGTCAGAGCAAAAGCGATTTCATCAACCACCTATGGTCGTCGGCCTGTTCCCGGAGTGACACCCAGATCCCCAGTTAATTCAAACTTCATCATGTTCCTCAAGGCAGGTGGAGAAACAGGATACTTCGGTAATCCTTTCAGCCGGAGACATTCTCGAAGTACAGCTGCAGAATTACAGTTGTTTTGATAAAAGAGTTTCAATAATGCCCGGCTGCGATTGTCCAAACCCATGTTGACTCTTGAACAAGTGCCGGCGACTGGCTCGGTTTGTGCTACTATTCAGAACTATTATTATTAATTATATAGATTAAAATTACTGTCTTTACAGATGAAGGTTCACAGTTCTCATGTTCACTTTTGACCCGATTTTATATTTATAGACAGTAAACAATTGAATTTTACATAACAAATATTTATTACATTGACTTATCCAACTAAAGTATTATATTATAGTGCAATCTGAATAGTTATGTTATTGTTCGATGTAAGCCAGGATTGTACATCGGTTATAAGAATGTTGGATAATTGTAGTGTTCTGTATCACCTGATGAAGGACAACAAGATGTCCGAAACGCGTTGTGATACCTCAATTTGATGTAATTATTTCTAATGAATCTAATGTAATAAATATTTGTTATGTAAAATTCAATTGTTTACTGTCTATAAATATAAAATCGGGTCGAAAGTGAACATGAGAACTGTGAATATTCAGAACTATGCCTGATCATGGCACCTGGTGGCCATATTTGGAACTAGCTGATGGCGCTGTGACGTATATAAATCATGCACCCTATACTCTGGACAGTAATACTAACAAGTTTGGTACTCGTACTATAATTAGTTTCCTCGTTGTATCGTATTCTGTAGGGAACGTTTAAGTATAACCGCCCTGTAGATTATATATATTGAACTGCCCTATTTGCAAATACTTGTTTTATTTAGAGGATGATGTTATGTACGAGTTCTCTCCTACCTTCATCCACTGAAATTAGTGCACTCAAGAAGGGCATTCGAATATACATCCCGTCTTCAGTCTTAGGGAACCTCGTTATCATAAGTTTCAGCATTAGCAGTACCGTTTTTGGAATGCACGGATCGCCTATAAAAAATATGTGCTGTGGTAGTTACTTATTTCTATGAACATGTATTACATAAATAGATATGATTTTTTGCAGGTGCCGAAAGAGCAAAAACTACCAACGTCTAGGCCAGTTACTTCGGCAGAAGAAGGAAACCTCGATGAAAATCAACCATCTTCATCATGTGGAAGTTATGTTTTGGCAGATCGTGGTTATTACATTTCAAGTAGTCCCAGGACTTCAAAAATATAACTTGAATATGTGATTCAGTGTAAAGACGATTGTTTGAAACGAACTCTAAGCAACTTTTTCAAACAACAGAAAATGTAATGTCCAAAGTAGGAAGATAGTAAACCTAAAAGTGTTGCGTCTTGAATTGCAGAAGGAAAATGTATTATATAAAAAGTCTGCGGGTATGATAAACGAATGTTTAAATGATGTTTCTCGGCAGCTCTTTGATCGTGTTAATAAACCAAACAACAAACAGTTCTGTATTACTCTCAAATCTTTTCCCTATCACTAAATTTTCACCTGCTGCCTACGATTTGTTAGAGAAGCTCTTCAATATTCTTTGCCCTGCAATAGCAATATTAGGAGATCTACAATTCTATCCATGGTCCATGGGGTTTCTCATCAGAAGCTGTCGGAGCCCTTAAGCAGAGGGTAGAAGACACTCTTTGCAAAATTTATAGGACAGTCATATTTGATGAAATGTTCATCAAACGTTCAATTCAATGCAATGGTTCACAATTTGTTGGCTATGTTGACTTTTGGGGTTTACGTAGTGTTAAACAATGAGAACGTCAACAAGCCAGAAAAGCCTTTCTAATATTGGAATCCCTTAATGCTGTTTGGAAAATTCCCATTGCATACTATTTAATTAATGGTATAAGTGCTGGAAAGACTTGCATTGTAAGGACTGCCCTGCATCTTCTTTACAAAGCGCGTACAAGTGGTAGCCATTATCTTTCATGGTCTAAAATGTTATTTTGCTATGGCCTCCAACCTAGGAGCCAATCTCTCTCTACCAAACTTAGTTTAATTTTTTCCTCATCCTGTCACTCAGGCAAAAGTGTATTTCATGGTAGATGACCGTCACATGTTGAAATCGGTAAGAAATGTATTAGGTGGTTTTAAAAATCTTAAAGATTTTGAGGTGAATTTTGTGTCCTGGACATTGAAATACTTGACAATATCCAGAAAAAAGAAAGTTTATTTGCAGCAAATAAAATTAATAATAAGCATGTTACCTTTAGTTCTCAAAAATCAAAGATAATTTAGCTGCTGAAGTATTAAGTAGTTCAATGGGTAAAGCTTTGGAGTTTTTGGAGTTTGATATGAAGGATCCTCTATTTAAAGGTACAACAGCAACAGCACACTTCTGCTATTTATTTTATAAATTGTTCGATGTACTAAACCCCATGTGAAACCATGTGAAAAAGGTTACGAAGCAGTTCTAAAAATTTCTAATCAAAATTCTTGGTCATACTTACGTGATGAAGCTCAAAATTATATTAGGAGATTGTGAAATGCAAATGGACAACTTTTAAGTGAATAGCCTCGAAAAAAGGACTTAGGAAGAGTCTAGGGAAACAGGAATGCAGGAGTATTAAAGATATATTTCTTGAACTCTGTAAAAGTCACAAAATACAGTATCTTCCTACTTATAAGTTCAGTCAAGATCACCTTGAAATTTATTTTTCAATGATAAGATCAAGATTGGGATTTTATAACAACCCTTTAAAACAAACTACCTCGTAATTGTCAACCACAAGATGATACCAAATTATTATTCTGGAAGAAAATGCATACCTGATATTTGAACCCAGAGATTTTAGTGAATTTACGACGGCTATATTTAGAAACATAATCTGCAGCCAGTAATGAAGAAAGTGATTTCCCTAATAATATGGATATATTTTCATATAATTTAAGTGAATATAGCAACAACATTGTTGTCTACATTGCTGGTTTTGTGGCAAGAATAGTATAGTCTATTTTGAAGTGCCTAGAATGCATTGAATATCTAACTGTTAGTGATGATGTTATTCCTTTCTCAGACCTTTTAAATAGGACAAATAATGGAGGGCTGTGTACACCCTGAAAAGGCTTTGTCTTTGTATGTAGGAAGATTGAGAAACTCGTTCGAAATGTGCTCCTTACCAAAAATGGGAATACTCAAAATGTTGTTGATGAACTCGGTCTTTTCCAAACCTTTCCCAGACCTAAAGGAACACATACGAGACAATGTTTTCTCAGAAAAACACGAAATGCGTCTTCTTAAATGTATTGTAACCGCTAAAGCCGTTTACAGCAAGAAAATATCAGTTTTTTTCTCGTAAACGCGTCCTGTTATTTTAAGATCTAGTAGTTACAACACTAACCGAGAGAGAACGCCAGGCGACGTACATAGTTTTAAAATAAGCTAACAGGAGCGCTCATCACTAGTACTAGAAGCGTGATAACGAAATCGGCTAGCGAAACGACGCGGTCGACCAATGGGAATAAAGCAAACGAATATTGGAGAATTTAGAACAAGAAGAGACCAACTCGGCCATTTTACCGAAAGTCAGCGGAACGAGAAGGTGCTCTGAACTACTCTGGACAAACTTTTGGATCGACGGACCACGCCAGTTCAAGATTTCGACAGTACACAAGCTTTTAGAAAAGGTAACTCATCTTATTATTATGATAATTTATTCATGAGAGGGAATAAATAAAATACATGAAACGTGGATAATTTTTAAAAAAGAAGAATACTTAACAAGAGTGATGCTATGAATTGAAACGAAAAGAAATGTAACGAGTAGCTAATTGAAATAGAAATGTTACAAGCAATGTGTGATTTATTGCAGCTTTTTTGTATAAGAATACTTGAACCAGCTCGAATAAAATTAGATCATTGGACGTTACTGCAACGCCGACGCCAACGACGCGAGTCCCGAGGAGAACGGTGCAGTCAACGGGATCTTCTCGTGTTGGAGTTCCTTTCCGGACGACCCTGAAAAACTTCAAGGCTTCGCACGTCGCGGGAGACATCGTGAGTTCGGCAAACCCTTTTCAAGTTAACGGCAGAAACGTGGGCCAGATGTAGAACGATTTTAGTATCATATTTCACTAGATGGTTAACTGTAATATTGCTTGACTTTATTCATGAGTTTTTGAATACATATCCGTGTGCCAAATCGAATTACAGTTTCGTTACTGGACGCAGATATTTAAAAAGTGTTACTGGAAAATAAATTCAGAAGTAAAGATAGACAATTATTCAATTGATTGACATATTGTGTCGGATGCAAAGTTCAACTGTGTAGCATTTAACTTAACATTTTGTTTTTTTTTTAAGTCTGAGATCTCATAAGAGTAAATTAATTTAACTTTGCTTAGTGTTGGTAAGATTAGACATTGTAATAACGATAACAGTTATGCATTCTAATTGAATCAAGTGAATTTGTTAGAACAAGTAGAAGATTGATATTTTTTTTGAATAGAACATGGTATTGATATTATCGATTTATGTTATACACGAATGGTAATTTCAGGTACAACATCTTGAGTGTGTATTATTCTATGTGTATTTTAGGAAATGTGTGTAGAGATAATCGTGTATTAATTATGTATTATTGGAATTCCGATTCTTGAATCCATTCTTTTGAATTTAATTGGAAGATTTCAAGGGCTTATTTGCAATTAGATTTTTCTTACATGTTGTAACCATTTTTGGGTTTTTTGCATATCAGATTCAAACAGGACATTAATAGTCAATTCATGTCATGTTGATGTACTAATTTTCAGTACAGAATATATTGTTTGTTGTTATTTTCGTAAAACATACGACAAAAGTGTTCTTAATCTATCCCAGTGTACTAAATCTTGAACCCTTTCCCTTGGAAAGAATGTCTACTAGGACCTTCTTATATGAGTGCGTTGTGTCTTAACTTTATTAAAGCCACAACAACGAGTAACAAGGGAGAATTACTCGAGTCACCCGTCTCCTCCCATACGCGAGGTAATTTTACCCCAATTGTTGGATCAGGCGCTAGGTGGTTGGTTACTGCCTCACCCATCGTGCCATCGCCCGACATTGGGAGGGAGACAAAAAGGAAAGGTGGTGACAGTATATCAGGTGTATACATTACTGTTAGATGCGATAATTAGCTAAAGTTCTTACCAATGAATTGCACAAAAAGATTGTGCGACAACAGTTAACAAAACCCGTTTATTTAAAAATCATTGACATGTTTTTTAATGTTTTGTATTGCAGTGCTGCAAGAATGCTTGTTTAGTAATTGTATTTTTAAGATGTAATTGTAAGTGGAGAAATGTACTACGAAAAGAAAAGAAAATAATTGGAAAACATATCAGCCAAATCGATATTAGCATAACTTCCATTTTCCTAGATGCCTAGGTGTGTAGTTACTTGTAGTGACAGGGTTGAATTTTAAAATACTTGTATTGTTTGAAATTACTTGTAATCCCAGTGTTGAATATTAAATGATAAAGCTGGCTGGGATATCTATTAGAGATTTCCTAAAAAACTCAAGGTATTTTTATAAGTATATAATATTCCTGTCTATAACAGAAATCTTCACTATTATATCTGTGTCTTTTTGCAAGAATGGCCAATGACATTTTTTAGTGATTTTTTGTTTGTATGTTCAATATGTGCTTTAAAGCTCCTGCGAGAAAAGTCTAAGTTAAAAGTCGATCCTATCTTCTGATTTCACTATTGAACTTTACAATGGACTACGATGGTTTTGTCATTTCGACCGTGTAAGAAGTGGGGCTTATGTCAGGACAAAGGCCTATGTTTCGCATTGTCAAAATGTTTCGAAAATGCCATTAAAAAGGTTTAAACAATTCAAATTTAATACAATTGTATTGGTGAAATTAAGAGTAATAATATAAAGTTTTAAAAGCTATTATCTTACCAGAAATAGTGAAATATACAGAAGTTCCAACTGAAATGTAATGTTCTGACAAAGGGAAAGCCGTCCATTTTGTCAAACTTTGGATATTGACGTTGGCCCTTCTTGCAACATGTATCTATGTTAAATCTTAAATACATGAAACGGGAGAAAATTTAGACGAAAAAATTTCATTCGAATTGCCACAGCTTTCGATAGCTACAATCATGCGCGTCACAGGCCTCACTACAACAAGTGTTTGGATAGAGGCGGAGAATCAGAAATCCTATAAATTAATTCACTCTATCTCACAACATAAGAGTATACTGTATAATTCTATAATTTGTGAGGCAATGTGGTTTAGTATATCGGCTTTCATAATGTACAAAAAAGGGAAAAATAAACATTTGGGACCCAATTTTTCTGGTGTGATGACAGTACCGTTAGAAGGATGATGACAGTGATATGAGTGTAGTTGATGTGTCAGAAGAGTGTGAATACTCACCACCTCCAAAATTGAAGATATAATTATTGTGGGTCTAATGGTGTGGGTAATGATGACTGTTAATATTACCACTCCAAATGACATCGCGAATTGTACTACTTTCTTTTATAAACAAAAATGGAACTCGATGAAAAAATGTCTTAAATTTAAAGACAAAATGCGACAAGCATTTTTATTCATTGAAAATCTATAAGTGGCCGCAAAGTGACTAAATTCTTCTTTCTACATACTAATTTTTAAAACATTAAATAGTATTTGTTAATTTTTATTTGTATAATACCTATCAAAAATTAAATCTTAGATAATAATAGTTTTATACATACGGACTTCGGAGGAGACATATAGACATCGTATGATTTATTAGACACTAAAATAAGCCACATGCATCATCACATATCATAGCATCAATAGCATTTTTGGATATTGATCTGCTGATGAGATGTCGTTAGCATTGTATTATAAATGAAGTTGATATAACCTTCACCCACGTTTTTATTTAATCGATTAGCAGCTTTCTTTGGGTTAACCACCATGATGAGATCTGCTGTGTGCAAATAAAGAGTTAAACTATTTTTGTCTGTAGTATAATTGTAAAATCACTCACAGCAGATCTCATTATGATGACTATATCATCGAAAGCTGTTTATAGATTATACAAAAACGCCAATAAGAAAATACCAATTTTAATATTAACATATTATCGTATGTAGCCACAAAAATAGCCTCAAACTATATGTATCGTTTGTTCATTAATTTATCACAGCAAACACGAACGTGCGTGGAGAGATTCCGATCGAAGCCTGATATCTGCATGATCCATTTTTCCAAATGATTCTTTGTTAATTCGAGGATCCGAGTTCAAGACGAAGGTATCAACCAATCGACGAGACTTGATACCGTAAAAATACGAAATACCGATTTTAGTTAGAGAAATCAAGCCTGGTGACCTCGCTCATTAACATACACCCTACAAACGTGTTCGCGTGTTTGCGTGTCCAAAACCAATGTTTTTACTCCGAATGAAAGCGAAACACAGTGTCCGTCGCGTAGGTAGCGCGCATACGAATTTATTGCACGCATTAAATGTTCCAGGGCACCCTAAACATTAAGGGAGACTACTGAAACATCCTATATAACGGGTTCAATTCCGTTGACGGCTATCCTGCCGCTTTAAATGAATTAGCTCCGACGATCTTCTACTTTTTTCAGCGGCACGCTTTTTCTTTGAGTGAAACGTAGAACAACTTCTTGCGTAACCTCTCTTACAACCCGCGGTCAAGTTTCAGTACATCAAGTAGAACTACCTTTGTCCGCGATACATTAACAACTCTCATTTGCATATCTAACTGCGCTCATAACTCGTGACTGTCTGTTCGGCCACGCTCATTTCGCATCTCGTAGCTTTCGTTCCCGGCTTCAGAGTTCGCATTGCTGTTCCAGGAGACCATGTACACAGAAATGACTCGATATATCCTTCAACTGTCAACACTGTAAAATGTAGCCTGCTTCAGTGATACGGCATTTAGTCCACTGGCTTTCTAAACCAAAGTTTTCGAGTTCAAATCCGAATAAGGGGGATTTTTAAAGACCACAAAATCCAAAATCCATTTCACATTGATGATATGTATAGGACTCTTGCCTAAATGGTCAAAAAAAATCCTATGACAATTTTAATCGAGAAAGCTCAGCGGAAACTTCGGTGCATCACCAAGTATCGTTCATTGGAAGATCCTACGATAAGAGTCTCGATGGCGGTTCGACACTTGCTACATAGCTTGGTCGAATTCAACCGCTGTCTTGGGGAGAATTCTAGCGGCCGACTGTTCTGGTCGGTAGATATTTGTGGTTTCCCCGATCAATACCAGGGGAACGCCGGAGCAGTACCCTAATAAACGAGCCAGGGACCGCGCACAATCTTTCCTTTCTTTTCCTTGTGCTCACCCCTTACTTACACACTTCCATCCTCTACACTACCATACATGCCGAGAGACCGGTCGGGAGCTTAGAGTTTGTCCCGGCATTGTCGGCACCGAATCTCACCATCTAGGGAAAGATCAAGGCCACCTATCGAGATAAACACATGCACTAACGTTACGGGACGTATGACCTGAACAGTCGACGCGCACAGAATCACTATTCAATACAAAATGGAACAGATACCTGGGAGAAAAAAGCCATAAACCGTCGTTGAGTTCGGCGCCGAATCTCAAAGTCTAGCGGTGGGGAAACACCGCCACCTCCCCGGATATAACACGAACCCCATAGTACCGTGAACCGGGAAATCGTTGTGCTTCTTAGGAGACATTTTAGTACATTTATTGCGCGTCACCTGTTCAATGCTGCACGATGCGTGGCAGAGTTTCACCCGTTCTTGATGACTACTTTGTAGCAAGTAATAAAACAAGCAGTATCATAAAATTTTAAATATTATTGAATTAATATTTTTTAAGATATTAAATGAACATTTTGTATAGGTAATGACAACAGAAAGCATGTCGTTTCCCCCAAATGCTTTTTAGCTCTGAAATAGCGGAAAGTCGTTGATTTATTTGTATTTGTAAAAAATACATCCCTATTTCCCCACAAAAGCATTTTGCTGCTCTTGTAGACAGGTGTTGTGTTGCTGACCTGAGCTCATTTCTGCATTCCTTTACTTGAGCACAAGCATCTAAAATACGAGAAAGTAGTTCCTCTCTTGTGTCCACTCTGCGCTTGTTTACTCTTGAGCCAACCTCACAAACAGTAATCCAATGGGGTAAAATCGTGTGACCTTGGTGGGCAAGCAATGACTCCACGGCGACGGATCGAACGACCAGGATACGTTTCATTGTGATACTGTGTCACTTGCCGTACGGAATGTGCAGGAGCTCCGTCATGCTGAAAGTACGTACGAGCTCGTGTTGCCCAAGGGATATCATCCACGTATTCTGGTAACACGTTTTGAAGAAAATCAAGATACCGTGCTCCATTAAGACAGTTATCTAAAACAACTGGACCAGTTTACCTTGAAACGGTTAAGAAAAGGGCACACGTTTATTAGAAGTTTTTTGTTCAGAATCAGCAGCAATATCACCCCTCAAAGCATGTACCTTTCCTCCTGACTCATCCTGTATACAAATACATAAATTCATAATAACCGATATTTGTTATTTCTGTTGCAAGGAAAGATACATTCTGTTTACATACGGAGTGGACTCGGCAATGCTTCGCTATTGCAATGTATTGCACTTCACACGCTACTGGTCACGTGATTGGTAATCGCATTTTACTCCACGCTCTGTAAAAAGTTTAATAGATAAAAGACTTCCTCGCGAGTATGGGTTTGTTCTATGTCGTGGCTTGAACACGATTGTCTAGTATCTTATTGTTAAAACGTAGGTGTAGGCAGGCATTCACTATGACACTGTCTTGGAGTAATTTGATTCATTTGTGCGAGATAATGTTCAATTAATAATTCCTGCCGATATTTCACAACCACAGGGCCAGAATACGCGATGATTCTTAAAGGTCGGCAGGTTGCGTAGAGCTTCTGTTCAGGGGCGCTTGAGTCAGCATAAAATCATCAACACCCGTGTATGTGCGACAAACATGCATATTCTCATTATACTATGCCTACATTCTTTGCGCAAGGGCCAGCAATAAGTTGGCATTCTTCGCGCAAGTGCCGCAATCGAATGAACAGTACGGTAGCGCATAAAATACGAACAAACATTGATTTTTGTGTATTAGATGGGGGCTTTGGTTTGAAGTAAGGGACCCCGTGTATTCTGCGAATTCATACATAGTTGCATACAACTAAAATAAGAATGTACAAACAGGTGACAAATATTTACTCTTTTACAAAATAACTGCAAGAAAAAGCATTGGCGTTGAACCTTGCAGTTAAGAATTCTTAGTTTGAGTTTCATCATGCGCATCGTTGTTCTTCCTAGTCTTTCATGGAGCTGAGATAAAGGAGC
The DNA here is from genome assembly GCA_031308135.1 of Acheta domesticus. Lineage (NCBI taxonomy): Eukaryota > Metazoa > Arthropoda > Insecta > Orthoptera > Gryllidae > Acheta > Acheta domesticus. The sequence goes on along the minus strand of JAHLJT010008446.1, from coordinate 248,049,084 downwards.
TCGCAAATGCTTTCTTTTAGTTTAGTGTTGTAGGTACAATCATTCAGAGAAGTCTGGCTTCGTCAAGGAAAAGCCCTAAAAAACGAGAGGATACGTGGCGAACCGAATCTTTCTGCGACTTACTATTCTGAAATGCTCGAATATTTCTTTAACTTAAAAACATTCATTATCGCAATCTTTATAATTAATTTTTTTTAATTAAATAAAATGTTGAAGGATATCATAATTAGATATATTTGCAGGTAATACGATGGTTTAGGATCCAGTAATATTTATATTGTAGATATTGTGTTTGGAATAATAAGTATAATTTTCATATTTTTAAAAAAAAATTTGGCCACTAATAATTTAATTGGAAAGTAGATTTATGTGTAACATAGTAGAAGAAAATCTCTTTTTAGAATTTTCCGAAAAAATTGAAGCCTTTTTCAGTAAATGTCATTTAAGCGCATCTCAAAATGCACCATTTTCAGGCCGTTTTCATAAAAAACTTCAAGGACAGCCAGAAGCATCAGGAAATATCAATTGAAAAATTTTTGTCCAGAAATGCAAGTTGAAAAATGCTGCTTCAATGTAAGTGTGTAAGTTATAAAATACAGCTTCAACGAAGTGTGCCTTATAAAAGAATGTATAATTTTTGAAAAATAAAACAATGGTAATGAAAATAGCCCTTATGTCGTGTGATTTAAAGCATTGTGGTCCATCCGCCCAAATAGTTTTAGGAAAAAATTACAGAAGTGTTTCTCAGAAATTCTTGTTCACGTATATTTTTAGAATTAACACGATTTCACTGAAAATTGCGAAAATGTAGTCATATTTTGAAAAAAGGTTATAGAGCATTGTTTAAAATCTAATTTTGAAGAACATATTTCATTAAGAAAAAATATCTATCTTCATCAATACAAATGTGGTGTGTGTGTGTGTGTGTGTGTGTGTGTGTGTCAATTAAAATACACCCTAAAATTAAAATATTTGTTTCATATTCTTAGAGCCTCCTGTGCAGTAACGCTGATTGGAAAATATTATTTTTGGGGGAAAATCCTACGTACAGTTTAGGCGCTAGGATTGTTCAAATTAATAAACAGAGGGATCTTTTAGAAGAAAAAATCGGTATCAAGAATTCCGAAAACGTGTGTTTTCGTTAAAATCTTGTTAACAATTTTTTCCGAATTCCTACATAACTTTCTTTATACTAGTGCTTACACGAGAAAGAAACAAGTAGGGTTAAAAAAGTACGTACTTTCTCGTCCGTACTTTCACAAAAAATTACGCGGAAAGTACACAAATTTTCGAAAAATTGTACACGACCTTATTTTCAAGTCTACTTTTATAAAAAAGATTTCCTAAAAAGGTTTATCTTCATAATTGTCGTTGTAGGAAGAGCCTAAAAAAATTATGACTTGTCGAAAAATCAGAGTTTTTAACGAAACTGAGACCTGCACTATTCTCTTCAAAGTCCTTTACACAATCCAAAAACAAAATTTAATAAAAAACAATGGATCCATTTTATAAAATTTTGAAAATGTCCCAGGGGCTGCATGTGAAGTACCCCTAAATTAATTGCGACATCAGCCAGATCAACTGGGGAATATCAATTTTGGAGAAAATTGGCTGAGCGGTTTAGCCACCAGCGTTGTTCACAGACAGACGGTCGGGCGGGCGGACGCGTGGGCGGACGCGCAGACGCACGGACGGACGGACACGACGGACGGACGGACGGACACGACGGACGGACGGACGGACGGACACGACGGACGGACGGACACGACGGACGGACGGACACGACGGACGGACGGACACGACGGACGGACGGACACGACGGACGGACGGACACGACGGACGGACGGACACGACGGACGGACGGACACGACGGACGGACGGACACGACGGACGGACGGACACGACGGACGGACGGACACGACGGACGGACGGACACGACGGACGGACGGACACGACGGACGGACGGACACGACGGACGGACGGACACGACGGACGGACGGACACGACGGACGGACGGACACGACGGACGGACGGACACGACGGACGGACGGACACGACGGACGGACGGACACGACGGACGGACGGACACGACGGACGGACGGACACGACGGACGGACGGACACGACGGACGGACGGACACGACGGACGGACGGACACGACGGACGGACGGACGGACACGACGGACGGACGGACGGACGGACGGACACGACGGACGGACGGACGGACACGACGGACGGACGGACGGACACGACGGACGGACGGACGGACACGACGGACGGACGGACGGACACGACGGACGGACGGACGGACGGACACGACGGACGGACGGACGGACACGACGGACGGACGGACGGACACGACGGACGGACACGACGGACGGACGGACGGACACGACGGACGGACGGACGGACACGACGGACGGACGGACGGACACGACGGACGGACGGACGGACACGACGGACGGACGGACGGACACGACGGACGGACGGACGGACACGACGGACGGACGGACGGACACGACGGACGGACGGACGGACACAACACGACGGACGGACGGACACAACACGACGGACGGACGGACACAACACGACGGACGGACGGACACAACACGACGGACGGACGGACACGACGGACGGGCGTTCGGTTCGGCCATGGTGAAGACTGAATAAATGGCTGAAACGTCGGCAAAGTAAAGAGTTTTGTTTTCTTTTCATTTTACCTAAACTCAAGAACCACTATACATCTAAGTCGCATGTTTCCTCGTCCGAGTAATACCTTCTTTCTCCGCTAGATGGTGAAAGGAGCGTAGCAAAATATGCGTGGTCAGAAAGAAGAGCAGGCCTGCTGACCTGACTCTCCTTGTAAAATGAGGCATCATGGAATTAAATTAACGTTAGATTACTGAATGCTCCGAGAAAGGCCATGGACATAAAACTACAACATCTGTCATTAAGTTTACGGGTTATGTAGGCAACAATTTACTGAAGTGAAGGTTAATTAAACTTTAAGAACCCCAATAAACAAGATATTTGCAAACGCAGATCAGATTCAGCAGATTTGCGCCGGTAGAATAAAGACACATCTTGAGGCAAGTATGTAACTTATTCTTTCTGAGCTTACCATACAACCAAGCAAGGGCGAAAAGGTAGGAAAGGCTCCTAAGTTAGGAAAAACATTAAATCGGTATCAATATAATACTAGTTTCTATGCACACATTAGAAATATGAAGATAATATAGAGACAGACATTACAAAAGTATATTATTTATTAAAAATGCTGATATTTTAATGTTTTGTCAACTCTAGTAATTACACTATCGCGATAGCTTCTTCACAATAGTATTACGATAAAATTAAAAATAATAATATTCAAATTTTGGAATTCCTTTATAATTCTGACTTTTAAAAACAAAATTAATCTATTATTCTTAGATTATAAAAACTCCTTCTGTTTCGACTGACGTGAACGGATAATTTAGAATGATTATAAAATATTGAAAGAAGAGAAGACTAGGTTCGTCGTTATTCAAAAACAAGAAGTTGGAGCCAACGTTGTATAAATAATGCTAAATATATTTTCTTCTAAATTTCAACTCGACTTTCGAAATTATTGTGGACATATATTAAAGATAATCCCTGTGAAGATATCAATCGTTATTTTCTTAGAGTTGGTTTTCCTTGCGACAGATACTTTACGTAGCTACAAAATGAGCAAGTGAAGTAGTTATCATACCGCATTAAATGGAGTATCCTGGAGAAACGTCTAATGTTTCGGGTCCATAAATTTTAGTCAACCAGTTGAAACCTACAGATGAAATCAGCTCCGAGCGCTTGGCCAACTGCTCCATGATAATAAGTACGTGTCCACACACGTCTTGCACGCAAATGTTACGTATTTGTGTTCCGTAGTGAGCGCTCGCACACATATCAATTTGTTTCTGTACCCCGTTGAAAAGAAAAAAGGTTGAAATTGCTCCAGTACTTTGTCAGAAGCTTTAGAACTGTAGGTGAAATAACATGCCACAATTCTTCAACATCTGCGTCGGAAGTGCGTTGAGATTACATTTATACTAAATTGTCTCTGGTCTCTGAACTGCTCTAATGTAACTTTAACATCAAGCGGAGTGCCTTTTTTAATTCTTTTATTTTTCTTTCTTCAATTTTTTGCGTCTTCGCTGAACCCGTCAACGCGTCTCTGAACCCTTGTTGGGCGTTGAGCGTTTGCCATGGAGTAATTCTCCGTTATTACCTTTGTCAAGTCTCCTCTCGTCGCAGTCACTGGCCTTTTGTCCCTTCGGTGAAGGGCTGGACGTCGCTAGATCCCGGTGTTTCTGGACGGTCACCCTACCAGGAACCAGTGAAGTCTCGAATTCGTTTAACCTCCGTGACTTCACAGAGCGTAGCAAACGAATTCGGCTAGCGACACCGGTAACACATATTGATTATTTCGTGTTTTTGGGTGCCTCAACGGCTATGGTCATTAGTTCCCTAAATATCGTGCATGTTTTATCACGGGAAGTTGCTGTGTTCTTAATAGCTGAATGGTGGGATCCGGCGACGACATACATGTAAACTTGCGGGGTTTTCCCCGTTCACGCATTTCCACCAGCGGGGCACCGCCTCCATCGGGAAGCTTTAGAAGAGGAAGGACCGTGCGGATCGCGTGCTCACCGTGGCCCGTTTGTTAGGGTACTGCTCCAGCATTTCCCTGACATTGATCGGAGAAACCACGGAAAACTACCAATTAGAGGAGCCGGTCGCCAATATTCACAAGTCAGAGTCTGAACTCGGCCAAGCAATATAAAATTCTTGTTTATTTTCCAAATCGGATGTACTGTTCCTTGGTTATTATGCCAAAAGAAAATATTTGAAAAGGACCATACTGGCATTTAAAACCAAAAATTGATTAGATTTTATATCTGAAGATATTCTAGTATATGTTGATGTATGTGCGTATTTGAAGACTGATTAATTTAATTATTACTAACTTGCTAATTAATATTAGTGATTACCTTCCTAGTTAACTTAATTATCGCTTACTTATTGAATTATTTCATGTCCAGTCTAGGCCCCGCTCGTACTACTAACCAGTGCTGTTTCCCCATTCCATGATTACCGTTTCTCTGATAGTTCGAACAGTTCCTAAAAATGTTCGTAATTCTTTCATGAAGTGCGATCTATTATCAACTAATATGTTTTGAGCGAGCGTTATGTTTCTATGTTGGAAGCAATAGTTCCCCATACCCATCCATTTTCCTCTCCAAGTTTCTGTAGCGCAGCAGTTTAACAGAATGTGGATCCAATCTTCTCTATCACCGCAAAGTTCACAGAATCCATTGCCATTCAAATCCTTCATTCTACGTTGCATCCACCACCTGCCCTAAACCAAACGTATTCCCCTCTTGCGTCCCTTTTAGGGTGTGTACGTTACTTTCGCATCCCCATACAGGACTCGTGTGAATTTGTGCCACTCACCAACATATTTCTGCCGATGCTGCCAGGGTATCTTGCCTTTTAATACCCGAAAGTCTATCTGAAATTAACCGTCCTATCTCCCGTGTACCCCTATCTCCAACCATCTCCGGGGTAACGTCTCTCAGACCTGCGCATTCTAATACCCGTTTCACTTTGTACGACCAATAGCGCTGATCGTTTTCCTGTAATTGCGCTCTAAAGCACCTGCTAATAAGTGTGTCAGCCTCTTCACTTGCTAATCTAATCCAAAGCTTAATGGCTTTCATTTTTGAATCTTTCAAAATTCCTACACTACCTTAAGACGCCAACATTTGCTGCGAATCTAGAGACTCCGAGAATTAATTTGCAATAATCTGTTTCGATGATTTCTAATCTGTCTATTCTATCCACTCCCAGATTTTTGCCCCGTAATTCATAGCTGGGAGAAATAGCGATTTAAACATTGTGTCGCACACCTTTAAAGGTAGTTCAGGAACTCTGCGCATTACGCAACCGATTTCTTTGAGAGCAATTCTTCCTTTACTATGAGCCGCAATTATGTGACTTTTTCCATCCTCCGTTCATGGAAAATTTTGCAGAAAGTTAAGTAAAAGTTTTGACACGGTCAAGTTCCTCCTGTGCGTAATACCATTTCACATTGTTACCCCAAATAAACCCATTCTTGAAGACAACAATTTTCGTTTTTTGAATATTTACTTTTAGTCCCCATGCAACACTATATCTTTCAAGGGTGTTTAAACTCATCTGTAAGCCCTCAATCGTTTCTGAACATAGAACTAAATCGTCAGCATAAAGTAATCCTGGAATTTGCAGGCCATCAATTTCTAGCGCAGATGTGGTCGTTTCCTGTACTCATGTCCATAAATAATTTATAAACAAGATAAACAATAGCGGTGAAAGATGACAACCCTGTCTTACCCCTACTGTCGATTTTATTTTTTGTGTTGTACTTCCGTCACCGCACGTGACGCAGAAACGTACTTCTCTGCACATGCTCTGCAACACGTTTAAAAATTATTGTCTCCTTTCTGCGGCTTTGATGCGATGAAGAGACCATTAGGAGTGAATGACAGAATTCGAAATGTTAGAATGAGGTAGGATGTAGGTTTTGTAATGGCTTAAAAGCCTTCAACCTAGCCACATAGTTAAGAAAGTATTGAAATTGTATATAAATGTGTTGTAATTACCTATTAAATAAATAAAAAATATTTGAAGACGTCGATTGTTATCTGCATTTTCATTTTATTTGCATCAATCAACTTTGAAGTAAATATAGTCAGACATCATGTCCTTCTCGTCTTTTCAAGATGGCAAAAGATCCTCACACTTTTAGAATGCCTTTTGCCAGTTTTCATCCTCAACGGCATGCCGATACAATTCTCTCTTTTACTTCTCATCATTAAGTTTAACAATCGCACAAGCGTTTATAGTATTTTGTTTGTTCTTTATGGTGATATTAATGCCAATAAATTATAACAAACATAATGAGTAAAATGTTTAGTAACATTATTATTAATATTATTATTATTTATCTTACGAATTTCAAATATACGCATAAATTGACGGAAAATTATACACTCTTCTATCAGAGGTGTGTATGGGTGAGTAGGTGTGTATGGGTTTAGTAGATAACTCGGATAAAATAAAACAAAAACAGAGAAACAACTTGGATTTTGAATGAAACATGCAAATATTTTATTGTTTCAAATTCAAATTACCATCACTTTCGCTTTTCCGTTTTCTTGAATCGGTGATTATATTTACCATTGAAGAGATTGTGTCGCTTGTTTGTGTGTCGTTTAACTTGATATTTTCTTAACACATTTCTCTGTAGTGAAAACTCTTTTTGTTACATTAGAGATTAAAGAAAATTTATAGCAGACAATAACATCATCTTGTATGGATTCATGTGTTGATAGTTAACTGCTCTCACGCCGAGGAAACCGTAATCCTGTAAAGAGATTGTGTGGTTTGGATAAAAAAGCGCTCAAGAAATTCCTTTAATATGTGTTGACATGAAGCGTGAAATATCCAATGCATAGATGAAATAGCTCTGAATCAGAGAAACTCTTTTGTTCCGTACGACTTTTCGAAGATCAAAGGGTTAACCAAGTTTAGTTAATTTATTTATATTTTAGAAGGCAAAATGACGAAGAGGATGGTGTAAAACAGTTTTGAAAGAAAGGGATTAAATCTCTTAACAAGAATAAAATATCAACTTAATACGACGTTTACAGCTGGCTGCTTTCTTCAGGCAATACTATTTCAGGATGAGTGTGTAATGCGTGAAAAGCGGTTCGACATTCCTCCAATTATGCATGCGCGAGTGCCTTTTTAATGTTTAACTCCCTTCGAATTTCGTGGAACGAGAACTCAAGAAGTATGTTAGCCCGTCAAGAGGCAGGAAGTTTTTATGGGAAGGTGTGATGCATAATCGCTTTTGAATATTTGAAGTGTAAAATTGCGCCATAAAGAAATTCGTTTTTAGCGTTAACTTTTCAGTCGTAAAATATTATGCCATAATTTTCTGTTGAATAACGAGTAATTAAGCTGTCTTGTTTAGAAAATGATGTGAAACATATTTTTAGCATTCAGGAAAAAGGCTAAAATTGAACGAATACACTTTAATTTTGCTATTTGCTGCTGTACCTGGTTCATTAACAAATAAAAATATAATAGGGAAGGAAATACATCCTTAAACCGAAATATGATTTCCATTCCACACTTTCAATTCTGTATAATTTTAGAGTTACTAACTAAATGTAATATATTACGATACGCTGATCAGGAGAAATATTTATTCCAGTCTCCACCGTCGAACTGTTCACATTGCGGTACACTGCAAACCACGTTGTCTATTCAAGTGCTAATGTGTTAGTGCAATAGTGCAACAGTTAAACAATCAATGGCACAGTAGAGCATTAAAAATTTATGTCAACGGCATTCGACGCAAATTCGTCGCCAGAGCACATTAACAGTAGTGCCCTAATGTGTTTCAAAACAACAGTTGTACGTTCAATGATTTCTTTGCAATTCCTGTCACCCCAAGTGAAAGACAGGATGAACGATTCGACCGTGGAAACTGATGTGAAATCCAGTTATCATACCAAGAAGATAGTTACCAGGGTTCAACGCACACAAACTTGAGAGAAATCAACAAACAAGAGAGATTCACCCACCGCAAAGAAAAGTGTCAGTAGGCGAGGACGTTGGAAACAGCATCCACAAATACATCACGGAAGTGTAAGTGCAAGTGACTCACCAGTGATGTACAATGTGCTAACTCAAAAGAGTTTTGAAACTGTCACCAGCATCAAAGCCTGGAAGGATAAGACAACCGATTCAACGGTATCAGTAGTGCATTATCTTCACAGACCTTCCCAACTGTCACAATTCCTTTCATATTCATTCTCATTCATTCAAGAAGGAAGATCCTATTAAGACAGTGCCAACACCAAATTCTCCGTAGTATTAAGAAATCTCCACCAGAAAATTAATGGAATAGTAATATAAAATAAAACAAAAGTATCCATCACTAACTAAAATAAAAAGAATGCATAAAGAGAACCACCCTCTCTCTGTAGTGGATGCAGCATTCCAGGAGAAAGAACTCATTGAACAGTTACTAAATATAACTAGTGGTGCTTCCAACGCACATACTTTCTCGCTCTGCTTCTATATGGTCCTTAATGCTATTCCACTACTTCATAAACCAGCAAAAGTGTATTCTACCAGCAAACGATTTCCGTACCGAGACCCGAAATCCGATACTCTAAGTTAACGATCCGGCACTTATACCACTACGCCACACTAGCACCGAATGGATCAAACAGAGCCATGAAAGAATTGAACCGACCTATAAAATGGTTAATGCATGATAGAAGAACAATTGATACGATAGTCCATACGCTTTACAAATCCAAGAAGAGACGTAAAAAATTGTTAAAAGTTAAAAATTTGAACAAATATATACAGTCACTTCCTGTATATTTATCGTAATTATCAATATTTGTTATTCAAATGGTTTCACATGGTTTTAAATAAAGTTTATAGAATTCTCAATTATATCCTATGACAACAGGGAATTCTGACAAATAATATTCCGCGACCAGGACACGAACCGCCGAAGCTTCCTTCGGAAGACCTGTACCAATCCTCGCTGATTAACCGCTGCGACCACAATGGATAGGTATGAAATACACTTATTAAACAGTAATAGAGTATGGTGGTTTCCTTTCTCGCATTAGAAAACGAAATATCCAGAGTATGTAAAAAAATGTCCTTTAGCGCTCACTGAAGGTATCTGGGAACTGTAACGTCAGACTCTGCCACACTTTTTTTGTAGAATCTTGCGTTACAATTACTGTAACTACTTGTTTTAGTAGTAACACTTCAATTCTTTGTATTTTAGTTTTTATTTACATTTTTTTGTACAATGTACTTTCAATACTGTATCTTCTCACTTTGTACAAATAAATTTCACATATTTCTCTAGAACACGTTTTTTGTTCAATTTTTTCTCTATATCTCATCAATATCCGTTGCTAACCTCATTCTCTAACCTGGGTACATCATATGTTTCTTGTTTATCAAGTAACAATGTAAAAAAATGTAAAAAACATTGTAGTTGTGCGAAACGTTACAGAACATCATCATTCATAACAGAAAACAAGTTCAATTTAGAGATTAGAAAACTAAGATCTCCGATAAAGTCTCTGACATTCTATAGCACCACTATTATTTTTAACTTAGCAACAGGTTTTATCAACTTTTTCGTTACCAAAACCATCCTATAAGAGTTTTTGTGGCGAAAATTCCCCGTTTTCCGGCGCACGATTACATAACGTTTTCTTCTTACGAAATATTCCTAAGGTGAGAAAATAATAATTTCTGAACCGTCAGGGATATGTAAGTTCATCGCATGCGATCTGGTTATATTGTATTACAATTTAACATTAAAATACTCATAATTTTACTTAAATTGGTTCATACAGATATACTAGACAATGACTGATTTGACATTCCATACGCTTCAGAAATCGAATAACAGAGTTGAAAAATTGTTTAAAAGATGCAGTTTGGCAAAACACAGACAAGTGCTTTCTATTTATCTGCATTAATTCTATTCGTGAGTAGAAGTACTTCAAATGATTTTCAATAAAGTATCTACACTTTTTAATTTTTTCTGCAACATCACATTCATCAAATTAAAATCCCCATCTGGGGATCGAACTCGGCACCTTCCTTACTGAAACTCTCAACCCCAAAGGCGCTTTAACCAGCTGCGCCACGGGATGGACATGCAGTCTAACTACTCATATTTTAGTCAAAACGTAATTGTATCAGTTCTATCATTAGGAGCCGGTAATTGTCGACATGCGAAAAACATGTCTTTCAAAAAACGTGACCAAGAAAGGCAGCGGTGAACGGCTTACTCCAAATAATTTATCCGACGATCGGCATTTGAAAAATAACTACTGCGAGAAAGTCTGTGCCATTCTATAGCAACACTAGTTTATTTATATACTTACCGTCCCTTATTAGACACGTGCAGAAAAAAATTTGAAGAACAAATTTGGAGCGGATTTTGAGAATTTTTTGTTGTAAATTTTAAGCGAAGATTACGCAAAAACGACTCGTTTTTTCAGAAAATTTTTCAGAACCTTTTTTAAAGAGCTATTTATGTACAAGAGACTTTATCTGAGGTAATAGTTGCTATCTACAATTTTGTAGTTTACAAATATTTTTTTGCTATTTCAAAAAACCAAGTTTTTCTTAGAAGTGGGAATAACACCATATTTTTTATCGTCGCTCATTACATAAGTAAAGAAAATATAAAGAAAAAATTTGGAGCGGTTTTTGAGAAATTTCTTTTTGTAAATTTCAATCGCAATTTACGCAAAAACTGTTCGTTTTTTCAAAAAATGGTACATGACCTTATTTAAAGTGCTAATTTCTCTATCTTCAATTTTGCAGTTTTAAAATAGTTTTTTTGCAATTTTCGAAAAATTGGGCATATCAACCAAAATGATACCTACATCATTCCCTTAAACGTCGTTCGCACTACTCAACAACAAAATATAAGAAAATTTGGAGCCATTTTCTTTTAACTTTTAAAATCTCAAAATGGGCTTCATGTAAAGTACCTTCAAATACTTAAATATCTGTTTCAAATTCCAGAGGCTTTGAAACGAGTAAAAAACGATCGGGGAATATCAATTTTGAAGAAATCGGCTGAACGGTTTAGGCGCTAGCGTTGACTACAGACGGACAGACGGACGTTTTGCCGTCAATCGATTTTGCAGTATCAAGGAGCAACAAAACATGGATTTTGACTACACCACGAGATAGACGATTTTTTTTCGAAATTTAGCAACAGGTTTTATCCACTTTTTGTTACCAGACCCCTCCAATAAGAGTTTTTCCGGCGCACGATTACATAACTTTCTCTTCTTACGAAATATTCGTAAGGCGAGAAAGTAAAACAAATTTGCAACCTTAAAGTCACAACAGAATAATGGAGAAAGTTAAGTAGATCAAACTAGTTTCTCATTATTAAGTCATTTTATGTCATTTTTAAAGAATTGTTAGGTCATCAGATTCCGAGCCCTGGTTAAAATGTTTCATTAGATATGGCAAAAAACACTGTTGAGATTTTAACTACAGTCATTTGGGGTGACTTTAGACCACGAACGGTGGCTTTGCACAATGCACTACTTTAAAGACGTTGGCTGCCATGAGAAGCATAACGTGATGCTCACTGAATTGATTAGTGTCGCTTTGAGCACCATCAATTGATTCTCAGTCACGATGAGTTAAAATTAGCTCGTCCAGAGAGTTTTTGATTATCTTGACTATTGTGGCAGGCAACGTGTTTTAAAAGTTGGCGTGTGTATTTTCGGTTGCTTTAACTAAAAGCCGATTCTAGGAAGTTGAACACACAAAACGGCAACACCGTTCTGCTCGTGCTTTTTTATTATTACGGCTTTAGCTGACAAGAAAAATAGTTCAATTTTGGACGTGTTTTTTACAGGAGAGTAACACTCGCGATTATTTTTATTTAATTTAAAATTATTATATAATTAAATTAATTTAAAATTGAATTATTTTAATTTAATTTTAATTTAATTTTAATTTAATTTTAATTTAATTTTAATTTAATTTTAATTTAATTTTAATTTAATTTTAATTTAATTTTAATTTAATTTTAATTTAATTTTAATTTAATTTTAATTTAATTTTAATTTAATTTTAATTTAATTTTAATTTAATTTTAATTTAATTTTAATTTAATTTTAATTTAATTTTAATTTAATTTTAATTTAATTTTAATTTAATTTTAATTTAATTTTAATTTAATTTTAATTTAATTTTAATTTAATTTTAATTTAATTTTAATTTAATTTTAATTTAATTTTAATTTAATTTTAATTTAATTTTAATTTAATTATTAAATATATTATTTAACTTATTATATTTCATTGAAATGTTGATTATTTACAGTTAAATAATTATTTACAGTTTACTCGTACTACTTCAGATAAAAACTTGTATTTATTCATATCAATTATTGTTCCAGATCATAATTTTAAAATGGTGACTTTGTACCTGGGACAAAAAAAAAATTTCAAATGTGGTACACACTCCATGTACTTTTACAAACGAACCGTGTGATTTATTGCTTGTTAAATTAACTCAGACTTATCATTTACGATGCCTAGAACTTATCGTTCGGAAGATCCCAGGTCCTATTGGAGGTATTCTGATGAAAGTTACTAGAATATATTGTTGTATGAAAAAGGTAAACTGTTCAAGAGTGAAGCAGTAGCTCTTTACAAAGTTTTTCGATCTACCATAAGAAATAACTTGCAGAAAGTCTTTAGTGATTAGGGACAAGTGGCATTCATTAACTATCTTGCAGCACTTGGCGAGTTTGGATTTCTCGTTGGAAAAAGACATGTCTGTTTTAGTCTATTGTTATAAACTCTATAATGATCATGAGACAATGTCAGTGTGTGCGGACAAAGTCACCTCACCCTGAAGGATCAAAGTCACCTCACCCCTCTCCTACTAAGTAAAAAACTGTTAAATAAACGGCCCTCTCGTACTAAATAAAAAAAACGGTTAAATAAACGGCTTGTATGTAAAACATACCTCTGGAGTTACTTAACATTTGAAATGATTATAAAAGATGTAAAAAAATATTTTTGTTTCACAAATACATAAACTCCGTTTCCTGGCACAAATTTGCCCCTAAAGACGGTATTTTCATTTTCCAGAAATGAATCAAGCCATACAAACAAGTTCTGACAAATATTAGCTGTAAAAACTTTATTAATAATGTGTTAATAATACATTCACCTCAAGGAAGATCAACAACAAACCTGCTTGCAAAATAATAATTTACCACAAAAACATCACATTTTGTAGTTATAAGAAGGTTGACTTACGAAAAATGCATTTATATGCAGTAAACTGATGGTGAAATATGTTGTTGCTATTTTGATAAGAACATGCGTCTAGGAAAAGATGGATTTCATCGATAGAATCAGATGTATAGGTGTGAATGCATTAATTAACAATGAGCATACCTCATTCAGAGCTTTGGAAGCTTGTCATTCGTGGTATATATGTAGCAATGATCTGTATTATGCTTAAGGTTGTGGATTTCAAAAACATTGACCCAGAGTTGCCTATAATAAAACATCTCTTGCACTGATTATTGTGAAAGGCATATAATCTGCATGAAGTAGATTGCTAAAACATTGGGCTTTTCTGCCCATAATTTTGCGACATCTTGTATTTTTTAAACTTATTTACACACGTTTTGCGAATCAATAACTCAGCTACAGCAACTCTACTTGCACTATCATTGAAGTTACATCCATACGTCTTGCTCCTAAACGAACTCCTTGGCTCTCTAACCGAACATCTACCTGTGATCGTCAACACTTCAATTTGACATTTGCATTGACATCGTTAAGTTGAGCATAAACCTTTCGTTTTCAATATATTTTTTATGAATAGGCTGTGCAATGTTTTGACATTCAATCCTCTCGGCAAAAAAATTCATACAATCTGATGAATAGTGTGCAACTTTAGTTGGAAAGGATTCTATGTGTTCTTTTGTCTTACCAAATTTCAAAAATGAGGGCAGTAAAATAATGAATTGTGCCACAGAATTTGATTGAAGAAGAATTAAAGTAAGAATTGCAGCCGGGCATACTTCATGTATTAGAAAATTGTCCCACCAAAATCCTGTCCAGAAAGTGAAAAAAAAAAACAATTCGACTATATAGTATATAATAATAAAACCAGTAGTGATATACGTGTGCGAGACATGTGTCGTTAAAAAACAAATAGTAAAAAAGATAGCAATATTCGGGGGTAAAATTCTCAGAAAATTTTCGACTCAACCAAAATAAATGAACAAATTTGGAGAAGGAAAACAAATGATGAATTACAATCCTTAATACAATATAATAATATTGTAAGAGATGTAAAATCCAGAAGAATAGATTGGCTTCGACATCTGAAAAGAATGGATACTAACAGAGGTACTAAACAAATAAGAGCTGGAAGACTCTAACAACTCGAAAAAAGGAAAGCCGAAGATGGGGAAAAAGACGCGCTTCATGACCTAAAAATTAGGGGTATTAAGAACTGGAAGAAACAAGCAAGAAATAGAAAGGAGTGAAGTAAAATACTTGAGCAGTCCAAGATCCACACCGAATTGTAGCGCCAAATGAAAAAGAAGAAAATAATCAATGGATTTAATTCCATCATAGAACCGTGCTACGCAGAGCCGTGGTTAAGCGCAAGATCGAGCGGTTCAATTACATACAAGAATAAAGAAAACACTTATCTTGTTTCTCTTAAAATATCACTGCAGTCTTATTTTTTTCTAACGATACCCGTAGTTGATCATGTGAATATACGAAAAGTTAAATTAAGATTGCTGCCCTGATATTTTTGCCCTGAAGTTATCAAATTTAAGTAGTATTTCAGTAAAGTGATTGAAATAAAATATTTTAAACCGTACTAATTTTAATATGAATCTACAATTCATCATAATGTTTATAATCATAACTTGCATCTACCTTTCTACCAAAATTGTAACAACATTAAGCAAAAATAAACGTCATTAGATCTTTTATCTTTAAATGTTCACGTTTTTCGTTTCGTATTCTAATGCTGTTGACGATTTTAAGATACATTGTTTATGGTTCTATTATTGATGTTAATGTGTTGCTGCTATTCATTCTACGAGATCATACAATAATTGTTTGAACGTTCACTTTTAAGCTGTTTTTGAGTAGTGTGAAGTCATGGGAACAATACTGCAATTACAGACACGAGCTCAACTATATAGAGGTTTATTTGTAACAATTATGAACAAGTAATAAGTTTAACAAGTTATGTACAGCTCGAATAGACGTTTCTCCGATCGCAGGAGTGATCCTTAAATAGTTCCAAGAACTGCCTGACTGTTGGTCCTCGCCACTCCTCAGATGCTAAGCACACAGCGTTTTACGCCGTGACCGCAGTCACACATGGAAAGGTGTTCCACCACGGCGGCGTCCCAACACATGGGTTCCCATACGAACATCGCTCGTCTACGCACCGCCCTGGGCACAAAGTTCTGTGCCTCCCTCTGCACGAGGTTTCCACTCAGCCCGAAACCCACTCCGGCGCCTTGCTCTCTCGCTTAAATACCCTCAGACCACGTGACACGCGACGTAATCTCGCGACCAACACCACGTGATAGCCGCGCCACCACGGGGTTCTAGCAACCCTCCCCTCGAATTCTTGGAGGCTCTCGAAAACCCACAGGGAGGTTGCACACCTTCGCTTCGGCCTTCTCAGCCCCTCCTGCTGGGAACAGTAACGGCGTCTGCCTACGCCCTATTTCGCTGCCCGGCGCCCTCCTGGCTCCAACTTTCTGCTTTGAAGTCCCTTCTTGCTAAGGACGTACGTTTGCAGTGCGTTGCAGTAGGCATATCACATAGAGTACGTTTTTTTCGGCGTTAGTCAAATAAATGTGCATATAAATAAATTAATTAAAAATTAATAACAAATAAATAATTAATAAATAAAATAGATAAGTAGATAATAAAAGAAATAAATAATACTCGTTGTAAACCGCATCATAAAGACATTAAAAGCTGCGATGCTTCTCCAACTCGGTGAAATAGAACCATCTTCTATCGCCATTCAGCTCGTCCCGACGTTTGCCCCGTTGACTTGAGGCAAAAAAGTACTCGTGTAGTACATGCAAGGATCATTAGCGACAGGTAAGCTATCGTTTCGCAACGCCCTCTAGGTTCGCGTCGTCATTTGACAGTTTGTTACGAGCTACAGACCTAAACGACGCCGAGGTGCGTGAGAACTGCGAAGGAGCATTCTTAACGACGGCATACCACGCATTCCTCGCGGCTTCGTCTCGTGATTCGCGACCGTAAGGCGCCCGTGAATGCTGCAAGCCGTCTTTTATCTTCCCTCCGATCTCTTTGAAAAGCCGCGTGCCCAGGAAACCTAAAGCAACACTATTGGTAGTCGAGTCAGTACCAACTACAATACTTCAGCGACAACACCGTTGCTTCTACAGTCACGTTCATTTGGAGGTCCTAGGGTTTGAGTTCACCGGAAAGCCCTACGGTAGCTCATTTGTGACTCAATATAAATAGTCCGGGATGAACATTCTAGCAGACAAATTCTCTGTTCGGTAGTTTTCCGTTCATTGATTAGTAATTGCGGGCGTGTCAATTGCTAAAGTTATCCTTCCCATACATGTAGTTAACATTTTTTATCGCGGGGGTTGGCGGTGGCCTTCTTCCGTTGAGCGGCGAGAACTAGTGCCGATCTACGTGGTCTAGCGCGGTTTTCCCAACCAGGCATCCCTCATTACTGGAGCACCGCCCCAGCTGGGACACTCTAACCTCTTCACTGGTCTCCCGTCGTGTGTGATAGAGTAGAAGCGTGTGTATGAGAGAGTGAGGGATAGTGAGAGTGAGGGATAGTGAGAGTGAGAGATAGTGAGAGTGAGTGAGAGTGAGTCAGAGTGAGTGAGAGTGAGTCAGAGTGAGTGAGAGTGAGGGAGAGTGAGAGAGAGTGAGACGGAGAGTGAAGGAGTGCGAGAGTGAAGGAGTGCGAGAGTGAAGGAGTGCGAGAGTGAAGGAGTGCGAGAGTGAAGGAGTGCGAGAGTGAAGGAGTGCGAGAGTGAAGGAGTGCGAGCGTGAAGGAGTGCGAGCGTGAAGGAGTGCGAGCGTGAAGGAGTGCGAGCGTGAAGGAGTGCGAGCGTGAAGGAGTGCGAGCGTGAAGGAGTGCGAGCGTGAAGGAGTGCGAGCGTGAAGGAGTGCGAGCGTGAAGGAGTGCGAGCGTGAAGGAGTGCGAGCGTGAAGGAGTGCGAGCGTGAAGGAGTGCGAGCGTGAAGGAGTGCGAGCGTGAAGGAGTGCGAGCGTGAAGGAGTGCGAGCGTGAAGGAGTGCGAGCGTGAAGGAGTGCGAGCGTGAAGGAGTGCGAGCGTGAAGGAGTGCGAGCGTGAAGGAGTGCGAGCGTGAAGGAGTGCGAGCGTGAAGGAGTGCGAGCGTGAAGGAGTGCGAGCGTGAAGGAGTGCGAGCGTGAAGGAGTGCGAGCGTGAAGGAGTGCGAGCGTGAAGGAGTGCGAGCGTGAAGGAGTGCGAGCGTGAAGGAGTGCGAGCGTGAAGGAGTGCGAGCGTGAAGGAGTGCGAGCGTGAAGGAGTGCGAGCGTGAAGGAGTGCGAGCGTGAAGGAGTGCGAGCGTGAAGGAGTGCGAGCGTGAAGGAGTGCGAGCGTGAAGGAGTGCGAGCGTGAAGGAGTGCGAGCGTGAAGGAGTGCGAGCGTGAAGGAGTGCGAGCGTGAAGGAGTGCGAGCGTGAAGGGAGTGCGAGCGTGAAGGAGTGCGAGCGTGAAGAGTGCGAGCGTGAAGGAGTGCGAGCGTGAAGGAGTGCGAGCGTGAAGGAGTGCGAGCGTGAAGGAGTGCGAGCGTGAAGGAGTGCGAGAGTTAGGCAAAGCGGGTGAGAGTTAGGCAAAGCGAGGGAGAGTGATGAGTGTGAGTGATAGAGTGCTAGTAAAAGATAGTGAGGGATAGTGATAGAGTATGAGTGATAGAGTGTGATAGAGAATGAGAGTATGTGTGAGTTTGTTGTGAGAGAGACTAAGAGAGGGTGTGAGAGGGTGTGAGAGATTGGGAGAGATGGTGTGAGAGAGACAGTAAGAGGTGAGTTTGGGACAAGGAAGAGGAAGGACTTTCCGCGCGGCTATGTTATCGGGGACCTTCAAACCATGTATTGCCGTCAAATCTTGACATTTATTTTGCAGATTTGCGTTACTTTCTCTATATTTCATAATCTACGCTAGTGTACGAGACATTTTTAAAAATGAATAATGGAAAAAGTAAATTAGTCTGTAAATATGCATTAAAATTAAAATGCCTTTTCTAATTTCAAAAATACATGTATTATGTGAAATCATTCAAGTTTGCTATTAAGAATCGTAATAAAATTTGATTGGAACCTGAACTCAATGAAATATGAATGTATGAAGAAAACATTGATCATTTAAACTCTTTAGTGTGTATTTTTCATTATTTGTGGTCAGGAAATTAACGTGCCATGTAGAAACGTTACTTCTCTTTTAAAATAATAAAAGCTACTGCACATTTATACTCAGTACTTGACGAGAATATGTCAGAGTATGGGGTAAATTAAGTAAAAACTTAATTTACCCATAATATTTGACCAGTGACCTAAAATGCGTACCGCTTTTGCTTCCATGATCGGTCAGTAGATCTGTTGAAACGTTAAATGAAGTTCTGATTAACATTTTCGCCACAGCAAACGCAGAATGGTGAGAGACTTCACGCTTTAGTTCAAAGTGTGACTGGCTAAAGTTAAATCTGATTTAGCGTGCGACTAACACTGATTCGTGCTCTGGGACCTTTTGAGCTTTGTGCATTCGATATCTGAACATCACACCTGATTCATGTTTCCACTAAAAGGATTGCTATAGAGACCGACGCTGTGAAAGCGGCCGTAAATGGGGACGAGAGCAGCTAGTATGAATATTCTCTATCGAGGTACTCTCAATTTGTAAATGATCGGGATTACGCTAAAGGAGGAAACCGATAATACGGGTTAAATTCATCCTGTGTATTGCATATTTTTATGTAGCACCTATCAGTTATCGTGGTGATATGGTGATGTAATCTCCTAACCAGCCGAAATTCGAAAGTTTCGAAAAAAGTATCTTCATTTTTTTGAAAATTTACAAGTACAATTGAATTCAGGGTACTGTGTGTTTGGCCAAAAAAGTTTAAATTAAAAACTACATTTGCCCAGGCTAATATTTGAACACGATCTCTTACGCTCATGAGGAGGGTCTCACGCTACGGATTCTATTGTTATTCACAGTGTCTCGAATGATAAGTTTACTTTTTCGCACTTTTCTTACTTATTACAGAGAAATCTGCTGCCTCAAAAACGGCGATTTTTTTGGCAGAAAAACTCGTATCCTGGAAACTCGATACCGAAAAATTGAATAATTCTTACTTACTCTCGCGATGATTCTAATCAATAGTCACGATATAATTTAAATTAGGCGAAAAGTTCTAATGTGTTTTAAAATTTGCAAAAAAAGTATTTAAAGATTTAATATTGAGGAATAGATGGTCCTAGGAAAAAAGGTGTAGAATTATTACACCGAAGATAATGTAGTTGTAGGAGTATGTCGAAAACATTTTGGACATTTTCAGTTTCAAAATTTCAGAAGATTTAGGGAAAATCTGATATAATCCATACTAACAACCATAGTTTGCTCTATTTAAGTAGAAAATATGAAGAAAATACTTGGATTAATTTTTGAGAAAATTTTGTTACATTGTATATATTTCAACTCCCACGATTCCACTCAAAATTAATACATTTAATTCATATTATTCATAAAAGTTCTTCGCAAAAATACTTCCTATATTAAAAAACTCGTACAAGACATGATTTAAAAGGTTTGACGTAAATTATCCAAAAAAGAAATTTCAACTTTAAGGGACTCCAGCATCATTCAGATCTGAATATATCTATTTTGGTGATACTCCTGTGTACTGCTTAGTCTTCTGTTGTTCACAGAAGAAAATACAGTCAGGCAGAGGGACACAAGTCTTGAGAAGTGCCACTTTTATAGCATCGAAAACTCTCAAAATGTATATTTGCACTTACTACGCATCCGACAAAATAATATACTATCAGCATAATATACTTTACCGGAAAGACAAAACAGAAAAAACAAGTATCTTTTTCTGTCATATTATTTACAAATGTTTACTGTAGCATTACGTAATTTTCTTTAAATGAAAAAATTATACCGTAAAATTGAGATAAGACCTATCGTTTCTCCAAGATTATAAAACCAATTGGAATTCGGAGGAAATTCAAAAATCTTCTGCGTCACTTTTTCTCACTCATAACTAATCGATTGACATACACAAGTTTTTCAGTTTTTCTCAGATGTAATTAAAATAAGCTGACAGCCTCACAATTTCAGTTTTACTTTTTACTCTATTTTGTTAATTCTTTGACATAATTTATCCTGACTGCTCATTATCAGAAGATTCCAGTTGGTAATTCTCATTTTGAGACTCTACGATGGATTCTTCGAGGTTTAAGAAAACAAAGAAATGCTTTGTTCGTACTGTTTGTAGACTCGCGATTCTACATCATTCAGAGCGATATCGCAATATCAATCTACACCAATAACCAGAAATAGGGAATTTATATGCATTATTTTTACACAGTATCGAACAAAGGCAGGTAATGCGTCATAAGTGTATATTATTAATAAAATATATGGAATAAATGAAATATAATGGACGCAACATTACTTAACCAGTAAAGAAACCTTTCACAGTGGTCATTACAAGCCGTGGACAAATTTAGAGCTGCGGGAAGACATCTACCGAAAATCAACTTTAAAGATTAAGATCCGCTTTCAGTTACACGGGGACGTTTATGTATGAGAAACGAGATTTGAGCAATTACGGAACAGACGTATCTCAGTTATATTTTCGCGCATCCCACCAGGGGGCATTTCCGTTCAGGTAGGCAGGAGGAGATGCGGAGGCGGCGATGGCGAACAAAGGCCCCGGGCCGGCAGGCAGCGGCGCGGCGGCCGACGCCGGATGGGGGCCGTTTATCTTCTGCCGCTAACGAGAGCGCGAGACCCTAGTCGCCGCCGCCGCCACAGTTCCCGTTCACAGCGCCTACGCCTCTTCCGCCGTCTCCAATGTTCAGGCATTTGCCGCCGCTACCGCCGCCGTCGCCGCCGTCGTCGCCGTCGTCGCCGTCGTCGTCGTCGCCGCCGTCGCCCACCCCGTCGCCTCGCCCCCGTCGCCTCGGTCGCCTCCGTCGCCCCAGTCGCCCCCGTCGCCCTCGTCGCCCCCGTCGCCCCCGTCGCCCCCGTCGCCCCCGTCGCCCCCGTCGTCCCCGTCGCCCCCGTCGCCCCCGTCACCCCCGTCGCCCCCGTCGCCCCCGTCGCCCCCGTCGCCCCCGTCGCCCCCGTCGCCCCCGTCGCCCCCGTCGCCCCCGTCGCCCCCGTCGCCCCCGTCGCCCCCGTCGCCCCCGTCGCCCCCGTCGCCCCCGTCGCCCCCGTCGCTGCCCCCGCCCCCGCCCACCGCCACTGCCACCGCCCCCCACCACCGCTACCGCCACCGCCACCGCCACTGCCATTGCCGCCGCCGCCACCGCCACCACCGCCGCCTCCGCCTTCACCTCCGCGTTCGTCTTCGCCTACTCCTTCGTCTACAGCTTCGCCTACAACTCCGTTACTTCTGACACTCGTGTTACTTCTGCTGCTCCAATCGCCTCCGTCACCGTCGCTGTATGCTCTGCCTCTACCTCTCGTGAACCTATTTATCCACCACCTCCAGGGCGTCGGCATGGTCGTCGCCAATTCTGCTGCCCACGCCATGCCGCATCGCTGCCGGTTGGCAGCCGTGAAATCTTGTTAGGATCCTACAATCATTTGCATACGATGGCCAAGTGAGACGGGATATTTCCCTGGCTGTGGCAACGTTAGTGGTCACATCTCCCAACAGCTGTCCACCAAAGCTAGTGGACGGTTGGACCTGAACCTCACCATTGGACGAGGACGCCGAGCTCGATGCCTGGAAGATGCAGACGTTTTTTTGCTGTCGTGTTGGAATCCGCATACATAAACTATTGCTTTGCGAAGTGCTTAATTTCTATTCAGATGTCAAGGAAGAACAAGACTTTACTGGGTAACTGAAACATTAAATGCTAAACGGCAGTCAGTCAGCATCAAATTTTACTGCCTTGAGAAGGGCGATATTGTCGAAATAGATATTACTTGAGCGGTTTTCACTAATTTTATCGGAAAGTCACGGACATCATTTCCTGCGACTCTACTTCATTGTGCTCCATTACGTTACAAACTACTCGTGTGATTATAATTCGCAAAACTGTTTTATTCCCACGCAGGTGAAACGGAAGATTAATATCATTTTATCCACATTTCACTAGAGCTTCGCTAATGCATTGTCTACATAACACAACAGGACAGACTTTTGAACGATCTGTGAAAAATGCAGTGGTCTGTAATGCTAAAATCGAGCATGAGAGTTAGTGACTACCGATTAAAGAAACGTGTAATATGATAGGTGGTCTGGGTTTGAGAATGGATCGGGAAGATCGAAAAACGTCTCACAATTCTGTTCCCTTCATTATACATTAAGCAAAGTTAAAAGTATAAAACTTAAATTAAGCATGATGGTTTTGTTTTCATTTTAAATATTACAATATTTTCACAAACAAATTCTCTTATGTAATTTGAATGAACGAACGACCTGAATAGCGTGCAATAATCTGCTCCCAACCGTCTTGGGCACAGCAGGGATTTTGGATATCTAAGGTTAACTTTGGAGTAAGTCATGTCTAAGTGATTCTGGGTAAACATTTTGAAGTAATGTGAATAATATTTTAATGCTAATGTGTAATGTGAAAAATACTTTTCATGCAAACTTTTAACCAACACAATCCATCTCTCAGTCTAAGGTGAGCGGCGGTTTCCTTCGCTGCTGGATGGAGAGATCTGGAGATCACCTGAACATGAACCTACACAAAAAACTCGCATTTTGTTCCATGTGCTTGCAACACTGTTTTGTACGTCGTCAAATAATCCTATCTTTACTGAAATAAAGCGAGTATAAAATGTGCTTTCGGCTGATGTACATGTTACGAATTTTGTAACAAAATGCAAACGTTGGTTGCCCTATTGCCATTGTTGTCATGTTCGTTGGTCACTACGGACTGTCAGTTGTCTTAGTAAATTGAACTGTGTTCTCCGTTTTCTGAGTATCATATTTGCAAACTAGTCGAGTTAAAACGTTTTCAAACAGCCTAGTCTCAGGAACCACAACTTTACGGACATTTAAGTGTAAGGTACATTGTAAGGGATCGGCGTACAAAAAATTCTTTATATTATACCCCACAATATGCTTTTAACACTATTCCAGTGTTAAACGTGTGAAAATCCATGCGTAATATGAGGCAGTGAACTGAAATAGTCTCTTTGAAACGAATGTGTGAACCGGAAAAACACGGTGCTTATCATATAGACGTATTCGTCAATGCCTACTACCATTTCGAACATATTGAAATAATTTTTAGATAATAAAGTTTTTTTGTAAAAGGTATTCGAAACACTGAAGCTGAAAACTCTTACCAAGTGGATTTAAATTATACAGCGAGTCATTTCGGGAAATCAACTATTTTTTTCATAAAGACGTCGTTTCATCCATGGATCAAGTAAAGCACCTATTGGAATATTTTAGAATGGAATCCCGTGGTATTTCTCTAGATTGGTTTTGTTCGTACCTTAAACAACGATTTCAGAGAGTAGAAATACCTTATAGTAATAATGAAACATTAAGTACATATCTTTCCGATTCATTGTCAATTGCACTTTGAGTCCCATAGGGTACGATTTTATGTCAATTGTCTTCCTACTATACGTAAACGATATGCCTTCGACGATTCGAAACGGAAGAACGTTTCTATTTGCGGATGATACGAATATTTTTTTCAATAAATAATCCGTAAATAGTACTGATCAGATGTTTCAAAATAGTTCCGTAATTACAAATTAATAGTAAATGAAAAGAAAACGGATCAATGCATGCATGTAACTTCATTATCTCCGCACGTCATCTATACCTTTTCAACTTCAAAATGAGACCAAACAATTTCAAATTGGGTACTAACACACTCAAAATGAGAATAAACACGAGCAGATTGGGATTAAACACAAGCAATTTGAGACGTAACAATTTCAATTCAAGAAAAAACAATTTTTTTCGGCTAGAGTTTCATATGTTGTTAACAAAACTAATCTACATTTCGCCGTGTATGGGTAAGGTAATTGCGTAATAATGATTTACATGAAGAAAAAGGAAGCTGAGAGGAAAAAATACGAAGGGTCCCCCCGGATAAGATGGTAAAAAGTTCCCCTCAACCAAATTACATATCAGTGGTTACACTATAATTCTAACATAAAAATAATATTTTTGAAAGGTTTCTTAGCCTCCGTCCCACCACCCACACCCCTATACAGCCAAAAACGTGTTTTTTTAATTTCAATTTTTTTCGACAACTTAACACTATTTTATCAGACTGAAAAAATATAAATAAGAACACAACTTGTACTATCAGAAAAACATTTTTCAATATTTTCTCAGGCCCAAATTCAAACACAAAAAAATATTTTTGAAAAAAAAATTTTCAGATTTTTTCGATTACTGGGCTGCAGTTAAAAAAATAAAAATCATTTTCCCGCCTTTAAAACACCTGAACTTCCAATATACTTTGAAACTGACTGCAACGGTTCTGTGCATTTATTTAGTGTTATTATACATTTGTATACATTGTTGTAGCACCCAATAAAGTTTTGATTTTGGAAAATACTTACAAAGTATCATTTTTAAAGCTTTCTAATCGTTTGCAAAAGTAATCGTACGCTACGGAAAGACGATAGTTTTGGCAATTTATAAGAAACAATCGACAGACGACCTTGTAAGTGTGATACTGGTGGATAAAAAATGCACAACAATTTGTGTTTTAAGAGGAACCTTTGACATTTTTTTCGAGCCTGTTCCAGGCTTCTAAGGCACAGTAAAAAATATTTCTTGATATTTTTTTTCGAAAATATTTTGTTGTGTTTGAATTTGGGCCTGAGAAAATATTGAAAAATGTTTTTCTGATAGTCTAAGTTGTGTTCTTATTTATAATATTTTTTTCAGTCTGATAAAATAGTGTTAAGTTGTCGAAAAAAATTGAAATTAAAAAAGCACGTTTTTGGCTGTATAGGGGTGTGGGTGGTGGGACGGAGGCTAAGAAACCTTTCAAAAATATTATTTTTATATTAGAATTATAATGTAACCACTCATATGTAATTTGGTTGAGGGGAACTTTTTACCATCTTATCGGGAGGGACTCTTTGTGAAGTATGTAGTAAAATGTAGACTGGGGAGAGTTCGCTAATACACTTGCAGTGAAAAGATCAACTGCATATCGGTGTGTAAAAAGTCAAGACGAAATAACACGACAACGCGGTGGACGAAGACGAGTGAACACAGGGATTTAATGGTTCAGTACATATAGGAAAATCCCAGAATTACATTGAAAGAACTGAACCGTAAATTTGTAGATCAGCATCAAGTTATTGCTTCTACCAAATGTTTGCGTCAACATTCAGATGGCGTAATTCTTATGATAAAAGACATTTGTAGAGAGCTCAAACAAATGAACAGCGATGTACATAAAAGAAAACGATACGAACATGTGCCACATCTTTTAAATTATCAGGCAGATAATATCCCTAAATGGTTGTAACCTGATTTTTATTTACTTTTGTGTTTCAACCTGTTAAGTCTCAATTTGGAAGTAATTGGTCTCAATTTGAATTTGTTTATTCACAATTTGAAATTGTTCCCAACTTGATTTTGTTTTTTCCCAATTTAATATTGTTTGGTGTCAATTTGAAGTTGAAAAGGTATGAAGTTCAGTGGAAAATATAGTTATTCAAATTATCGTTCTCCATGTTGTCGTGGCGGAAGATTTTTGAAAATACAAAATCACCGAAAATGGAACCTGTGCCATTTTTGTAATCGTACTTTGCTCTCTTCGAGAACAAAATATATAAAATAATTTTTAGAAAATTAAGAATTGACTCTCTTTTACGTAAAAGAGATCATTTGACGAAATATACTCAAATTTTTGAAAAATTGTATTCGACCATACATAAAGATATCAAAGAACAGATTTTGTTAGAGATATATGTCTTAAGTTCAGTTTTGAAGTTTTAGGGAGATGCCGAAAACTTTTGTATACTTTCCGAAAATTCAGAGAGCTCAGCAAAAATTAGATATACCCAATTTTACAGCCTCATTTGTTCTACACATGGAGAAAGTTCAATCTAAAAGTTTGAGCCATTTTTGAGAAACTTTTTCAAATGCCCTGAAGGTGTCACGAAAAATGTCCCATTTGCAAATCAAAATCTCCGTTTCGAATTCGAAGGACCTCAAGTTTGACAATACCAAATGGGGAATATCAATTCTGAAGAACGGTTTAGGTGCTAGCGTTAATGAAGTGGAACGAGAGGACGGACGGACGGAAGGATGGACGGACGGACGGATCGAAGGACGGTCGTTTTACCATCAATCCGTTCATAAGAACCTTATGCTTATAGTGAGTCGAATCGATAAGTATGGTGCTTATTCTCACCAGAAAAAAATTAACGTTCGTCGGATAGACATGAAGAAAGTAAATATTAAGTTAATGTAATTAGAGAAATAACAAATGCCCTGCATCAAACCGTCACAAGTACTGGGGACGCCAGTTTCTCAGCGACGCAGGTCAGTCCTCTCTCGGGACACAAATCCATGATGCAGAGCCGGCTTCCGGGTACACAAAATTTATTCCGAGTCTTCCACAACCGAAATTCAAGAACTCCAAAGCCTGTGCCCTTGTACTTGTAGACCAGGGCTGTCTAACATAGAAGGCTTGTAGGCCACATATCAAATTGTAGTTAAACCGCGGGCCACATCGTCATTTAAGAGGCTTTTACCCCAAATTCTGAGTTTATACTGAAACAAATATATATATATTACGTACAACGTTTATTCAACATACTTAATGATTATTGTGCATACAACGAGAAAATTAATATATCATTAAATAAAAATAAGATAAATTGTGCAATTGTATTTTATTTGGTTGGTATAATGAAATTTTTCAAAGCAGTCGCGGTCCGAACAAAAAGATCCGGCTGGCCGCTAATTGGAAAGCCCTGTTATTCACAAGTGCGGTCGATTTCTAAGACGGTCTGAGCCCCGGTTTCTTCGAGCCACGGCTTGAATCCCTAGTTTTGCTTGATAAGACGCAGGTTTGGCGAAGTTTCGAGACCACGGTTCGAGCCACGACTTGAAAATTCCAGGTCTCTGCGAAGGATGGTTTGAACACGTGGCTCATTCACTCAAATAGTAGAGAATGGAGTACTTTAGACGTATGGATGAATTTCGAGTCAATGTTCCTCGGCTCAGGACACTGAA
Organism: Acheta domesticus; assembly: GCA_031308135.1. Classification (NCBI taxonomy): domain Eukaryota; kingdom Metazoa; phylum Arthropoda; class Insecta; order Orthoptera; family Gryllidae; genus Acheta; species Acheta domesticus. The sequence continues at coordinate 248,020,978 of JAHLJT010008446.1, read as the reverse complement.
CCCGATGACAAGAGTATTTCGGGATCGTAGAAACCCTTTAGAAGAATGAAACAATCGGGAATTTTGGGGATTTCGCATTTCGAAAGAAACGGTATTTGGCTGAAATATTGCCACCTAACCTCAATCACATTGACGGAAGAGGACGGATTTACGCGTGACTCAAAGCTTACTTCATTCAAAGCAATTTTTTGTAATTATTTATTTAGAAAGTCAGAATATACAAATTACTGGTTTTATTAGAACTCGTAATGTTATAATGTTTTAGGTGTTTGTGTTCGAGCAGAGCTGTTTTTTCTTTATTCTCAGTTTATATTTTTTGCGTGTTCTTTCATTTGTACCGTGTCTTGCGATCTCCAATAATTCCTCTTCGAAATAGTTTTTTTCTATAAAAAAGGGAAATTAAAATATGGTTGAGAAGACCAGAATACAGCGTAGGGATGTCTATGTGCTAACCACATTTAGCCGGTAACCCATGGCCGCAAGGTCGCCCATGGTAGGCCCAGGCTTCGCCAGAGGCTGTTGCACCGAAGTACATTCATACCGTTTTTATGTCACTGCGATTCTGTTTTCCATTCAATTTCTCTTGATCCATTCAGCAAATGTTAAGGGTGTACCTGGTTTAACATTTTTCATTTCTAAGGTCTCGTATAATTCTTTTATCGTTTCTGCTGTTAAATAAAAACGTAGGTAAATATCTAAGTCAAGTAGCCACAGCTATAAACGTTCTACGAAAAATATATGGATATGAATTCAAATCCTATGCATATTATGTGTATTTGCCAAATTGTGATTGGTATCGTGGAAGGCAAGGTTCAACCCAACGACTCCTATAATATCATTCACATGATTTACCAAAATTGAGAAGGAGCATACAAACATACTCCAACCGTAAGGCAGAAATTCCTACCAGTCAGTCGGCAAAAATAATACCCGAAATGCTATCAGGATCAAGAGCCTTGATGTGACGCATGACGCAGCGTCTCATTGCCGCGGAATTAACACAGCCCGAACGCAGGCGGCCGGCGCGGCGCGGCGCGGCGCGGTCAGCATGGCGGGCCGGCTAGTTGAGCGAGCGCGGGATCCAATGGAATCGCGGTGCTCTGTCCACACGCCGGCCGGCGCCGAGCGCGCTGTGTACAGAGGGTCGGCGATCGACGCGAGACGGCGACGGGAACGGCGACGGCGGCGTTGCTGCTGACGGTGGTGACGGCTGTGCAGGCAGCGGCAGTATTGGCGGCGGTCACGGCGGCATTGTTGGCGATGGTGTAGATTTCGGAGGTGGTGGCTGTGACCGCGGCTGTGGAGTTAGCGTTGGCAATAGCCGTGGTTGTGAATGTGGCGGAGGTAGTGATGGCTGTGAATTGATTGATTGTTAGTGATTCGGGTCGCATCAACTGCTAAGGTCATTGGTTCCGTAAGTGTAGTAAATGTTTTTCATCGGGATATGGCGGTGATCTTCTTTCGCTGGATGGCGAGATCCGCCGCCGACCAATTGTCGGCTAGCGGGGTTTTCCCCAACCAAGTATCTCCCACCAGCGGGGCACCGCCTCAGCCAGGAAAAAATCTAAGTCTCCCGGCGTATGTGGTAGGGTAGTGCATGTTAGTATGTAAGTAAGTGGTGGGGATAGAACAAGGAAGAAGAAGGAAAGATCGCACGTGATCTGTGGTCCGTTTGCTAGGGTACCGCTCCGGCATTCGCCTGGTGTTGCTCGAAGAAACCACGGAAAACTACCGATCAGAGCAGCTGGCTGCTAGAACTCTGCTCCAGACGCAACTGAATTTGACGTAGCTGACAAGCTAGTGTCGGAAATCCTGCTACCGTCGAGACTCGAATCTAGGACCTCCCGGTCAAAGGCACTGACAGTGGCGATGGAGGTGGTGGCGGCGGCAGGAGTGGCTGTGGCAGTGGTAGCGATGATGGAGGGGTGGTGGCAGTAGTGTTGGTAGTGGCGATGGTCGCGTCGGTGGGAGAGATGATGGCGGCATTGGCTGGAGGTTGTGGCAGTGATACCGGTGGTAGCGGCGGCGATGGCGATGGCGAAGGCGAAGGCGAAGGCGGCGGCGGCGGCGGCGGCGGCGATGGCGGCGATGGCGGCGATGGCGGCGGCGGCAGGTGCACGCGGCAACCGTTTTGTTGTTCTTGGGCGCACGTCCTGCGCTGCTCGGAGGGGCCACGACTGGGGCAGCGGGGCACGCGGCGGCGGGCAGAGCAAGAGCCATGGGCGACGAGGAGGCGGCGGACATGAAGGATGAGCAAGAAAAGATACCGGATGAGTTGTATATGCAGATAGGGAGACGAAGGCGTTGGCGAAATGGCGGCGGGGAGTGGACTGAGATGGAAGAGGAGGAGCAAGAGGGAGGGGTGTTCGGCAGGTAAGGATGAGGAGGGTGTTAGTGATGGAAAGTAGGAGTTGGAGGTGGGATGTTGGGAAGGGGAAGGAGGAGTGAGGGAAGGGGGCGCTTAGGTAGGGGAAGGATGAGGAGGAGGATGAGGAGGATGAAGAGGGATTTTGGGAATAGGTAGGGGAATGGAATTAGAGGAGCTTTCAGAAAAGGTTGAAGTCATGCATGATGCCGAAAAAACGTCTTGGAGAAGGTAGGGTGGATATATAGAAGTAGCTAGACGACATGGAGGAGGTGGATAAGGCGACAACACTAAGATTAAGCAGGGAGGATAATGTAGAGTGAAGGATGATTCAGCTAAAGTGAAATTAGCAATCACAACTGGACGTCAAACCCAGAAATGGTGGAGGAAATAAGATTTCATCTGTTTAGCAGAAATGCGAAATTGACAATCGTTGATTTGATGGCAGTGCAGATAAATGGGGAAACACAGGTGTACGAATTAGCGGTTCAGGCAACAGTGCTGACACAAAAGCTGATAATCGATGTGTTTGAGGAGGAAAACGAAAAAAAAACGGATAATCGGTAGACATGGCAAAGAAAACGGAAAATCATGAATCAATTATGGGTGTTGCAGTACTATAGCATTAGTGTCAGAGGAGGTAAATACAGACTTCTTTTCGGAGGAAGGAGGAACAGTATCTCTTTTGAAACCAGAAAATATAAATTTGAAAGAAGGAAAACAAGAAAACACATTTTAAAACGAAAAAAACCAGAAAATATAATGCACTGTATAAAAGAGAAATGTGACCAATATCGCAGACATCCCCGAAGTAATATTCACACAACATTGCCATATACCGAATATAAACAATTCTGCGTAAAAGATGCTTCAAACAGGGAGTGGCGTTTCGGTGGCATGCAAGCCAACGGCAGCTCTAACTGGCAACGGAGACCTGCAACATACGATGGGAATTAATAGCTTTGGCAATGATGACAGAGTCGGAGGTTAGTGTTAACAATGCCAGCACAGACCTTGTTTGCGGTTCTAGGAACTAGGGGTGTAGGAAAACGCTCTCGGCAACTTGGAGAGGTGGACCAGGGATCGGTAACTAGGAACAGAGCGGTGGTGTTTTGACTGGAAGTGGCGCCGGGAGATGACCCACGCGAACGCGGGAGCGGTGGCAGCGATGTGGGCTGCGCGTGGCGTAGCGTGGCGTTGCGTTGGGTAGCGTGGCGTGGGGTGGCGGGACGTGGTGGGGCGTGGCGGGAGTGGCTGGACGTGGCGGGTCGTGGCGGGTCGTGGCGGGTCGTGGCGGATCGTGGCGGGGCGTGACGGGGTGTGGCGTGGCGGGCGTGGTGGGGTGTGGTGGGGCGTGGCGGAGCGTGGTGGGGTGTGGCGGGGAGTGGCGGGGCGTGGTGGGGCATGGTAGGGCGTGGCGTGGCGGAGTATGGCGGGGCGTGGTGGGGCATGGTAGGGCGTGGCGTGGCGGAGTATGGCGGGGCGTAGCGGGGCGGGACGTGGCGGGGCAGGACGTGGCGGGGAGGGACGTGGCGGGGAGGGGACGTGGCGGGCAGGGGCGGGGCGGGACGGGACGTGGCTGGGAGGGACGTGGCGGGGCGGGACGTGGCGGGATGTGGCTGGGCTTGGCGCGGCGGGGCATCGCGGGACGTGGCGTGGGAGGGATGGGATGTGCGTGTTCAGGCGGGGGGAGGCGTGACAGGGCATGGGTAGCGGGACAGGCCAAGGCGGCAACGTGGCTACGCGTGGCGTTGCGGATCGGGTCGGGGTGCCGATGTGGCTGCGCGTGGCAGGGCGGGGTGGGGGGCGGGGCGGCGATGTGGCTGCGCGTGGCGTGGCGTGGCGGGTCGGGGCTCCGCCTCCGCGGGCGCTGATACCGTTCCCGCGCCGCGTGCCTCGCGCTGACCGGTTTTCATTAGGAGGCGCCGACGCTCTGCGCCCGCTACAGAGGCGGAGGTTCGGGTCACCACGTCCACCGTCGCTGCCACCCACCGCCACCTACAGCCGCCCTCACCCTCGCCATCACCACCACCACCACCACCTCGCACCATCGCCGCCACATTCTCCCCGTCGCTCCCGCCGTGAACACGGCCAACTCACCGCCTGCACAACCGCCACCACAACGTTTTTTCTGACTTTATTATTTTTGGAATTATTGCATGAATACATTCGCTAAAAACAACGCGCATTATTAACTTTAAAGTATCACATACGTGAGTACACTAATTATAGAAATTGCGCTGAAATTCCATTTGAAACCTAAAAACATGTTTATTTTAATGTATTTCAAAATGTTTCTTTTCCTGAATTTTCATTTTTTTGAAAAACTTAATTTTGAATATTGAATCTTTCTGTAAACTCGACAAGCTGAATTTTTTTAAAAAAAGATTTATAAAACTTTTAGGATCTAGTTGACAAATCCCGAAAAAATCAAGATGGGATCTCAGTAACATTAAAAATTATGAATTTTTTTACGAACCAGTGTCTAGTAGATCATTGAAACTGACGCGTTTCTTACGTTACTGGCCGGCAGATCCTTTGAATGATGCAATAATTTAAGTAATCCTTGAAGTGGTGCTACTTCAGGATTATATTTGGTTATTCAATGACTGATTCTTTACTCACGTTCGGACTCACAATTTGAAATTTCTTGTCCCTCACACCTCTCTTCAAATAGACTCGCTTACCGTCTGTAGCGAAAGAAAATAGTTTCACAGTTAGTGACAAAGGAGTGAAATAATGTATTTTTAATGTTCCAGGTATTGGCTTTAAATGTTGATACCTAGACTTCAAATGTTCATTGTGATCACTGTGTGTATCAAGAGAACAATAAAAAACGAAATATTAGAAATACTTCTTTCTACCCGATCAAATAGTTTGTTCAGCTTTGTAATTGGATCTTGACGTGGTTATAGTCTTGCTTGAGTGGCAAGTCTCATAACAGATCCTCCAATATCATCGCATGGTTTTTCTACCATTTGACATAGCAAAAAATGCTATTCTGCACAGACCCCAAAATCGTCTTGTGTGTGTGTTAGGCTATATAAAAAAAATATAATTCAATGGCTTAGTGAAAAAAAGTTAGTTTTTGATGCAAGAACAACATCGACACCAATAAAACCGTTTTGAGAATGGGTTTAGGGGTGCCACAAACCCCATAACCCTCCCATTATTCGTAATTTTTTTCCACTTTTTAGAAAATAACGAAGAAATGTTATTAATTGTGATTTTTATCAAATGATTTTGGGCTGTTGTGGTGCCTACGTTACTCCGCAACAATTTTATGATCATCAAACAATACGTATTTGATTCATACAATGTACCACATGAGTTCGATTATGGCCATTTTACGTTAAAACCACAGAAATAGACACTTTTCAATTGACCGTTGCTCCGTAAATTTTTATCCAAAATACTTTTGATTTGGATAAAATTAGAGATGAAAATCTCTACTTTACGCACTTTTCTTCGCACAATTTAACTATTTCATTGCAATCGGCTAAAATTGCGTAGCGCGCTATCACTGTTTACGACCCACATTTTGCGCCGCACTGCTGTATATGATTTCTTTATTCACTGTTAAGCTGTATTGAAGATATTTGTAGAGGCTTAGCGAAAAAAAGTTATTTTTTGATACAAGAATAATATCGGCCCAAATAAAACCGTTTTTAAAATGGGTTCAGGTGTGCCACAAACCCCATAAACACCACATTTTTCGGCCTTTTCGCTACTCTTTGGAAAATAACGAATAAATATAATTTAATGGTATTTTTATCAATGTATTTTTGGTTGTGGTGTTCCCACGTTATTCTACAACAATTTTATAATCATCAAACATTACTTATTTGACTCAAACAGTGGGCCAAATCAATCCGCGTATGGTCAATTTTATGTTGAAAGGGAATAAATAGACACTTTTCAATTAGCCAAAGCTCTGTAAATTTTTATCCAGCAAACTTTTAATGTAGAGAAGAACAAAACATGAAATTTCTATTTTAAGATCTTTTCATCGCATAATTTAACTATTTCATTTCAATCGGCTAAAATTGCATTGCACCCTTTCAGTGATAGCAACCCTCATTTGAGCCGTACTGCTGACTGATTTCTTTATTCACTATTAGGCTGTGTGGAACATATTTGTAGAGACATGAAACGGAGTTGGAAGTTAGCAGGCCATCAAAAACAGGATACGGCATTTGGAAGCCCATGAGTTACTTTTTCCCTTTTCTTTTCGGTGTGTACAACAGTATCACTGTCGTCGCTCCCGCTGGCCTGCCCCGCGCGCCGCCCGGGACCGTGCCACTGAAGGAGGCACACCCATTAATGCATTAACCTGTGTGAGAAGACACAACTTCTTAGTTGGGAAATTGCGTAATCAAGTTCAATAGTCAAATAATTGTAGCTAGAAAGCTCACAAATAAACAGTAGATATTTAGTAAAAGATCCCAAGCAAAAGTGCTATCCTAGGTAGAAAGTGCTACACCTTCAACAAGTGACGCCTTTGTGAGATCTTCCTTCTCGCTTATGTTTTCGCACCAAATAATATCGTTCAGAGAACCGTCATCAACGTGTTTAGTAAAGCCTCAACAAAGAGTTTGCGTCATTTCCAGTGCCAAATTGAAATCCATTAAGGCATACAAATCTAAATTATTATGTTCAGTACTTACCATAACGTGTAGTTTGTACACGTATTGTGTACGGCAGGATTGAAGTGAATAGAATAATTGAAATTCATGTACACGATGTAATACTATTTTAAACGTATTTATGAAATTTGTAACATAATTTATACATATTTAATATAAGTTTAAGCTACAACTAAGATGAACAATTGGTTTGAAAAATTGTTAGTTTTATAAATCTGCAGCGCCGTGTACTGCTTACATTTTTGGTTGCCTGATGTTTGCACGTGGAAATGTCAATAAATCATTAACTGAAATTTTAAATGCAGATGAAATCTAAAATCAGGAATGGGTGGCTTTTTAGAATACATTAGTGATTGTGCCTCCTTCAGCGATGTGGGACTACAGTCTAATATGTATAATATATACAGCCTAATATGTGTATATATATATATATATATATATATATATATATATATATATATATATATATATATATCGGCTTTCACTAGTAAATCGCTGTTTACACTCTTAAAGATTTTCTCTTCTTAAAATAGGGTTCGGAAAAATTAAATAGATTGAAACATCTGTCGTATCTCGCACAGTGACCGCCATGTTGCACAGTGTACACATGATTCCCAGAACAAATTCTAGCACTCTTCACTCTTGAAGATGCGTATTGCGACTGATGTTCAGAAAATTTTATTCGTGTCCCTTCACAAGTGGTCTGTTGTATTTTACGAGCACGGTGAAGAGCGCGCACCATCCCTAGCACGCAAAGGGACCCAGCAGTAAAATTCGTTTCGCTGACACGAGGAAAAGCAGTAGTTGAATTCGTTTCGCTGTCACCCATCCCTTACTGGGCGCAGAGTGAATATGTGAGATAATAATATTTCTTGAAACTCTAATCAGGCATGCACACATTCTTTTTAGAGGACTTCAACACTTGGAACAAGTCCTTACCAAGTGAGAGCGTAGGCTTCCGCGGCCGGAGTCAATATTAAGTTGGCTGTCCGGGTGACGCCGCGTCCATGGCAAAGGTGCCGACGTTTCGGTCGCCATTCTGCGACCTTCCTCAGGGCGTAATGCTATTACGCCCTGATATATATAGTATTATAATATTAAGTCCTTACCAAGCATAATTCATTAGTGCATGGGCAGGGGAAGGGAGTGCGCGTTCTCATACTAATAATTGATTTTTTTAATTGTACGTGTGCAGTGCTGACCTTTTCTCTTGTATTTTATAGAAAATTTAATAGGAAATACGCTTATATTTATTTCAAATGTTTGTCTTATTGAGTTCATACAGAAATTTGGATTTTTTAAATATAATTGCAATTTTTTATATGAAATATATAGTTTTTGGAAAAAAATTATTTATACAAGAATAGAACACTCATTTCAGAGTATTAAATGAAACAAACCAGGAATTAAATAGCATATGAAATGCATTCGTAATACCAGCATATTAAATACATTCGGAGCAAGAATTGATCATACATTGCGAAATACGTGTTAATTCCAAAATTTTATATAGGTGTAACTACACAAATAATCAGTTTTCAGACAAATAAAACATTCTGTTTATTTCCTCGATGTCCAGATTTAAGAAAAAATTTTTTTTTTAAATCGTGTCAACTCTTACGCGGTTTCACGTACAATGGCTCATCTCTCGCAAGGACATTTTGTCATTAATTCCTTCAGAAGACGCCTGTCGAGACCTTATCGCTTCTCTAGTAAATGCAAAATAAATGCTTTGAAAACTGGAATCTTATTGACGCATCTCATTACCTTAGTTCGTGCTTATGATACAAAACTAAAGAATTATTTCTATGTTATATGGCGGTGTTGTACACTCAACATTCCATTCCTTACTTACAAGTCTGTGGCTTGCACAGTTCGCTCTGTATTAAGTGGGGTTCTTGGCGTAAAAAATGGTATCGTGTTATGGTCAGTTTTATTGTACGATGTGTAATGTTTTATATTCTTCTGGGTGTCATAAAGAAGTTGATAGCGTCATTAAGGGCAATTATCTTAAAGCCTTTGAAACGATGAAAAGCATAATGAGGTATTCGTTTCCAGTCTATTGAGAGGAGGGAAATAACCAGTGGGAGAAATTACACTCGTATTTACAAAAACATCAGAGTCATTATGTGCGAATTACAGTACCCACTCTTTATTGAAAGTCCTTCTTAGTACCATTACACATTTTTTTTGTTTTGTAGTATTATAAATATATTAGGTCATGTCAATTTTCAAACTTCCTAAAGAAATGTTTCATTTTAATATTTAACATGATCATTTCTTTTTTTGGAATTGCAAAATCTAATTAATTTAGTTTAAAAGAAACTAGAATATTAATATTAAAATAGTAAAATATAATGTTGGATAAATACTTATTTTATACAAATTGCTTTCTAGTTACCGAAAAACAATTTGTATAGACATTGAGAAAGAACATCCAAGGCAGCGAGATTTCTATTTGTGTGCTACTCTTCCTGACTACAGTCTTTAAAGTATTGCTCATAACAAGCACATCGTCTGATGTCACTAATTTCTCCTAATCTTGGACATTGTTACAAAGGTCCATTCAAATTTTCTCCGATTTATTCATTTTATTTAAAAAACGTGTACCTTATTCACACCTTATTCCTTACTAATCAGTTTCTTACTAGAGAGCTGCATTCTGGCGAAGAGGAAACCGCAAACCTGTTTTTATTTATTTATTTATTTATTTATTTACGTCAAAAACAGTTAAAAACTGCGTATGACGAGCTATGGGGAGAAGTGAATTTTGTGCACGTTTTCATAATTCTGTGGTCTCTGTTCTTGTTGAGTTTTTGGAAGTTTAGAAGGAAAAGAACGCTTACTCCAAACAGGCTAAGATAATTAAAATATTCTCAGTCCCATAGTGATGCAATGTTAGATAACGCTGTCATCTGAACCCCGCACGTGAGCGGAACAAAAACAAATTTTTGAAATGCCCTGCGAAGTAAAATGAGAAAAAATAAATTGAACGACCATATCGCAAAACTCTACTTCACAGCTGACATTGACATTTATTGCTTCATGTTGTGGATAAATTGCATTGAGTCGCAATACTGCATAGACTATGCCAGACGGCGCCGAGTTAATTTCAGTGTGTTTTATCCATGATGCTTGGGGTCCCTGGACGTGGAATAAGCTTCTCGAAACATTTGTCCGGTTAATTAATTATAATATTAAATGTATTTTTAAACAAACTTTGCAGGCTGTACCTCCTGGGCCGTTAAACATTAATCGTTTTATATATGAATACGAAAATATATATTCAGAAATGCATCATTTCAGAGTTATGTCGTTGCAACGTAACGTGTCTTGCTCGTTGCATGTGCTCCCGTTTCTTCCCTTAAACCAGTTATTATAATGATTCATCTTAAACTTACATCCCGCAATCTGAATAACTGTAGTACATCGCTGAAAGAAAAAGAAACTAATGGCTCTACAACAGAACTTAATTTCTCACATTATTTGTAACTAATGAAATTTTGTAAAATTCAAATAAATGAAAGAAAACTGGACATGCGCCATTTGTATCAGCGTACGTTTTCCTACCAGAAAAAAATATTAAGGACAGATTTTGAAGCAATTTTTGAGTATTTCTTTTAAAATTTGCCTTCACATCCAAGCAAAAAGTATCACAATAATTATTCATATTTTCAAACAATTGTACTGGACATTATTTAAAGAACTAATTTTTAATTTTTAGAACATACTTCATTTAAGACAAACTCTCTATCATCAATAATGTACGTTTGCAATGTTAATTCCTTGAAATTTTCGAAAAAAATATAGACTGTTCACCTAAAATGATACCAGAACCAATTTTTTACATTCCAAGTCGTGCAAGAGAGAGAGAGATGTATACAAAAAGCCATAATACAATTTTAAGATTAAGCAGTAAAGAACACCATAATTTATAAACTTGTTTCTTTTATTTATTTAGACTGATTAGCTCGGAATCTTTACATGTGTGCATAAAGAAAATCAATAAAAATTATTTGACATAATGTTATATTTTGTACCCATTCTTTTCCTCTTAAATCTGTTTGACGCAGAACTGGGGGAATTTAGTATTTCACGGGAGCACAGTTATGGGGTGTTGTATCGATTATTTTTTATAAATAGTACACAACTGTCATCTCCTTTTTGTAGGTGTGGTTGTGCATGTGTGTGTATAAATACAAGAAAGAGACGAAATACTTCTAGAGTCATTATCTTTTTAAGGTCCGTAAAACCTGCACACACAGTTTTCAGCTAGTCAGAAAAGCTAGTGGAGTGACTACAAAGGAAAACTAAGTACAAACGAACGTTGCATTTTCACTCACCATTTTATTTTACCTCCAGACGGATGAATACTTCGTCTTTCCATGCAAATGTCTGAAAGCAGGAAGGAATATTCTACAATGTTCAACCATTCGACGATAAATTTTGGTTTGAGAACACCGTTTTTGCTGTGTCACATATAAACCCGGCCTCTGAATCCTGATAATTCCATTGCCCCACTTCTCTCTCGGAGCACGAAAAGGAACGCCCAGGAATTTGACGTTTGGCATACATGTGAGCCCAGGACGTGCGGTTCGTTTCCAGAACACACCTCGACCGCGTTGCTGATGACATTGGTGACGCAGGAGCCAATTCGATTGAAAGTCGTACAGCGCCAACCGATCGCGTTAAAGAGAATCGAATTACGCTGTCAACACTTCCAACGAGGCGTACTGCGATTCGCGCTTGTCGCTGTCGCGCAGATATTGCGGTGTGAATATACCGGGTGTTCTGGGAAACACGTTCGCCCCCGCCTCCTCGCGGATTTTATTTAGTGAGCTGAGTACAACCCATGAATTGAAGTATCTGCGAGACTCTCGACATGATGGGAAAAGCGCGGTGAAAAACCATTTTTAATAATGGGAATAGAAAGCATCTCTCTCAAAAATTACCGTGTAATTTTGTGATGTGTTTAAATATCTATGTAACATGTACAGGTGCATTGCATTTCGTTGTACCCCAATAATATACTACAGTATATTATACATAATTCGCATTTCGAATTATGATGTTGTTTACACAACCAACTCTACTTTCGAATATAAATTCCCTACAACTTTTATAAAACAATAATACTATAGAACGTAAATTTTACATGACAATAAGTGCAATATAACATACTTTCGTAATAATAAACTTCGCATGCATATCTAGTTCTGCAAAAAACATAAGAGCAAGTAAAAATGTGAAATTAAGAACACGAATTATAGTGCATTTTTAAATTGTGATCTGAAGAAACAGTCCAACACCTCAGTGATATTAAAAATATTGAGTGTATATGAAACTAAAATAGTGAATGTAAAATTATGTCACGAAAATGAAATTATTAGTACAAATATTACCAAACAAACAAATTAAAATAAAAATAAATCTGATGCAATAAATTATAACATTAATGTTCCTTTCAGGTAGAACTATTCTAAGACTGCGTCTCATAACTCCTCCTAAATCACACTATCTTAAGAGATCACAATCTTAAAATCATCCAAGAATTTCTCTCATTCCTCAATCCTTCATCTTTTACTACTTAACCCTGTCCTAGCACAACATAGCATTACGACTTTATTAAATTTTGAGGATCGTTTGAATAAACTTTCCTTACAATAGATCCTTCTGTGGTTGACGCAAAGACGCGGCGACACAGACGACTCGGCATCTCCAGAGCAGTTAATACAGATCGTCCAGTGGATTACGAACTTGAGATGTTCTCACGAGATGGCAATAAAGTGGGGTCCGGCCGACAGGCAGAGATAGCGGCGACAGGCGAGGACTCCCGGGGGCGAACCGCGCTTGGAAATGTGAGCGGAGCGCCGACGGCACGAAAACATCCTTAAAGCACGGAGCGCGCATTCCCCATAAATTCCAGGGTCGTTAAGTCCTGCCTTTGTGTAAGTGTTTCTATTTAATGGCATGGAATCTTAGAGGGCGCCATCAAATGGGAGCTTACTGCTTGCGAGCAATGCTTTAAGAGACTGGGCAGCAGTTCCGCACTCCGTCGGATGGTGAGCGAAGTCGCTGTACTAATTTGCCCGCCGAAAGAAATTAAGGACACTGGTGTTTTGGAGGTCATGATCATATAAAATGGCAGTTACTAAAAATATAAAATGAATTAAAATATATGTGGTATAATACTAGTCATTGTCAAGAGATTTCAAGAAGAGATGTGCAAGATTTTTAAAATGAACGAATATTTTAACGCACTATTTTCAACGTGCGAAGTCACAGAAGCAGTTTGTGGCTTACTTGAAGAAATTAACTTACCTCATTTCGGCAACTACAATTCCCGTACGGCGGGAATTTCCCTTGGGTCTCCTCCATCATATAACTGAAATCCTCAAAGACTCAGCGTGTGCTGTCCAATGAGAACCCGTCCCTTCCGAATGTTGGTGTGAGTGGTGGTGGTGGTGGGGGGAGAGAGCACAATCGGTTGCTGGCTTCTGACTTAACGCAGTCGCGAAGCTTCGCCCAAGGTGGCGGATTCAAGTTTGGATATTGATGGAAAAGAATATTGAAGTATGTTCCGGATCTTGGGATTTAGTAATCGTTAGATTCAAAACATTAATAATTGTCAGTTTGCCAAAATTTCGAAATATTTAATTACGTCTTTCTTAATACACATAGGAGCCACAACTCTGCTAAAATAATGAACTGATACACAACACAAAAAATTAATATTCCTTAAAATGTGATAACTATTCATATTTTCTAAATGTACAGGGTGGAACAACTAAGAGATAACACTCTTACCTCCTCAACCGTGTATGATACGGAAGTGCCGTTTGGATATCGATTGCATTAACAGGGGGCTACTTGAGTACAGGATACTTCGTCTTTCTAATGGTTTTAATTACGAAGATATAAAGTCAACATTTTTTTAATTGACCCCTATGCGAACTTTTAGCGTGTTGTAATGGGCTTAAAAAAGACGATTTCAAATATGTGTATATCTTCGTAGTTAAGCGAATCGATTTTTAGACATTGAGTTTTTGTAACCTATTTTTCTACTGAAGCGTCACTTTTCCATTCGACCTTGCCTGTTTTCCGCTGAAACTATAGGATAATGTATCGTGAATGGTCCACTTTCCGAAAAAGCTCAAAAGCCACGATCGACGAGTAAATAAAAAGGCGGAGGTCAGGAGTATAAAGTGCGCCGCTGAAGTCATGATAGCACACTTCTACCAGTTTCTTAGAGCAGACATGTATACAAATGAAAAGAAGTTACATATGCTACTAGTGTCTGGTGAATGCGGAAGAAATTCCGTTAGAGCAGAACAACGATATGGAGAGTTGTATCCCAATCATCAGCTTCTTACACACCAGCATCTTGAAAGTATGTGTGCGAGACTATTGCAATCGGGTAGCTGGAACGCGGAACAGAGGACAAGGTAGAAAACTGCAGCAGACAAAACTCATGAAGAGGTTATTCTGGCATTGACGCATAGCAATCTTGCTTGCTCTATCAAGTGGCACCCTCACATTTGTCCTTCGAACGGTGACTGCAAATGCGCATTGCAGCAGATGATCAACACTTCGAGCACATGTTTAAGTAAAGCATTGTTCTGTAACTATGTATTTTATTTGATATTTGTATGTATTTTACTTGTATTTTGTGCATAGTATTTTCTCTGTATGCAACGGATAGTTACGAATAAATTATGAATAATAAGATATTGTTCATTTATTTATGTATTATTTACTTAAAATTTACATTAGCGTACATCGTTACAGTTGTTAAAATAACAGAATAGTATTTGCGTCACAAAAAAGAACTACCCAGAATCCTGTATGCAGCATTTGAATCTTACTTGGATGAAATCATCTTTCGGCAAAATTAGTATCCAAGAAAGTAGTTGTTTCTGTGCTCAAATAAATGTGCACGTTGGTCTGAAGGACGCACTCGCTAAGTTGCCCATTTAGTTAACAGGAACGGCCGAATTGAAAATCGTTGCTTCAGTGGAAAAATACGTTACAAGAAACCCATCAATTTCTAAAAAACTATTTGCTTAAATACGAAGATATACATGTATTTCAAAACGTCTTTTTAAGCCCATTACGATACGCTGAAATTAAGCGTAAGGTTTCATTAAAAAAACAAAGTTAAGTTTATTTCTTCGTCGGAAAAATTAGTGCAAAGACGAAGTATGCTCTACTGAAGTAGCTCCTTTTAATGCAATCGATTATCCAAATCTGCATCTTCCTATTTTGCAGGGTGAGGAGATACAAGGGGTGTTATCACGTAGTTGTTACACCTGTATATTATAACTATTCATATGTAAAATATGTAATAATTGATACCTTCTGATTTATCGCCACGATTCGGAACATTCTTGGAAAGTGTGCTCAGATCATAGGTCTATCACATTACAGATTAAAAAGTCATGAAATATTATTTCTATGTTTATTTAATTCAAACATATTTTACATCGACCTTCCGCCATTGACAATGCGTTAAAATTTCTTTGTTTTCATATTCTTTCTTTGATTTCTTTGAACTCGATCTTTGAATTGAAATTGAATTTTGATTATTATATTACTTTCGTCACAACGTGAGTCAACATAAATTGAAGAGTTGACATGGAAAAGGATGTAAGTGCCAAAATATCCCAAAATGCGATTTTGCATAAAATATTTGTTTTCTATTGCCAACAGTTTAAGAAAGGATGTGCGAGGGACCACGGTTTTTTGTTGGCAATTAGTGCGTCACAAAATAGACCCGAGAGTTACTCCATTGCAGTTGGCAATGAAAAGGGTGCAAGTGCCTCTGCGCTGTATGTGCATGTGGCATGAAGGTATTGCAGGCCGTGGAGGCAATGATGTTGCTTCATGTTTTCTTACGTTTTTGTCTTCTCATACCACACCTAAAATAGAGATTTGGTCTGACAACTGTTCTAGACAAAACAAGAACAGAATGGTTTTGATTGTTTTGATGTATCTTGTCCTTCAGGATTACTATAATTCCACAGAACTAAAATTTCAAGTCTCTGGACATTCCTATCAGTCTTGCGATAGGGAGTTTGGAGTGATAGAAAAATTAAAACGAGAATCAACATCTATGATACCGAAAGACATTCAGAATGCTATTAAGACAGCACACCTGCAAAATCCATTCAAGGTCTTAGTAAAGGAGAAGTGCGATTTTCTAGATTGTACTCATGAAGCTAACACGTTTTTAAATATAAATGCGTTGCGAATAAGCAGCACATCTGACAACAAAGTTACACTCGCAGATTTGTCTCTGAATAAGACAAAAAAGTCCTTAAGTGACAGTAGTATATATATATATATATATATATATATATATATATATATATATTTATTTTAAATTTATTATTAAAGTCGCATCGACTACTGAGGTCATTAGCGACTACTTTAAGTACAACTTTACAATATTAACATGGCAACTTTACAATAGATATGAAAATTTACAAATATTACAATATATGTGAATATGTAGAGACAGACATTACAGGTATTTTGATGTTACAGAATTAGTTTCTAGTATCCATACCAATACACCTATTACAATTAGATTTCTTTAAGAATGTTGCTGTCTTTACAGAATTTTAATATTTTATTTTGGTAGTCGATGGATGATAGCATCAGTTCAGGGTTTTGCTCATCTTCTAGGCATGTGTGTCTGCTGTACTGAAACATAGGACATTGAGTTAAAATGTGTTCAAAGTTAAGAATGGTATCACAGTTCTGGCAGGTAGGTGGGGAATTTCCAGTTAGCAAGTGTTGATGACTGAACTTGCAATGACCGGTTCTTATTCTTGTTATTGTCATCTGATCTTTTCTTGAAAATTTTTTGGAGGTTTTCAGGGAGTAAAAATTGTTAACGTGTTTGTGTAGAGGGCTGGACTTCATATTTTTCCAGAGGTTGCTCCACTTTTCATCCATTGCTTTCTTGATGTGGGTCCATAAATCCTTGCAAGTGTGTGATATTGTTAAAGTACTTCCTGTTTCAGGGCTTACATTTTCTTCTTCAAGACTCATTGTATTATGTTCAGGGGTTGTTTTGTAATCTGGTATCCAGGCAATTATAAGACTTCTTTTAGATTGTATAATGTCATGATATATTTCATGAATAATGTTTATCATTGATAGGCCAGGGTAGTTATTGAGAATGTTGTTTATTGCTTCAAGAGAAGTGGAGAATATGATAAACTTGTTATTTCTGAGTTTCTGTGACATTTTGAAGGCTGTCATTATAGAGCATATTTCAGCTGTAGTAGTACTAGAGTAGGAATGCAGTCTGTTTATAATTTTAACATCTTTGGTAATTGTAGTTGCATATTTTCCATCTCTCTTATTGGTAACTTTAGTATAGATTTTATAGGAGTCTTGGTATTTATTTTCTATTTCATTAAGTTTTATTTTCCTATAGTTTTTAGCCATTTTGTTTATTTCAATAGTGTCTAGTGTTATATCTGTTACTATTTCAGGAATTGTCCATGGTGGTATACTATTATTTCTTTTTTCCATTAGTATATGTTCCTGAAGGTTCAACTATCTCAGAAGGATTTTGACTTTGGTATATACTGGTGAAAAGCATTTTTGTTCTTTGTAGTAATTTTGAAGTTTTGGGTATATATCGTGGTAGATTATAGGGTTTTTTGATTCTGCTGATTTGATGGCATATTTGAGAGTTAGCATTTGTCTACGGTGAGCTAGGGTTGGTTCTTTGGCTTCTATTAGGATGCTACCAATGGGGCTGGTTTGGAAGCAACCAGTGCTTATTCGTAGAGCTTTGTTGTGTATAACATCAAGTTTTTGTAGGTCTTTTTTGCTAGCTGAATCATATAATATGGATCCATAGTCGATTTTGGATCGAATTATTGCTTTGTAGGTCATCAGCTGGAGATGTTTATCTGCTCCCCAGTTATTATGGGATATGCACTTGAGAATGTTTAGTCTTTTCTTACATTCCTCAGATAAGATTTGTATATGCCTTTTCCAGTTCATTTTTGAGTCAAAATGCATGCCTAATATTTTAATGTTTTGATAAAATTTTAGGTTATGTAGGTCCATTTTTAATGTAGGCTGACTCTCCATATTTTGTCTGGAGAATACTATACATTGGGTTTTGGAAGCTGAAAATTTAAAGCCTGATTTGAGAGACCATTCAAGTAGATTGTTTAGGGCAGATTGTATAATTTCTTGACTGGTTGTAATAGATGATCCTCTGCAGAGAATGGTAATGTCATCAGCATATTTCCTTATGATTACCGGATGATTGATTTCAGAGCCTGCATCATTGATGGCCAACAGGAATAGAGTAACACTTAGTACAGCACCTTGTGGTAGTCCATTCTCCAAGTGTTGTACTGATGATAGGCTACCATTAACTCTCACATTAAAGGTTCTTTCTTTGGTGAAATTCTTGATGAATTGAAATATGTTGCCTTTAAGTCCATATTCCTGTAATTTTGTCATGATTATATGGGTCCACACCATGTCATAGGCTTTTTCGATGTCTAGACTCACTGCTAAAGCATGTTGTTTGTTTGCAAGGGCTTCTTGGATGTAATTATCAATACTTACTAGGTGAGAGGTAGTTGAGTGTCCAGCTCTAAAACCAAATTGATTGTTGGATATGATGTTTTTAAAGTCTAGAAACCATCTGAGTCTTTTGTTAATTATTTTTTCCAGGATTTTGCACATATTGCATGTTAAGGAAATGGGTCTGTAATTTTCAGTTTTAGTGGGGTCTTTCCCAGGCTTTGGTATAGGTATAACAATAGCTGATCTCCATAATTCAGGAAATACATTTTTATTCCATATTATGTTATATATTCTTAGTAGAGTTTCTTTTCCTTCCAGGGGTAGATTTTTTAAAAGAATATATGGAATATTGTCTGGTCCAGGTGAGGAGTTCCTAGTCCTGTTGATAGCAGAATTAAGTTCTTGAATTCCAATAGGGTCATTAATATGGTAATAAGTAGCCAAGTCTTGATTATTTGTAGGTTCTGTAAGGTTCTCTTGCTCTTTTTTGTGCTGTAAGAAGGCTTCTGTATAGTTTTTTGAACTAGAGTTTTTGGCAAAGCTGCATGCAATTGAATTTGCTATTTCATTATGGTCTGTAATGATTTGGTTATTTGACAGTAAAAAATGTATTTGTTTACCTTTCTTTGTTCCTTCAATAGCTTTTATTTTTGCCCATGACTCATTTATATTATTGTATATTGATAGACTTGAGACATAATTGCGCCAGGTGTTTGCTTTACTCTCTTTTATGGTTCTTCTTGTAACAGCTCTCATCTTTTTGTATTGTATTTTATTTTCTTCTGCATTATGTTTTTTATATTTGTTGAAGGCATGTTTGGAATTTTTAAGTGCCAATTTACATTTCTCATTCCACCAATGCACTAGTTTGGGTTTCTTTGCTAAATTGATTGTTTCAGTTGATCCGTTTGCAGCTTTAATTATGACATCGTTAAATGAATTGATAATAGTATCGATATTTTCTGTTTCTAGAAGGTCGTTAATTTTAGGTAGGTATTTTTTGATCAAATTATTATAAAGGTTCCAGTTTGCTTTGTTGTAATTCCGTCTTGGGATTGCTTGATCTTGGTTATGAGTATTGGGAGTATTGTTTATGTTTATAAAAATGGGGAAATGGTCACTATCATATGGGTAATCTAAGATGTTCCATGAACATTTATAGGAATATTGGGTGGAGGAGATGGAGATATCGATGGCACTGTTACTGTTGTTACTGGTATTGATGTGAGTAGGTTCTCCAGTATTAAGAACAATTGTATCTAGTTTATCAAAAATTTCCTCAAGCATAATTCCTCTACTGTCAGTTTTATTAGAGCCCCAAATTCGATTGTGGCTGTTGAAATCTCCCATAATGAGAAATGGCTTTTGCATCTTGTTAATAATATCAGTTACTTCTTGTTCAGCAAACTTGTAGCTATTTGGTAAGTAGATATTACATATATTAATTTGCACAGGTGACAGGATCCTTATAGCACTAACTTCAATGTTTGATTGAATAATCACTTCTTGATATGGAATATGGTCTTTAATGTATATAGCTACACCACCACTGGCATGATTGGTGTTACATCTGTTTTTGAAGGAGCAATTATACCCTTTGATATTACCATGCTTGGAGTCTTTGAAGTTGGTCTCTTGGATACACAGGATATCAGGGTGTGTTAAGTTACATAGGTACTGTATACTTTCTAGTCTGGGGTAAAAGCCATTTACATTCCATTGAAGAATTTTCATTGACTGGTGTTGATTTCTATACTGGAGTCTGTTTCAGTACTTGATTCATCTGCAGTATGAAGTACTGAGTTGATTTTCCTGATAATCCTGGTGAATCTGCCTTTTATGGTTTTATTGGTGAGATGCGGATATAAACTATGCATCATTTTGGTGATGGATAGTTTATATCTTGTGAGTAGTTACTGGCTACAAGTATAGGATCATTAGCACTGAAGGAGTTCTCTAGAAAGGATTTAAATTGTATGTAAGTAAGGGGGAAGTTATTTTGAGAGTCTTCAATGATGTGTTTGATAGGGGTTATCAGCTCTTCCATATTTTTCTCTTTCTTCTTTTTTTTCTTTTTGGTTGTTTTGAGAATTTTTCAATATTATTTGCTTCAGTTGTGTTGCTTACAGACATGGGGGGTGAGGAAGAGTCAGTCTGGAGGCATCTTTTATTGGTATTAAGGGAGACTATGTTGTCATTAGTTGGAATTTCTTCATTGTTTTTAGCTTCATTAGTAGAGAGTAGAGATTTAGGAGGTGGTGGAAAATCAGTTGTGGGCATTCTTGTAGTGAGATCATGGTTACTTTGTATATCTGCTACTTCAGTGTTTGTTCCATTGGTTGTTGGATCTGGCAAGTCACAAGATTTCTCCCTAATGTGTTCAGATTCCATGGGAGTACTTCTTAGATTGGTAGTCTTTTGTTGATTAGAAGTATTAGGTGTAGGGCATTGTCCAGCTAAGTGTCCTGTTTGGTGACAATTAAAGCATGACATTTCATCTGTTGTGAAAAATATCCTGTATGTTGCGCCATCATAATACACAGTAGTTGATTCAGTTAGTCGATCTATATCTTCAGGGGAAACATACACTTGTCTGCGGAAACTCATAATGTGAGAGAACCCCTGTCCAGGAATACCAGCTTTAACAAATGAAATTTTGGATGCCAGTTTGATATTGTTGGTGGTGAATACATTCTCTATTACTGAGTGTGGGATGATGGGACAGACGTTTGAAATAATTATTCTTTTGGCCTTTGTTAAGAGTGGTCTCAATTTCAATTCATGGTTTTGATTTTTATGATTTTGTGGTTGTTCGTGAGGTTATCAGCTATAGTTTGGGAGCTTAGAAAGATGCACACTCTGTTGTTTGCTATTCTGGATATGAACCTTATTTCACTTGGGTCAATAATATCGGATAAACTGTTTACGTAATCTTTAATGGTGAGGCCTTCTTGTGAGTCAATGATTATGGCCTGGTCCTTGGTGGGAAACACTTCAGTTGACATAACATTTGCGTAGGTTTTCATATTTGGTTGAGTAGATACCTGAGGTTGCGGGATTGAGGTTAAGGGAGCCCCGATGTCCGAGGGCTCCATCCTTGCGCAGGGTAGCCGCTGCACCGGCTGACCATACACTTGATTACAGGCACTCACAACTCGTGGAACAAGAATATTGCCACTAAGTAAATACCACTTAATTCACTGACTGAAAGACAATATGATAGAAACTGCGTTTCACTGGACGCGATCGGAGCACGATGTGTCTCGGTCTGCTGCCACAATGGAACTGAGTATATATTTTATTATATAGGAGCGAATATTTTGTCAACAAAACTCGAAAAAACCTCTCTTTTCTGTATTCAAAATTCGACTAGAATATGGTTTAGGATAGAGATCACAGAATTATGAAAACGTACATAAAATCCACTTCTCCCCATATCTCGTCACACACAGTTTTTAACTGTTTTTGACGTAAATAAATAAATAAATCCATTCCTTTCAAGAATATGTAAACTTTTCAGAGTGATACAAAGCATATTATAATTTACAAAGGAAATGAAAACGTTTTTTAATATGCTGCAGTTTGTGGACACTAAATATCACAAAATTTACAAGAAAATTTGTGTATCACATTAGAAGTTTGAATGTTATAAACACATAATCTGAATACAGAATATTTGTAAATAAACCATTTTTGTAGTCTAAAATCAGTTCCTTTCTTCTCCTGAAAAATGTAATTTTTGGCACTTTCGCCATTTTCTGTGTCAACTATTCAATGGTAATCTACGCAAAATTTGCAATTGCTTTCAAGAATGTTTTACAGTAAACCCTCGTTAACACGAACTCGCCTAACACGAATTTCGCCGTAACACGAACAGAACTTGGGTACCGGCAAGGGATTTCAGTAGTACGGTCATTTATGATAATCGGATTACACGAGTTTTTATAAAACGAACTCCGATTATGTCGGTCCCCTTGGAATTCGTATTAATGACAGTTTACTGTATTTTCAGTTACTAAAATAAGGAAGTGTTTCTTTCATTCATTGCCATTGGACATTCTTATTATGTGTATCAACTGGTTACACACAATTTTCTGTGTGAATCAACATAATAACAAGTTTGACATGGATAACAAGGCTACAGAATCACCTGAAATTTCAAAAAATACTTAAACAATCTCTAGACTCAATTTATTCGGTGGCAAAATTGGCTTATTAACATTTTGCCTCTGGCGACAAAGTTATTTCGTGCATTTCCGAGGTGCGAAGGACATCATTTAAGTGCTTTGTGGGGTATCTTTCAACACGTGCGGAAAGAGGAATTTGCACACACGAATGAAAAAGCCGGAGGGCCCATGTACTGCCCGCCACACGTTCGTAAGCGTCACTTCAGGGTTCCTAAAAACGGGTCGACCTTCGCCTTTCCTCGGAACCGCGCCCACTCGACTTGAATGAATTTCTTGCACTTGTAAAATAGAGGAAAATGAAGAAAATGACTGACTACCGTGTATTCATTTAATGGTCCTTAGGTCCTAAACCCTTTTTGTCGGCTTTATTTACATTCTGGTCTCCGTGTCGCCATTGTTTTTCAGTCTCCATTCGTCATTTGAGTTCGTGAGTCTTTATTTAGGACATTCCTTCAGGATATCTTTTTCTGCTGTTTGAGTTTCGCGTTTTTGTAACGTTATGTAGATACTGTACATGTCACAGGACTTGAGTATTTTAGTCAATTTAGTTTCTTCTGGTTGTCGCATGTTCTTACATTGATATTTCTTAAGAAACAAGAAATGGGATTCTGTTACATATGAAAGAAACAATGAAAAATGCTACTTGCCTTAATTGTATTACGTACAGATAATTTGCGATTTTGTAAAACAAGACTGTATGGTGCTATTTACAATTCAGCGAAATATAACTAAATACTTTTCTCACATTTAAGTTGGTTAAAAAATTACATTAAAAATTGCACAAAATTATGATTTAATATAATAAGACAAACTCATACAGTTTTCATGTCGCATTGTAAAATTTTTGTATTTGAAATATTTGTACACATTATCCACATTAAGAGTACATTTTTATCTTTTCTTTGGTCGCCCATTTGTGGTTTATTTATAAATATTCTGTAATAACCAATTGTAAAAAATATAGAATTGTGTTTCAAATCTACAACACGTTCACTTACGTTAACATAACAATACAAACACTATGTTGAGCACATATGTTAAGCACGCATCTTAGACATAACAATACAAGCTTCCTTAGCATCTGTAACACGAAAAAATTGATACTAGGAAGATTAAGAAGTCATTGTGAAATTCTTTTATAACACCACTAGAATATACTTTTTTTTCAAATTGATTTTGAAGAAAACTTTTTTTATTTAGTTCGTGTTTTATTTACTTAGTTAATTAGATAATTAGTCAGGGTCAAAATGAGAAAGAACTAAATGTGTGACGTACGGGGAATTCAATACATTGAGCATGATTATTTTCAGATAATGATAGAAATACATTTTTAAAAGTGTGTTCGACTATCGCAGTCTTATCAGCAAATAGAAATCTTTGACAATGATAAATGATCATTTGAAAGAAATTCGAATCGAAATGATCATTCGAAATAAATTTGCTTTGTGCAAGAACTTATTTTTTGTAAACCCTAAAAACTCCTGCGCTAATCTTCCATCTAAGCTATCAAAGGGTTTCGGGAATGCTGTGCTCCACTCTCACTACATTTATACAGTCCAAAAAAATATTCTGAAATGAGTATTGCACCCCGAACAAAGCCTATATGTTTCTATAGCGAGACTGTGTATACTAGTGTTTTCAATACTTGGTAATATACAATTTGGTAATGGTAATATATTATAGATTTGTATCAATAGTATTAATAATATCAGCATTTAAAAAAATTACTAAGTGACCATTCTCACTGTTATGTTCGCCCCGGTTGAGGTATTTGACTGAATGAAAGGTACTCGCTTGACTAACTTGTTTGTTTATTCACTTACAACACACACATACACATACAATCAAAGCTCCGGGGACTTCTTCGTCGGGTGCTGGCTGGTGCGTGGCTAAGCACCAGTACAGTCTTTCGTGTCTCCCGGCGTGGCTTCACGGCGTGCACTTCCCACGCGCCGTTTCCGTGCGTCGCCCTGTCCCGCGCGACTCCTGGTGCGGTCTCTCAGCGTGCGCGCCTGGCACGCTTATCCGGTCGTGCCTCCAGCACGGGCCCTTGGCAGCCCTCCGTCTCGCCGGGTGTTGCCCGGTCCCGCACGACTCCTGGTGCGGTCTCTCGGCGTGCGTTCCTGGCACGCGGTCCTCTCTCGCTGTGCCGCGGTGACTCCCGGCGACTGACTGACTCCGTTGCTCGGCTGCTGTGTTACTGCTGTGGCCACCGCCTGCTCCCTCCTAAATAGGGGCGGCTCGGCTCGGGTTAGCCTCGCCACGAGGCTTACCCCGCTCGCTGGCCAGTGTTGCGCGCGAGCGGGTTCCGTGGCGCGCGGCGTGCAGCCGCGCGCGCGCCAGCTTCAAATGCTGGTCACAGCACTCAGCCAATAGATTCTAAGTTGATAAGACCATATAATTTTGATTGACAAAGTTAATGTGATCTGATGAATTTTATTTATTTTTATGATCTATCAGCGCATGGAGAAAAGATATGGGTAGACTATTCCGACGCACCGATCTTTGCTCCTGCGCAGCACCAATATGCGCCACGAACCACGTGATCACAACACGGGCATTTCGTTTGAGAAGCTAGACCAGACGTTGTCCGCCATTGTTGCATGGAAGAGCGAGAAGGCTTGAGAAACATTTTGAAAGTATCATAAAGTGACACTTTTTTAACGGTGACCAACCACAAATAACATGATGAAGATGCAATATTTAAAAGAAATGTTTAATTTATCTGTTTCAACGACTTGTAACAATGTGATAATTTTGGTATCTGGCTGCATTTAAAATTTCCGCAACTGTTATGATGCAAACGGGTGTCTGAACCACGTTGGCTGAAGTTGAAACGATGCACAGTAACTCACCCGTGGTTTTCCACCATGTATCAGCTATTCGCGAATCAATGATTCGTGCTACTTCAGCTAATTGCAATGGCGCACCCAAAGAACGGGACTTATCTCCCCCAGAAGCCAATGATTCATATTGAAAATTATAGTTAGTAATATTCATAGTAACGAAAGGCATTCAATATATTAATTGTTAACGTTATAAATATTTACTAAAAGTCAGCAAATAAAAATATATTTTTCAATGAGCATAAATTAAAAATAAAATTATAAGAAAACATAAAGTTGGTTGGACACTATACTAGAGGTCTGCATTCTCCGAGATTTTTAACGACCAGCGCTCGCTCGCCTCTCTTCTCTCGAGACCACGCGCTCTGTCCTTCGCAGCCGGTTTCGGACTCCCGGGAGCCGGCGGCCGACCGAGACTCGGCCGGTCTCGACAACCGGCCGAGACTCGACAACCGGCGGACCCCGTTCAGGCGAACTACGCCACGTAACAATCGGCCGACACGTCGGAGAAAATATCTAATGCCAAGTTTCAGGAAAAGGAAGGAGTATTGAATGGTTTTTAAAATAAATGACCAATAATTTCGTTTTTTCAAAATTTAAAATACAGACGAATTTTAATATTAATTTTCAAATAATAAATTTTAATATAAAAAAGAATAAAAAGCTTTAAAAATTCCCTCCCCGGACGCACTGGAGAATCTCAAGTGGATCTATTGCAGTTCTGCCTGTGACTTCAAAGAAAAGGCATTCAAAAGTTTTAGAGATAAATTCCGTTCTTTGTAATGAATAGGCATCGGATGTTTCGGAAATTGCCTAATTTATTCTAATGAACATAAAATCATTAATTTTCCTTCATTTTATATGGTGTAAATACAAAAGCTCTGCTAAATTTAGATGCAAGGGCAATGAAATATATCAGTACCTTTCTCTTCCACTTTTGTATTTTTGTTTTCTTTTTCCAAATATTTTTGTTATTGTTGTTGTAATTTTCAGGCATCTGAGACGCAGGTCTTATTTTCTTAACCCGGCACTAGGCGCGCGGGGTGCCTCAGTCACCCCAGCATTGTTTTGAGCTCATTGTAAATTTAGTTTTATTTATGATCTTGCGAGCTTCTCAATACCTTTCGAGGAAAGCTTTGTGCACATGTCTCGACCCTTCTCTTTCAACTGCTTCCTGTCCTTTCCTGGAAATTTCGTCGCAAAGGCGATGGCGTGTTGTGTGGGAGCCACCCAGTTACCTCGCACAACCTTTGTTATCGCTTCCTGCCACGCTGAGCAATAGTTTCACCCAAAGGAAGGGGGTCTCGTGGAGCTTCAATACTACTCCACAGAAGCCAATGATTCACAATTTCAGCTTTTACGATTTTTTTAATTACAATTAATCGCTTACCTTGTATTGAAACGTACAATAATGGAGTAATTGAAAAACATTCTACTCGTTACATATAAAACTTTATATGCATCATTTCGTGAATACATACTTTTGCCGAATACAAAATAATGTTAAACGTGTGTATAATAGTAAATAATGTATTTTGAATTATTAAGTTGAATAGGCTGATGTGCCGTGACCGCTGTTGTTTGGCCGCCGACTGAGTCGACAAATACAGAGGCCATGGCGGCTTACATCAACTGTTTCACAATAAATTACTACGCCCAATAACGACAAGACGTTTTGACGCATGGAAAATAGTACCCACCTCATTTTTGTTTAGCATATGCTTTTTTCTTATATACTCGTGAAATTATGACCAAATATTCATTGTATTTAATAAATATGCCTTATATTCGGGTTTTGTAAGAAACTTAAATGACATTATAATTGGTACGCAACGAATTATCTTCCCTTGAGCACTATAAATATAGAAAAAAATAAAAATTTATTTTCAGAGTCTTTGTTTGCCTTAATTCTTTCAAAAAATGTATTGTTTGTCTCTATAAAATTATTTCCTGTCAATCGATAAATTGTTACTTTTGAACAAATTAATCGTTTAATTGAAATTGTATTTTCTTTCGATTACAATGAATTGAAAGAGTTGCGATCACTACATGCGGCGACTTTATATCCCGTACATACATTGAGGACCGAAGCTACTGTGCAGTCCGGCGCTTGGCCGAGCGGCCGAGCACTCGAGCGCTCGAGCGCTCGGGCGCTCGGCGACACCCGAGTCTCGACGGGAGCCGCAAGGCGGACGGTGAAATCATATATATTATTTTCGTTAAAACCGTGAATTTGTTGTCCCTCCTACTCGGCTCATAGTGAACGGATTTTAACAAATGAGGTACCAAAAAAAAGATAAAAAAATCAGGAATGGAGGTCACTAAATATTGCAAATCACGAAGCTTTTCGTTATTAATAAAATGCTAGGAAACTTTTGTTGTTTGAACTTTGCGGCTGGGATAGTTAGCGTGCCCTCCGCGCGCTGCCTGTCAAGATGGCGGTTATGCGCACACCATCCGCCACAGGAGAACTCACGTGGTTGTCGCATGTTAATCGAAGCGGTGGGAAGCGGAAATCTGTTGTGCGTTCCGTTAAGACAAACATGTGTGCGACTATCAATTGTGTTGTAAGTGTTCAATGTAAAATTTTGTGTATGTTCTTATATATCTTTTATGTGATATCTACGGATTTATGTAATTCGTCTAGCATACGCCAGCTGGCAAGAAGCCTTTGCACGCGGTATTACCCACGTGGCCAACGTGTATTTCTACATGTGGCTGGAAGCGGAAAGCATCCCTTCAGTGGGATGTAATCACACGGGTTCAGCTAGTGTCCGTTAAACAGCTATCTCTTCCCCGCCAAGCAAGGTCCCCCTCCCTTCGCCGAGCGTCGGCGCGGAGCCCGAGAGTCTCGAGCGGTTGTTTTTTCCTGATTGCAGAGCTCTACTCTATACCTGTAGCCCTGCAGAGAAAAATTCTGCGTGCGCCTATAATTGCATAATCTTGCAGCTTTTTTTACTGCATTCTAGAAAACCCAGTCACTGAACGAATATAAATGTAAAAATGCTTATTTTAGTTCTGGTTTTTGAAATAATAAAATCTATTATTGTAGGCGCTTAAAATATGCTCTTAAGAGGCGAAACAGGCGTTTTTAATAGGCAGTGTATATTGATGTGAAAATAACTTTTCGACATAAATCGGCGCCGGCGCTGTTGCGAGGAGAGGGGAGTCCATCTTCCCCAAAGGCGACAGTTGCAAGGGCTACCAAAGGAAAACGTGCTCGTTTAATTTAAAATCTCATGTCATAAAGTACAATTTTATACACAAAATGCAATGAAATATTAATATATGTTACATCATTGCATCTCTCTTTCTATGATCTACTTATTGCATGTGAAAAAATATACAATTTCGTTTAAAAAATCAAAGATTAAATTTCTCGAAAACTAATATTTGCAGCAATATTTCTCAGCAATATTTCTACAGCATATTATTTCCCTCTTGATTTCCCATTGTTAAGTGAAAACCGCATTTCGATATCGCAAACAGTGTAAAAGTTATGAGTGTGGCCCCAAAGTTGGTTGGAGTTACTTTATAGGACTAAGTTGGTCACAGATAATATCTTCGAAACTGTTTGCGATATTTTTACGAAACGTTTTTCAAATGTAAGAAAGTATATACTTTTTCTACTACATTTTTAAAGTACTCGAAGAATCGAATACAGTGATAAAAGCATTTTTCATATTTGGAAATAATGCGTTATACATTTCGTCAGATACCACGCGAGTTTTCTGCGTTCTTCGGAGGGTGAAAACAATGTGTCCTTCACTCCGCTCTATAGAGAGACATTGACATTGAAACTTATTGTTTTCAATGTGGGTATCTGTACTAAATAGTTAAAAAGTAATTAGATACTTTTTCTATTGCATTCTTGTATTGATCTGTTTACTTACATTTGTTTGACTGTTTCTGTATTGCCGTGAAGTGTAACAAACTAATCTTATTCCACAATGGAAAGCATTTATTGGTCAATCAATTAATATAATCAGAAATGCATTAACCCACTACCTGTACTCGCTTTTATGTATTGATTTGATTTATTTGGTCAAAAAAAACAGTAAAAACTGACGTATGGGGGAGAAGATTATTTACGCACGTTTTCTTGTGTTTCTCAACATTTTTACAATAAATACGATAGTTGAAAGATGAATTAAAGTTGAAAAGCAAACCAAATAATAATAAAATTTAAAAATGCAAGATAAACAACATTTAAAAAAACTAGACATTTTCGTTCCCGAGTTATAGAAAACATATTTCAACGGTAAACAAACTGCAGTTAGATTTTTCTCCGTTACTACCCAAATAAAAACTCACCCTCAGCTCTACTCCTACCACTATAAGCGAAAGGAAATGTTCAACAAATCGTGCGCATAGTGAAACTATTGCATTGTAAATTTTGTCTACTATTAATTAAATTATTATTTTCCCCGCATTCTCGTTTCCTAGAATTTTTCGTTTTTGGTAGAATGTGCGCTTGACAGCCTGCGCTCATAGTAGCGTAGCTCCTAGTAACCTCCTAGCGTGGCGTAGCTCCTTGTAACCTTCAAATGTTAATTGCATTTCGAAATACGTTTCTAGGAAAGACCCTCAAGGCACCATGGTTTATTCCAAATAACCAAATTCATCCCGAGCTAAATATATTGCCATTAAATGACCACATTAACAAAATAGCTGACCATTTCTATCAAAATGTTTACTCTTCCCCCTGTTCCACAACAATTAATCTGCGCCGCCGTACATCAGAGCCCCGTATTAAATTAAGGTTCCCCAAGGGTAGACTGAGACCATCCTAACGTCTGATTTTTACATCTTTGCTAGCGTTACCATAACTTCAACGTAACACCTCAGAATAAAGCTTGATGCCTAAACAAATATTCGAACCTTCGACCATTTCACGAGTAAGAATGAGTACTCTTTGCTATGGATGGCCATATCCAAAACTTTATAATATAAAATGTATTGTTTTCAAACCCCTCGAATGACAGAAATGTCGAACGAGAAGTAATAAGTTAAAAAAATTATCCTACAACCTCCTTGTGTTCGACCTCGCTCTTGCGTGTGAACAGTGCACACGGTGGAGCGTACGTTCAATGATTCCGAGATGGAGCCGTCTGACACTGTGCAAGTGACAATAATGATTTATTACATATGTTTCTTCTTCTAAGGTTCTTCGACCTTCAAATGAACGTCTTGGTCTTCTCAACTACCCTTTTTCATTATTTCCTATTTTTCGAGTGTTTGATCATATTTTCAATCTACGTCTTCCTTATGTCTTCGACATTTTCCCATCTATTTTTAGTCCGTCCTCTTCTCCTGGTGCTCACTGCATTCCAGCTAAAGATCTAGTTAACTATTCTGTCATGCGATATCCTATTAAGATGACCAAGCCAACTTAATCTCAAAAATTTAATATGTTTTGTAAACTGTCCAGTTCGGAATTATTGCTAATTCGCCATAATTTTGCTCATAATCCGTCTTTTAAAAACCGCAAGACACTGCGCATCCTTTCCTTTTAAAGCCCACCTTTCTGCGGCTTAAGTTACAACTGGTCTAATCACTGTCTGATATAGTCTTAGTTTTGCGCCCTTTGATACAATTTTACTTTTTTAATAGCTGCAAATGTGCAAATAACAATGAAAAATATATTGAAACTAACCCCCTATGACTCTACATAAACTCTTTAACTTATGATTAAGGTACCAGCAAGTATGATTGGCAACATATGAAGAATTGGAAGTTTTACTCCCGGATAATAGAAAACGTATTTCGTTACAATTATTTCTCCTGATTACCTTAACGTTACAACTCTTCTAAAACATTTCTTTCTTCACATTTATATAAATAATTTAATTGGACGAATAGAATTTTCTTGTCAAATTTTTTTGAAGTGTTTCAATTTGCATGTAGGAAGTTAAGTATTACAGAAATATTGATGTGTTGTGATTGACAAACCCTGATCCTGTGTAGCATGTCCTCACTTGCACTAGGAAAATGTACGAAAGGGAATAAGTTATATTAAAAATATTCATCTATTACCGAAGGGTGTAGGTGTGGCCCAGATTGACGTTTTTACAATCGCCTCTTTCTCAGAAAACTAAATAAATGTTAGTAGCTCTAAGAATTTTGTGCATTGATCTCACACCTTGTAAAATCTCACAATATTTGCAGCTTTTGCCCCGCAATAGATAAAATAGTAAGGACCGCCCGAAGGAAATAGTGACGATCACAACTGTTAATGTAGCTTTTCCCAGTCGGAAAGACAGGGAATGCAATGCGATAAAGCTGCGAAGTGCACCCGGAACGCTGATGGCGGGGAAGGTGGGAGGAGGAGGGGGGCAAGGGGACGCGACACCCTTCGTGGAAGGCAGGGGCGGGGAGGGAACGCTCGCCTCTTCTACTGCCTTTCTCCGCGCCATGTAATATCCTAAAACACAGGAACGCAAGTTGGAGGGCGCACTTCTCAGTTAACCCGTCACGACTTCACAAAAATTCTTTTAAGATTTTTTCTGTGTAGCAAGTTACCCAAGTCCCATTTCATCTCGCTAGATGTCACTCTTGTGCACTCATGAGTTATAATGCACTTCTCTTAGTGTTTTTATATAATTTCTCTTCACTGAACTTGACAAGGATCCAGGAGTTTCATAAAAAGAGATAATTTCATTTAATACGTCACGTTGTCTCGGGGAGCGCCCGCCGGCGGCGGAGGCGCTGGCAGAGGGGAAGACGGCGACGCCGCCACGGTGACCCTCCAGCGCCTCCCCTCTTCTCGCGTGCGGACGCGCTGCCGACGTCGTCGCTTGCGCCCCACCCCACCCCACCCAACCCCGCCCCACCCCACCCCTCTCCACCCCACCCACCCTTCAGCGAGAACGTCGTCCCCGTCGGCACCTCCGTCGCGTTTCTTGTGGCTCAACGACAGAACACGAGATTGAGAAGGCTCGTGCCCCTTCAAGTCGCACCCTTCCCGCTTCTTCCCCTTCCAGTGCACCACGTCCCCTCCCTCTCTCTCCCACGCCGCTGTCTCGCGCCGGCGCTGCCGTCATCCCCTCAAGGGCATGCAAGACGTTCGGCCGCTCGGGAAAAAATCGAGAAGTATCGCATACGCAAACAGCGATGAAATAAACGAAATAACACCTATATATTTAGCCTGGACTTTACTCGAGACAGATAAATAAAGCGCCTGGGCATCTCAAAAAAAAAAAAGACGAAAGGGACGAATGACAAATGTGTTAAGGTGAAACAATTGCGTGGGCTGGAAACGAGGAAGTGGGCGAAGCGGAGGCTTCGACACACTGGGCGGAAGAAGGAAGGGGTTGGGGAAGGGGGAAGGGTGGACGGCGGCCGAAGGAGGGCCGAAACCGCTAAGACGGAGGGTGATAGATGACGCATGAGCGTTTGAGTTCGCTCAGGCAGGAGAAGTGGCGGCGACGCCCCTACGCGATATTGTGTGGACAGCGAAGGAATGCGAGATGGGACGAAAATCGAAACTGAGGGAGGGTAATGGATATCCCGAGGACGGGATCTGGGCATGGGGAAAATGGTAAGAGTGGGCGGGAAGACTGTACATAGGCAGAGAGGAAAGTGGCAGAGAAAAAAGAATAGAAAAGTAAGAAACGAAGAGAAACATGGGTAACTATGAAAGAGATATATTTTATTTAGTTGAAGCAAAATAGAAGTAAAATCTACGTTCAATTTGAGAATTTTCGCATAATATTGCAAGTCTGTAGAATTGAAGCTTTATGAATGGGTTTGCTAATACCTTTTTGTATATCTACTTTAGCAAGAAAGGAGGCAAATCGCTGTTATAATACTCGTAGCTGAGTTAATTTAATTCTCATGTTTAATTCTTAATCTCTCTAATATCTAAAATCTTTAAACTGATAAATAATCTCTCTCTTAATTCACTATTATCTTGTTTAATTTCGTTAGTCTTCTAACAATGATTCTAGCTTTCTTCTCGATTCTCCTGATAACCACTATATTTGAGCGATTCTAATCCTCAGTTTTATACTTATTTTTGTGTTTACTATTATTATTATTATTATTTTGTAAATAATGATAGTAAAAATGCCTTCACCTCGCAAGCTAGTCGCTACTTCTATGGATTTGAACCCTAGCTATGAATCTATGGATCGTCACACACAGTTTTTAACTGTTTTTGACGTAAATAAATAAATAAATACATACATACAATAGGCAGGACTTGATTTCTGACGGAACGGCGTTCCGGTACCTCTGGAATATATTATTAAATTATATTGTAATTATATAACTTGTTCTATTAAATTCATAGTTAATTTCAGGCGCGTTCTAGTACCTGAAATTTTATAAATAATGCAATGGATCTAGGAATCCTAGAAGAATATGCATTGAGCGTGAGCTGTCCATCAGAGCTGTATTTGAACTTGTAATAAGGAATTGCGTCAAGATAGGAGGTTCTTAAAAATTTTATCAGCTCTTTTCTTTAGAGTTACTTTCTTACAAGACTACTATGGGCCTTATTTTTAGAGTCTCAAATTTTGTGTGTAGATTACGTTATTTCGTAATTTTTCAATATTCTTATGATCTACTCGGAAACCTGCTGAGATGACGAAAACGACTAATCCTATCTGCATATCCTGTACAACGATACAATTGAGCATGTTGGAATCTTACGATGGTCGCTCTGTATTTAGTAATTTCAGAGTATTTTTGTCTTGGAATTTTCGTTTACTTTGTCCGTATTCTGCTTTCACCTTTGGCCAGCTCTCTAAACTTCATAGCTTCTGCACACGTTCCAGTGTAGTACGATTCCCAATCTGCCATGACGTTCTTTGCAATCAATCTGTGCAATCTTTATATTGGCACTTTTTGATGATTTCAATTTGTTAGTTGGACAGTTCACCATTGCTACTCACGAAAGTTGTCTTGAATGGCAGAGTCTATACATGTTGTTTACAATGGTTGGCTTGAATGGCTTTAAGGTGAGTTCTTGAGGTGCTAGGATCAGCCTTTGGATCACTTTCTTGACGGAGGCATCCTGGAGGATCCTTTCTTGTGGGAGGCATCTAAGTGCAATTTCCGTTTCAGTACATCATTCCCTATTATGGTCCACCCTGCCTCTTAAATTAGTAAATATATTTTGATATTAGAGGCATAGGCTTCCGCGGCTGGAGCGAATAACTGTCCGGGAGACTCCCGACGTTTCGACCGTCATTCTGCGATGTTCCTTAGGGCAAATGCATTTCGGCCTGGATGAATTGGCATTTCATCTTGGGGAAGGTCGCAGAATGGTGGAAGAAACTTTGGCACCTGTGCCTTGAACCCGACGTTTCCCGAAAAGCCAAGTAATTATTTTAATATTCCATGACTAGTCGTTGGGCAGTCACTGTAATCCATCCCTTTCTATACATTAAACATTTCCCACGTCTCTGGCTAGCTATTTATCTGTATATTTCTTCTTAAATTACATAAATATAAATTAATATTTTTATTGAGGATCATAGAAATTAGAGCAGAACAAAACCTAATTCTATTATAGATCGTTCTCGCTGGCTTGCTTTTGCAAATTTGGGGGTTGAATGCGCTTCTTATCAGCCCGTGAGGTCTATGCGTAGGTCTCCTTGAAGACGAGGAAGTATCGGTACCACTAATTCTCATTCCAGTGCTCGACTCCGAGCCGTGCGGACCTAGTAAGCGGAGCTCCCGCAGTTCGTCTTAACTAGTATCCCGTAGTGAGTGAACTTCGAAGTGACTGTTATACTTAAATGATATCGTGTGATAAGTGAATGTCATTCGGTATCGACTCATCAACAGGGCAAGCAATAAGCAATGCTCTTTTAACCCTAAACAACGGTGGATTCGATACTTCCTTCACAGGTGAAGTGCATCAAAACTCGGAATTGCCACCATCCAGTGAAGACATGAAGTACATCACAGACGCAGCCCAGAACCAGCCTAGCCCCAAAGGAAATCTCGAGGTTGGCGACTTATCAGCAAATGCGACCAACGTCCAAACCTTCTCTTCAATGGCAACGTCTCTTACCAGAAAAAGGTCAGTCAGTGAACTTCCTATATCTCACGAAAACAAGAAATTGAGTGTAGATCCCAACAAACTTAGTGCCACACCTGAATCGTCAAGTGAACTACAATATAATGTGCCTACGGGAAACAAATTTAGTCTATTAGGAAATGTCAATGCCGAGATCGATGATACGCGATTTGCGTACTTAAACAATACTCCAAATGAAGATCTGTCTCATACAGTCAAATCCCCCCAATATATGTGTCTAATATAACAAACATTAGTAACTTCACCAAGGAACTCAAGTGTAAAGTTTCAAACAATTTCGTATCAGACGTTAAATACGATAAAGTCAAGATCAATGCCAAAACACCAACAGACTCCGGAATATTGTTAAATATCTAATAGAAACACAAAGAAGCTTTCATTCATACAAAGACCCCTCAAACAAGAAATTCTCTGTGGTATTTAAAAACCTGCATCAATCAATAACAGAATCTGAAATATTAGACTTAAAACACCGGTACCCTTCGATTCTGAAAGTGACTAGACTCCAAAAGGACGGTAACCCCATTCCTGTAGTAGCCGCAGAATTCAACGGATCAGAACCAATAGATACAATACTATCAATAGATCAAATATGTAACCATCGGCGTGAGTGTAGAAAGACGAAAAACAACCAAAAGGCCCCCCTGCAATGCCAAAGATGTCGGACTTCGGACACACCAAAAACAACTGCAATCACGTTATCAGCTGCGCGTTCTGTGCCGGCAACCATTATTCAGTAAAGTGTCCCAAGAAAAATGAAACTCCGACGTGTGCTCTCTGCAAGGTGACCACCGGGCGGACATTAGGAATCAAAACTGTGCGTACTTCAAAGAGTTAAGTGAAAGAAAATCCAAAAATTCGGTGAATGGTAATAGAATTAAAAACCAATCCCAATACCAGCCAATCCTCGCAATTTAACCTAAATGGTAATGAATCATTCCCAAATTTGCCTCAAACCAACACAATCTCGAACTTCAACCATATTTCAAACTTACAAAACCAACCCACACCCGCCCAGTACTCCCGTAACACCTCTCCACCAAATTCTCATTCACAAGATCCCCATTCCACTAACCCGATAATCAACTCAATAATAAATGCCATTACATCATGCATCTTCAATTCATCAACTCCCCCGTCGAGGTGGGTTGGTCCACGTCCTGACGGGGGGATGCAGAGAAGGCTCTCAAGTGTTCCTTTCTCCATTTTTTTTCATCTTCTTGCTTCTCATTTCATGTCATGTACGTTCTTTTCACTCCTTTTTCTTCCTCACTGGCATTCTCTGTATGCTGAACGCCCACCCATGCGTTGCCGTGCATGGCGACCCGTGTCGGAGGGAATGTGTGTCCTGGCAGTTGAGAGACCTGTTTGTTTCCCAACTAGTCCTGGTGCTACGTTTTCCTGGCTTGCACTAAGGGATACGTTTACGATTTTGGGGAACATTCCTTGTAGGTGTCAATACACTCGCTTTGGCCTCGGACTCTTCTAGACGGGCGGGTCGGGAGCTAACCCACTCCCGATCAATCGGCTCGGATAGGTCTTGCACTGAAAAACTCCCAGGGTGAGCGGGGGATCCACGGCGGTGCAGAGCTGTGACATTCCCATACTATATCTTCGTGTCAGCCTGGCAACCCCAGTGGGGTGTCCCCTTGTTGGACTCCATGGTGGGTGGGGGAGCAGGAGACGAATTTAAAAATCCATCTCATGGATACTCAACAACCCCCCCTGCCCTCTTCTGCAAGGAAGAGGAGATGTGACAGAACAGTGATTAACTAGCTTCTTCTCCGGAAGAAGATAAACCAAGAAAGCCTCGGTTTTCTCTTGATGTCTTGCCTGAAAACTGAGAAAACTTTTAAAAGTGTTAGTGCAGTCCGCCTTGCGCGAGCAATTGAGGAGAATTTTGGAAAGCTTCAAGCGGTCGTGCGACAGAGAAATGGTACAATCTCTTTGAAGCGACGCACCGACGAACAAATAGACAAAAATTTTAAAAACTAAGCAGATTGCCGGCCTCCAAGTGGAAGTGACCACTCACCCCACCCTTAACATATGTAAGGGAGTGGTCAACCATGAAGACTTTGCGTCTGAAAACGAGGATGAACTTCTTTCCTTTTCAAGAGCTACGTTGTGTACGGAGGTGTATAGGATCAGGAGGAAGGAGAATGGGAAAGAGATCCCCAACTTTCCACCTGATCTGACGTTTAATCTCCCTTCTCTCCCAGAGTACGTTAGCTGTGGTTATTATAACATTCGCGAGCGGCAGTATGTGCCGAATCCCCTGCGCTGTGTATTTAAGTGTCAGAGGTTCGGTCATACTCAACAAAGGGCATGCCCGTATAGCCCTGCAGCGCAAAGTGCGGTAATTCCGCGCATGATCTCAACCCTTGTACATCACAGCCTGATGTTGGTAATGTGAAGGAGACCATGCGGCAACTCCAACAAGTGCCCACATATCTGAGAGAGGGGCGAATTCAAAGGATTCAGGTGACGGAGGAAGGTATCTTTCGGAAGCGAAACGCCGATACCTGGTCGAGAACCTGGGATCAGGCCGTTCTTTCTCTAGCACTCTGGCGAACACGGTCAAAAGCGACGCGTATTAAGTTCTTCCTGCTACTTCCACAGTAGCGAACTTCTGTGCCAGGTATCCACCAGTGGCCTTCCCTGAGGAGGACATCGCCCTCTGCAAGGTGGGAAATAATAATTCCCACAAAATACAAAAACACCACCCAAGAAGGCAAAACAAACAAAGACAGAACAGAATCCACTCTCAGGCGCGCAAGAAGGTGATGTCACACGGCCTTGGCCCGGACAAAAATGTTGATAGATCCTACAACTTCGACCACCTATCCCGACTCTGAGACTCGCTTGAGCGATCTATATAAGCCTGTCCAGCAGGTGGTCAGGATGAGTCTGCCTCGTAAGGAAATTCAGCCGGGGGCGTGGGACACTCGCTCCTTCGGACGGCCAGAGGCGGAAAAGGAAAAAAAAGAAAAGAAGAAAAACTTCATAACTTCTTAAAACAACGGCTCTCCTATCCTGGAATCTGAACGGATTTCCCTCCGACGGGACGACTAACACAACTACCATGCTGTAATGTCATGGAACGCAAATGGTTTTCTCTCGCGACGGGACGACCTCTAAAACTCTTGTTGTCCCGTCACAATCCTATTGGTGTTTGTCTTCAAGAGAACTCACCTTACCCCACTTCGTCTCTAACTTTTCGGGGATTTTCTTTGTATGGTTTGATGGGATGATGTGTCTCGCGCTCATGGGGAGTTGCTTCTACTGGTGCATTGATTCCGTGCTATCTACAGAGGACCCTTCAGACTGACTTTCAAACAGTATGTGTGCAGTTGATGCACCTCCATCACTCACACTTACTGTGTGCAACATCTATATCCCTCCAGGTCTGACTATATCAGCAGACGAACTTTAGGGTTGATAAATCAAATGCTTCTCCATTTTATGATAGTCGGCCGATGTGACATGCCCACAGTCCTCTCTGGACTCTTCCCGCACATGTCCGAGAGGCAGTATCTTGGAACAGTATAGACACCAGCGGAATTTGGTTATTTCTAACTCTGCGTGAAGCAAACTCATTTTGCCGTCGCCACACTCGGAGCACGTGTATCGATTTAGTCTTTGCAGCCCTATCTTTCAACCGACAGCAATGTCCATCCTAGACGACCTATACGGTAGCGAACCCACTATCCCCATATCGTCCACATGGATAGACTTGAGCGTGGTTTTTATGTGCGCGCCCCCTCAATGGTGTGTCCTTCGTGCGATGGCGACATTCCAAGCGAGAATGTGAATCTACAGCGGGTGATTTGTCAGTGTGGAGGATTACTGGGAGCTCATTTTAACACTTGCAATCCCCAAGTCGACCGGTAATTGCGCGACACCACTTCGTCCCGTGGTGGAACTTGAGTGCTCTAAGGGCTGTCGTGCTCGGAAGAGGAAAGCGTGGCTCGAACTTACACATTATCCACAGTGGATACCTTTATGAGTACAAGAGGGGCAGAGGCTAAGGCGAGGAGAACCATATTAGAAAGCAAGAATGCATCATGGAGCATCGTGTCCTCCTTGAATTGCACACGCCACCACGTTAGTATGGAGGAAGGTGCTGCGTCAAATAAAAGGGTTTCCCCTCTCATATCAGTGCCAAGTCTTAGAAAAAAAGGGTCAGATAATCACAGATCGAGACGCAGTTGTAGAGGAACTTGCCTCTCACTATGAGAAGAGGTCGAGTTCGACAAACTACTCTCCAAGCTGCCTTTCGTTAAAGAAAGAATGGAAAAATCGCGCTTGGATTTTTCGAGCAGAGCACATGAGGATTATAATACCCTTTTCTAGGTATGAAATGCGTCTGCTCTGAAGCTTGCAAAACCACTCCAGGTCCAGATGAAATCCCATAACTTAATGTTGCCACATCTTCCGAAAGCGCCATGGAATTTCTTCTCCGGCTCTATAACCGTATATGGGAAGAGCAAGTACTCTCCTCACCATGGCGAGAAGCTGAAACTATCTCGTCCCATCTTCCAAAGTAGGGAAAGATCGATCACTCCATCAATTATCGACCTATTTCTCACAAGTTGTGTATGCAATAGTCTGGAAACGCATGGTGAATCAGCGTCTAGCCTGGACCTTGGAGCATAAAAATCTGTTGACGCCAATCCCAAAGCGGGTTTAGACGACCGTCCACCTTGGACCACCTCGTTTCGCTGGCAACAGCTATCTCTACATCTTTCGTCTTGAAACAACATCTAGTGGCTATATTATTGATATAGAAAAGGCCTACGACACACCTGGAGGGTACGGCATTCTGCAAACCCTGCACTCTTGGGGATTTAGGGAAGCTTCCGCTATTCCTCCAAAACTTCCTTTGAATAGATCCTTCCGTGTTCGTGGGGTGATAGACTTTCTCGTAGTCACCCACTGAAAATGGTATCCCCAAGGATCAGTTCTGAGTGTCACTCTGTTGCCATCGCCATCAATGGTATAGCGTCGACCGTACGAGAACCTGTTAAGGCATCGTTATTTGTGGATGACTTCGCCATCTTCTGTTCCTCCAGCAGCATCAGTGTGATCCAGAGACAACTCCAAATGGGTCAACAAGCTCCACGAATGGAGTACGTCAACAGGCTTTAAATTTCTTCTACTAAATGTATCGGTTTGCATTTCTGAAGGATATACCATTTGCATAGTAATCAGTCCTTCACTTGGGAGGAAAACCCGCTTCCATTTGCAGAATCTGCCAGGTTCCTGGGGCTTACATTTGACAAGTCTCTCACCTGGCGCGCGCTCACATCCGTGGACTACAAACCAGATGTGTTTCTCCCCTTAATCATCTCCGAATGCTGAATGGTTACATCATGGGGTGCCGACCGCACTACCCTATTGCGGCTGTATAGATCACTCATCCGCCTCAGTTTTGGACTACGGTAGTGAAGTGTATGGCTCAGCAGCTCCCTCCACTCTGCGACCCATCAATAGTATACACCACGCGGGTATCCGTCTAGCAACAGGCGCATACCGCACAGCCGAATGAGTGCCTTCTAGCCGAGGCAGGCGAGCCTTCCTTAAAACGTAGGCGGGATATTTTATTAGCATCTTACGGAGCTAAAGTATCAGGACTCTCTAACCATCCCTTGCCGCCAAATAATTGTCCATCCTGATTATGAAACATCATATATTCTTCGAACATCGCTACCTCAGCCTCCAGGTATTCGATTGCAAAATCTTCTGCGGGACCTTAATGTTCATCTTCCGACACCCGTGAAATCCCCAAGTCACCCCATTCCTCCATGGAAACTTCTCCGCCCGAATATTGACCTCAGACTATCCAACCTGCCTAAACAAACGACTAGTCCTCTTGCTTACCAGAAACATTTTCAGGAAATGAGGGCAGCCTATTCAGATCATGTATTCCTATATACAGACGGCTCATCGTG
This sequence comes from Acheta domesticus, assembly GCA_031308135.1. NCBI lineage: Eukaryota > Metazoa > Arthropoda > Insecta > Orthoptera > Gryllidae > Acheta > Acheta domesticus. The sequence goes on along the minus strand of JAHLJT010008446.1, from coordinate 247,979,367 downwards.
CAATGACGCGGTGGCCTGTAGTTTTTACTGTATCAGGGTCACAAAATCATATCGGCTACATTCTCAGTGCAGTACCTTCACTGCTGAAATGTATGCAATTCTTGAAGCCCCTAAAATACATCGAGGTCAACGACCTTGCGCCAAGTAGTTCTTTGTTCCGATTCTCTTAGCTCGTTACAAGCTGTCTCCCGTTCTTCCTCAGACTACCTGACGGAATCTATTCAAAACATCATTCATCGCCTTCTGTCTCGCCACTACGATCTAATACTGAGTTGGGTCCCAGGCCATGTGGGAATCATAGGGAACGAGTTGGCTGACCAGGCGGCAAAATCGGCAACGGAGAATACTCATGTTGACATTCCTTTCGTACCATCGTCCGATGTTAAAGCTTCTTTAAAACGACTGATCTTAGAGCGTGGCAAACAGAGTGGCACAATACCACCTTTAAACTAAGCGTAATAAAGGATACTGTTAATCCCTGGCGCTCCTCATCCCGACCTTCTAGGCGCGAGGAAGTTATTTTAACCCGTCTGCGTATCGGACACTGTCACTTCTCCCACAGTTTCCTCATTCGAGGAGAATCTCCTCCTACCTGTGACTCGTGCATGGCGGCTCTCTCTGTGGAACACGTCCTCCCTGCATTGTTTGAGATTTTATGGCAGCCGACGTAGACATGCTCTAGGCAAATCTCTACGAGAGGTGCTCGGAGATGACGACTCCGCGCTCACAAAGCTTTTTTGTTTTTTGAGAGAATGCGGAATATACAATTTTATATGACATAGGGACATGTTTTACTGGCCCCAAATTCTGTTTTATTCTGTCTGCTTAATTATTTTATGTATAATTGTAGTGTTCTTGTTTAAGGTATACATGTTCTTTTAAATTAGTAGGCAAGTGCACCAATTACACTTTTGTTAGAAGCTTAATATATTTGATTTTAGAAAACTTTGACACGGGCGCCAATGACCTTAGCAGTTGAAGCGCCCTTTAAACCTAATCAATCAATCAATCATCAACTCCTTAATACCATCTATAATCAGTACCATACAAAACTCCGTAACCGAGTACTTGAGTAATAACAATGGCAGATAAATCCAACAAAAATTTAACCTGCTTAAATTGGAACTCCAATGGCATTAGTAATAAAAAGTGGAATTAGTTCATTTTCTATACCACTATGACGTAGACATCGCATGCATAATTGAAACCCACCTAAATCATAAAAATAAATTATTCATCCCAAATTACACTATTTACAGAGCTGATAGATCTGAAACTAAAGGCGGAGGCGTACTAATAGCGCTAAAATCAAGCTATAATCACTACCAAATAAATCTGCCCGACTCCCCTGGCATTGAAAACCATCGCAATCAATGCAAACATAAACAATCAACCATGGAAAATAATATCAGCGTATAAACCACCAAGGGCTAAAATTCAAAATGCAAACTTAAACAATTTCTTCCAACCCACGGAAAATGTATTATTATCAGGTGACCTCAACGCCAAACATACAAGCTGGGGTTGCCAAAACAATAATCACGACGGCAAAATCTTAGCTAGTTTAATTAATCAAGCTAACTTAAAAGTTTTATCCCCATCCGAACCAACATATTACCCATTCGACCGTATTTGCGCAAACCTGATATACTTGATATAGCCATAACCAATACAAATACAAAATTTCACGTCTCAACAATTTTCGAACTCGACTCAGATCACATACCGGTATTACTGACCACCCAACAGTTAACTCCTCAACACGTCCCTATTCCTAAAATAAATACTTTGAAAATAAACTGGGTAAAGTACCAAACATTAATTAGAAATGCAATCCCTAAAATAAAAATCCTGAAAACTCCGTTGGAAATAGACCAATCTATCAACTACTTGAGCGAGCTAATTATCTCCACTATTAAAAAGTCTCAACCCACCACATTACCTAACACTAACATAAACACTTACAACAAATTACATCAATCTATCCTGAACGCAATAATTATTAAAAACCAAACCAGAAGGCTATGGATACAACTTAGAACTAGAGAACTCAAGAGGGAACTGAATCTAATCACTAACATTGTCAAAAAACTCATAAAAATCACAAAAATCAACATTTTCACAATCTATTAAATTCACTAAACACCAACAACTCGCTCTGGCAGTTTACCAAGAAAGTACTAAAAAGAAAAACTTAATCCCTCCCTTAAAAACCACGACAGGTAAAGCATTTTCGTCGTTTCATAAAGCCGAAGAACTGGGGGACTATTTTGCATCGACATTCACCCAAAATAACACAAAATTTCATCCCGAACACAACACCATAGTAAAGCAGACAGAGAATGTATTCATGGGCCTCACCACAAAATTCAATACATATCTCCGTCCGAAATCAATAAAATCATAAGAAACCTTCCAACCAAAAAATCCCCAGGTCATGATCGCATTAACAACACAGCGCTTAAAGAATTTGCCACCGCCAGCAATTTCATTCTTAAATAACATTCTAAACTCATGCTTCAGAATAGGATATTTCCCACTGACTTGGAAGCATGCAATAATCATCCCCATCGCCAAACCAAACAAAAATGCAGCCTTCACTGATAGTTATCGCCCTATAAGCTTGTTACCAAACCTTTCAAAAATTTTCGAAAAAATTATCTTAAAAAGACTAAACAAACATCTCCATATAACAAAAGCTATACCAATGGAACAATTTGGATTCACAGAAAAAATATCCACACAACATCAATTACTCCGTATCACAGAACATATATACACAGCCTTCCAAAAAAAACACCATACTATAGCAATCTTCATAGACATCACGAAGGCATTTGACCGAACGTGGCATCAGGCCCTGAAGTACAAACTAACCAAAATTGGAACTCCATACTACATACTCTCTATAATAAATAGTTTTCTTGACAAAAGAACATTCTCGGTAAATGTCAACAACCACATGTCAAACCCAAGAACAATAAACGATGGACTCCCTCAAGGTTCCCCACTTTCTGCAACATTATTTAACCTATATGTCGGTGATCTTCCAAAACTAAATAATATTTAAATAGCACAATTTGCGGATGACACGGCCATTTTCTCTTCAGACTCATCTATTAATCTTATTAGAAACAGAATACAATTGTACCTGCACATGTTAGATAGTTGGACTACCAAACTCAAGATCCAGTTAAACCCAAGTAAAATTCCGCCAAGATTTTTACACTAAGACCTTACACTCCACCCACTCCCCATGACACTGAACAACAACACAATAGAATGGCTACCCCTCAACAAACCGGTCAAATATCTTGGACTCCAACTAGACACCAAACTAAACTGGAAGCAACACATAGACAACAAAATAATTCAAGCTAAAACAAAATTACTGCAGTCAAAACCATTAATACACAGGAACAGTTCCATACCGTTCAATTCCGCCATATTAATATACAAAACAATCATAAGACCTCTATTACTGTACGCCTGTCCGGTATGGATTAACGCCTCCAAAACCAACATTAAAAAATTCAAATAATTCAGAATCAGTTCCTTAGAACAATAGCCAACGCCCCATGGTTCGTTTCCAACCTCCAACTCCATAAGGAATTTAACCTCGAACCGTTATCACAGCACATTACTTATCTTTCCACAAACTTTTACTCCAGCTTAACCCAAATTCCCTCCCTGGTGCCTTTCAGACTCGGCAAAAATCCTATCCATCAGACCAGAATTAAAAACAAATACCCCTTTCACTTATTCTCATCAAATTCGCTGAACTGGAGCCTGATTCGAGGACCCCATTTGGGAACCCTCTCCCATTTGTAATAGTTGTAAGTTAATTATAAGTTAATTATAAGTTAGAAAATAAGACATCAATACATATGTAAAGTTTTTTAAATAACTATTCTATGTATATATCATCAAAGATCAATAAAAAAAATACTAATTCTCGGTTATACTAGGCAGTATCGGCGGAGCTCTCTCCGCAGTTGGCTAATAGTTTGTGTGTGTTTCGCTTGTAAGAAGCAACATGGGATCTATTTATTTATTTATTTGTCAAAAAACAGTAAAAACTGTATATGACGTGTGGGGAAAGAAATTTATCTGCGCACATTTTCTTAAGGGCCAGAATTTAAAAAAAACGAAAAAATGAATTTAGAAAATAATTATTTTAGAAAAATAAAGATATTTGAAAAATGTTTTTTTCCCGAATTATAGAAAATAAATTTCAACTGTAAATGAACAACAAGCAAAAGGAGTGCTCAACAAAACGTGCGCACAGTGAAGCTACATTTACGTCCAGAAGCAAAACAAGGGGCCATCTCAGCATTTGCTCAGTGGATCAGGGAAACGGGACAAAAACCTGATCGAGATGGGGGTCATTGACCCGGAAGCTGAATACATTACTTGTTACAGGCGTATTAAATATTTTTTTAAATGTATACAATGCAAACAAACTAATTCATTATATATCTTTGTTTTGTTACATTAAACATTATTTTTCTTTTTCACGATCAGTATAGTCTCTAATTGTATAGAAACAGTTTTGCAGCAGAAAAGATTTTACTTTTAACTTAAATTTGTGTACCGACTTTAATTGTTTTATGTCATCTGGCAATGCGTTGTAAAGTAACGTACATGTATTGTATGTTGATTTCTTGTACTGAGCTGTTGATACTGACACTTGATGCACGTGATTTCTACGGCGTGTGTTTGTAATTATAAATATCAATATTGCATGAAAATATGTTCCCTCCGTTAAGTAGGTCATTTTTGGCAAATATTACAGATTCGTAAATAAATAGACAAGGCAATGGTAGGATTCCCAGCTCAATGAAAAGAGGCTTGCAGGAATCACGTGGAAGGCATTTTTTCATTATTCGAATAATTTTCTTTTGCAATCTGAAGGTCTGAATACTACAGGATGAGCTTCCCCAGAATATTATGCCATATCTCAGGCGGGAATGCACATTTGCAAAATAAACGCAACGAGCTGCATGAAGGCTGACAGAATTTGAAAGAATTCTGAATGCATAGCATAATGAACTTAATTTAGTGTTTAATTCTGTTATATGTACATTCCATTTGAGGTTTGATTGAATTGAAAGACCTAAAAATTTTGTTGCCTCAACATCAGCTAATTGCATATTGTTCATTTTCAATGGAACATGCGATTTCCGATTTGAGATGCAAAAATGCATTTGAAACAGTTTTTCTTTCGTTAACAATTAATTGTTATTATTAAACCAATTTGAAACTTCTGAAATTGTACTATTTACTGCCTTTTTTGCAAAGAACATTCGTGTCATCAGCAAACAGAAACCGTTCTTCCATTTTTAATAGACGAGGGCATATCGTTTACATATAACAGAAAGAGAATAGGACCTAAGATCGAACCTTGCGGGACCCCATGCACAATTGGCAAAGAATTGGAAATATAAGTATGTAATGTCCAGAGTTGGGCAGTATCGAAAATACTTGTATTTAAAATACGTATTTTCGATACTTTTGTAATTTGTATTTTTGTATCGAAAATACATATTTAAACATGTATTTTGTATTTGTATCGAAAATACTTTCTGATAGTATTTTGTATTTTGAAAATACAAAAATACTTTTTCTTAATCATCACACCGTCACGAACATTGATTGGGCTAGTAAATGGAGAGGGGACCGCCACGTGGACGAGTGCGACCGGACCTCCAGTTCCTCCGATTACGTTTTTTCCTCCGTCGGTTTCAACAGGAGATAACCGGAGGAGCGCTGTAACACGGTGTAAGATATATTTCTTACACCGTGGCTGTAATCGCGAGCCGCGATTCAATTTCTCGGAGAGCAGGCTCCGCGTGCCAGAACGAGTGCTGCTCATGAGTGTGCCTCGTGGCCCTGTGGTTATGCGCAGTGATTAAAAACTTGTGCTTGCGTTGTTTTTAAGAGCTGATATTTCGTTGTGGTATATTTAGGCAAAAATCTATTTTTTTTTCCTGGGTACCTTGTACTAAATGAAGCTTTATATATACATTTTAAGTTTATTTGAACTAAAACCCGTCAATTTTGTAGCGCCTAAAAGAGCCTATTTCAACATTAATGCCTACTTGTGCCTATTTTACATTTAAAAACCTACAATGAGACTAATTTGCCTAATTTCTTTTGTCTATGACTTCTTTTTAACTTTTTTCTTTCGTGACGGCGCAACAGATAAGGATGATATTTAAAGATCGGATTTTTCGTGCAGTAAAACTCCCTAAATCTTGCAATAAAAACACCAAAACGTGCAAAAACATGCAATGAAATATCAAAATTTTGCACAAAGACATCCCTACACTGTATTCTGGTCTTCTCAACCTGAGAAGTGAGTCTTCTCATCGTCACACAGCAACATATACTCGGACATTGCAGGGAAAACGAACACTATAACCTTGCCCGACCGGGGACTGAACCCGGGGTCGTGTCGTGGAAAACGGGCACGCTGACCAATGAGCTAAGCCGCCAGGCGCAATTATGTATATTTCCAAATTACTTTCTGAGAAAGTATTATATCTTCTATCACTCTATGTTTCAGACAGGGAAAGTTTCTTTCTACATTTGCGTTTGTCTGTGTGCCGAGCTTCACTCTAGCGTACGTGTGCACGCAGCCAAAAGCGGTCAAAAACTGCATTTATTCTCTCTTGATTTCCCAGGGCATAATCTGCTCCGACAATTTCGATGAATTTGAAACGCAGAGCGCTTGCCACCAAGATTCGCGCCCGAACATAAGGTCAAATGTGACTCGCGCATGCAGTCTCGTGTTCGTAAGTTCAGCGAAGACTGACACAACGGATATATGATCTGATCGGGAAGATAGACCCCGAACATAGCGTTACCTGAGTGGCCGACACCAAGGGCCGCTGACCTAGTTCGTGGAAACATCGCATATTCGTGCCTGCAGTAGCTCACCAGCGGAAATTTTAATTAGACAATAGGTATCATGAAATGTATAGACGCCTCAGTTCACAGGGCAACAAAATTCGGAATTAATACATATTACACGGTTTCACAGGACTACCCGATTGCAATACTGGGTTATGACATTAAAACCTTTTCTTAAATAAAACATTTTTAAAAATACATTAAAACAAATTGATAATATAAAAATATATTTTAAGCAATAAATTACGAATCATGCAAATTCATCCAGTAAAATCCCAACATTTGCAATTTTCTGGCAGCATTACCTAAAACGTGCAATATCGTGCAGTAACCCCCAAAACGTGCAATTTCGTGCAAAATAAAACTGGTATTAAAATAAGGCCCGTTTCATGATTCAAATTTCTGACAAGGTTTCATCCAATTTTAAGTTAGCAAACAAAGATGCAATTGCACGGGAATCCGGTCTTTAACGATATTAATTGTAAGTTACTTTTAACAACCTAAATTGCATTCGTTCCTCTTGTATCTTTTTATCCCCTTGTCTCATTTTGTCGCCTCTAAGAGAGCGAGAACTGAATATACCGGACAAGGATCTAGTCATAAGTCTCCACGGCCTCTACTTCCTGACTTCGTGGAGAAGCTGCCTCGTTTCTAAGATAAAGCGATTGAATTTGCCCGAAAGCAAAGTGATCTTGACGATAAGAATCATTCATTTTCTCTTGAGAACTTGGAGAATGTATTAGTAATTTATCGTAAGGCAAAATACGGTAGGAATAATTCTAACTATAAACAAACTTGTTCATAAATAGCCGCATAAATATCGCAAAATGTTCAATATTGATTCTACGGAATATTATTGACACTCTTATCTTTGAGAAATATAATGAATGGTCAAAAAGTGAGTTTTCTTGTAAGTTTCGAGTTTTATTAGTGCATATTCTACCATTTAAAGAGCCTAACAGATGCTGAAAGAACTGTTTTAGGCACCTAAAATGCATATTTTAAAACCTAAAAATCCACGGTATTCATCAGATATACCTATTATTTGTGATGTATTTTCATACTTTAAGTCTGAAAGGCATCTTGGTAATTGTCTATAACTTGCAATATTTGTGCCAAAACTATCACCTCCCAAGAACACATGGTGAAATCTTTAAACTCCATGTATTTCTTCGGCCCCTTAGCATGGACAAGATGACTTTCAGACTTAAAATATGAACATACGTCATTAAATGATCGGGGCCGTCCATCAATTACGTAACGTAAATTTCGAGAATTTTCAATACCCCTTCCCCCTTGTAACGCGCTTCCCTAACTCTATGAAAAGCAGCGTAAAGCTGCCTCAGCCCCCTCCCTCCCCCTTTGGCGTTACGTAATTTATGGATTGACCCCATACGGATACCTGAAATGGGTTGAAAATTTCATTTGAAACATTTTTGTATAAAGAAGTTATATATTTTTAATAATAAAATGTTAAATGTGATGTGATCTTTAATTGAACGTGAATGATTGTTTAAAGGAGAAAAAATAGGATAAAAGATATTATATGTAAAACACCGTTGGTTGTATTTTGTATTTTCAAAAGTATTTTAAAATACTATTTTGTATTTTGTATCTAAAATACTTCTATGAAAGTATTTTGTATTTGGTATCTAAAATACTTTCGGCGAAGTATTTTGTATTTTGTATCTGAAATACATTTTTCAAGTATTTTGCCCAACCCTGGTAATGTCCTTTCCTGCCAGTATGGTATTTCTACTCTTTGAGTCCGATGTTTAAGGTAAGAAGTTATCCAATCTAGGGCAATACCACGAATTCCATACGAAGGTAATTTTGAGAGCAAGATCTTATGGTCAATAACGTCAAAAGCTTTCGAGAGATCTAAGAATATTCCAATAGGTACTTCATTTTGGTCTATTGATGAAGCAACATCTTTGAGAAAAGAAAAAATTGCAGTTTCCGTAGATTTTGATTTTCTAAAACCGTGTTGTGAGTCTAAAAACGCTCTGTTTTTCTTGAGAAATGTTTCCATTCGTAAGTAGAAAATCCTTTCTAATATTTTTGAGAAAACTGACAAAAGAGAAATTGGCCGGTAATTTTGAATATCATTTTTGTTCCCTTTTTTAAAAAGTGGCTTAATTTTTGCTGTTTTGAAAATATATGGAAATATTCCTGTACATAAAGAAGCATTGAAAATGTGAGTTAACGGATGTATAAAGGCAGGTGCACAAGTTTTTAATAAACAATCCGGAAATTCATCTAAACCAGATGAATATTTATTTTTTAGTTTACTGACTATTCTGAGGATTTCGTTGGGAGATGTTTCGGAAATAAACATCGTATCTGAAGTTTTTTGGGAAGTGTAAAATGTTGAATTTTGTGATTTTAGTCCCTTCGTGAGATCAGACGCAATTCTGGAAAAGTGTTTGTTGAAGAGATTGGCAACTTTTTCCGGATTACTCGTTTCTCTTTCACTATCCTTTAAAATAACATCTCTACAAGGTATCGAGATGAGGTGGTTGTATTTTTTACGATATCCCACATTGCTTTAGTTTTGTTACTAGCGCTCAAAATGTCCCTGAATATTTTTCATTATTTTTGCCTGAACTATTACTTTTCTTAAAATTCTTTTATATTCTCGGAAGTATATATGGAAACCGGGTGATACGTTATGATGTTAGAATAAAGTAAAGCGTACGTTTGTTTTTACACGATGTTCTAATTCCTTGTGTGATCCAAGTATTACTTTTGCTTGAAATGTTTAATTTTCTCTTTTTAAGAGGAAAGCACGCGTTAAAATGAATTGAAAGCATGGAGAAAAATAAATTGTATTTATTATTTGTGTCAACAGCGTTATAAACTGCGTCCCATGATTCCTTCATCAAGTAGTCCGTAAATAATTTTATATTAACTTTAGTGAATGCTCTGCACATGCGTGTAGTATTTATTGTGTCAGTGTTTATGTTCTTAGTAATTGTAAGAATTTGTGCATCGTGGTTACTGTATCCTAGATTATTCGTTATTATTTTATATGTAGTTGTGGTTTTGTTAATTATAATTTGATCTAATGCTATTTGTGATTTAAGCGTATTCCGTGTAGGTACATTCACTGTAATGTCTAAATTAAAAGAATGAAGTAAATTGAGAAACTTCTCTTTTTCGTGGGATTCGCTCAGAAAAATCAATATTGAAATCTCCACATACAACAATGGATTTAAAAGAGAGTTTACTAATTTTGTTCAGAATTATCTCTAGATTTTCCAAGAAAGTGAAATAATCTGAAGCTCGCTTTGTTGGAGGTCTGTAAAAGCAAAGTAAGATAATTTTGAGCGTAGTAAGATGTACTACTGTTGTTTCAAAAACTTTTTCAACTGCACATAAATTGAATTCTGACAAGAAGGTAGAATCAATATAATTTCTTATGTAAATACACGAACCTCCGTAAGCAGGGCCCTTATTTGATTCCTTCGCTCTGCAATACGATCCTGCAAGGTAAAAGCTAGGAATTTGGAGTGTGTTTATATCATTTTGAGACAACCAATATTCTGTAAAGCAAAAAACATCTATTTGTCTTAGATCACATTGTAATGCTGCCTCGATAAATTCAATTTTATTTGAAAGAGATTGCACATTATGATGCATTATTCGAATCTTTTGCATGTACCTACACGGATGTTTTTCTGCTGCATCTGACTGTAGTTGCTATTTATTTATTTCATTTTTACCTCGAGTGCGTGGTCGAAGGAAGTATCGTGTCCCAGCAGTGACAAGAGGTGAGGAAGGAGGGGTGACAGATGTAGAGGAATGAATAGTGGGAGAGGTAATACACGGATTAGGTTCAAGGAATAAGGTAATTGGGTCCAAAGGGGTCCCAGGGGATGGAAGAGAACTAGGAGATGTGGGTGGGGATGGGTCTTGGGCAGGACACTGCCAAGTTTTGTGAAATGATGTGTTTTGCAAGCTCACTACCGAGTGCATGTTTTCCGACAAGGTTCAGGTGAAGACCATGTCGGGTGAAGTGTTTTTCTGAGAGAAAGTTTAGCTCAAACAATTTAACATGTGTGTCTCTCAGATGCAGTTTCAATTGGTTGTTTGCGTGACTAATTTCTTTGCATAGTGTGGGCTTGTTGTACCAGAAGGGCAGAGTCGAGACTACAATGTTCGTGTTTTGGGCGGCACGTTGTAATTTGTCAACATGTTCTTCAGGCGTAAAGTGACCACCCAAATTAATGTCATTCTGTAATCTGATACAAATAAGGCTGTAAAATAATTTAGCAAACAGGATGCTACTTATTAGCAGCAAATAAACGTTTTGTTTCCGAAATTAAAAACCTTTAACCCAATTTCCCCATCTCGCACGCTTAGTTTCAATTGCACAACCATGTTGAGATTTGCAACATTCCTTGTGTTATCTTATCTTAATTAAGTTTTCATATTAAAAACATACCTTGCCAATTTGTACATAATTCAGTTACCATCCTCCATGAAAAGTGAAATAAATAATACGTGCAAGATCTTTAATAGAATATTTGCTTTTAGTGCGACTTCATGCTAGAAAAACGTGGGGAATGAATTTATTCTCCGAAATGTAGTTGGAATGACGAAGGAATGACTAAGGACAAATTTATTTATAAATTACTCGTGTATACCACCACTACTAGACCAGTACTAATGACATCTGTACTCGAGTAACAAGGGCGATGCGAAGGGAGTATCCCGATAACCGGCCTAGTGTTGGTAACGATCGTTCTAGATAATAGCGATGTGGCAACTAGCTTTCGCGCGCACAGCGGTCTCGGCGAGCTGGTCGTGTCACCCAGAACTATCGGAACTGAAAGTCTTTGTGTGCAGCTCTGGTAGAAATGTATATGATGGTGAGTTGAAGATCTCGCTTACTACTGGACTCGAATCTTAATAAAATTGACAATGGACGGCGGTAAATAATTACTATTACTACAACTAATAATAAGACAGGTAATTCTATTCAGCTTAGGAAACGGATTTTGAGGAATATATTAACGTCTATCTATATCATTATAATTGTACAAATATCCTGCCCTTATTTTTAAAAAGCAGACACATCAATAATATGCTTTTAAGTAATTCATTTTCTTTAACGCTTCGACCCATATTGGGGTCTCTACCAAATGCTATATCTTGAGACCATGTGTGTAAAAAGATTTGGTTAAAATTACTTGTTATTATTAATAAAATTACTTAACTGATTTTTCATGAAATTTTAATTCAAGGCCCATATAATTTGCTTTTGTGTCTCGCTTTAGACGATCAGTTTGCAAAACGCAGAAATAAACAACAGTAACATTAACAATACAATATAAATATTTACACATTCACACTTAATAAACTAAAATTTCAATAATCTTGTCCACGCTTGCCTGGCATAATTTTATATTTAGATTACTATAAAAGTTTAACTTTTAAATATATTATTTTTATTAAAGAAACCTTGGTCTTCCCTCCGAATATTGTTAGTAACATTTCTTGTTTCTGATTATACCATCGCATCTTTGCGGCGAAAAAACTCCTACCAACTTCCAAACACATACAATATTCACTAACAACTCTTTCAACTAATTTCTAAGTAATATTAATTATTAACGCGAATTTAAATCGTTCATGCTACAGTTAATCATTGACAAAGTGTTCCTCTCCTCATGGTGCTTGCTACTGAAAGTCCTAATATGCTAATTTTCCTGTCACAAAGTCGTTTATTTCTGCCGCTACATTGCAATACTTTCTCTCTACTTCGTAAACGTAAGACGAGAAAGCAAAAAAAAAAAAAATGGAACTTCACATTACATTTTTATCGGCGTCTTCCTACAGCTACATTTTTTTGAGTTATTTCACCGTCGATAATATTTACATTAGCGGCGATTTGTTTACAGTATTGCATTTATGAGTACATTTTATGAGTATTATTGCTTTAAATGTTGTCGTATTCAGTTTCTCAGAAATTCAACATTTTTCTGTGAAAATCAGCACAAAATTCCACATTTTCAGAAAAGCTCAATCGTCATTTTCTCAAAAAGGCTCCAAATGTTTTCTTCAAACTTTTGTACGTATAGTGCTAATTTCACTGTTTAAGATGACATAAAAGTAATTTTGCTGTATTCTTTTGTTTTTTTCAAAATTTACACAAATGTATTTTTTTAGATATCTATGACGCCTTTAATAAGTACATTTCTAGCAATTTGTATACATTATTGAATTTGTAAGCGCAGGTGCTTTAAAAGACTTTCAATGAAGTTTTTCAAAAACTCGAAAGATTTCTGTGAAAAAGAGTTTGAAATTTGGCATTTACACTAGAGCTTTAACGCCATTTTCTTAAGAACGGCTCAAAATTTTTCAATGAAAACTGCCACGTAGGACGAGGTTTTATTTTTCTTTAATATTCTTAAAGTAATACTTCATTTCTACTATTATTAAACCAAAAAAATTGACAAAATTTCAAAAAATGTACTTGGAGGCAATCGATGGCAGCTGTCAAGAGTCCAAATAGCTAGCCCAGACCAAAGAAAATAGAAAACTAATACGAGAAAATCTATACCATTCTATAACATTAATAGTTATACGCGTGCTCGATCTGGATTAATGCAATTAATACTAACATCAAGAAATCATACGTTTTCTAAAACCCGTATTTAAAGATAATCACCAACGCTTCTTTGTTCTTTACTAGCGACCAACTACACGAAGAATTAAACATCGAACCCGTACCCAACCTTAAAAATTTTCTTTCCGCTAATTTTTATTTTTTCATAGCACAAATCCCCACATTGAATTCATCGTATCTCGGCCGAAATCAAGTACAAGCGGCTATAATTAACGACGAATTGCATCCCCCACGTAATAAATAAATTGCCGAAATTGTCATATATAAGTAGACTTATTAACTTGGTACTTTATTTAAGCATAGGACGTAACTTAGGGTAAGCATCTAAAACATATGTCTATTTGATCTATGTATCCGATCTGCGTAATAATCCGTTATAAGTATATAGTAACAGGACATAAACAGATCATCACTTATAAAAAATAATCTCAAACACGTGGGTAAATTTAGGTGTGTGAGCGAGGTGATCGCATTGTAGTTTAAACGTTGTGTTACATCATTTCACTAATAAATTGCCAATAACGGAGTCTAAACATGTTCACTCTACGATAATTTACATATTGACATTACAATCTCGCTAGCTTTCAAAAATATAAATATTATTGATGCCACGCACGTCAGCGTTTGGTTGTATTCCTGTCTTTTAATATAAACTCAGAATGACTATCACTCAGTGACAGATTCATGTTTGGAGAACGTGAGTATATTAAACGATTTAGAATTGCATGTAGGTAAGCGACATTTATTCCATCGGTAAATAACATATTTTCACTAATTAAATTCAAATTACATTAATTATTTGTTTGACAGTTTTGCGAGATGCAAATGGAAAAATAAATGAAAGAGTATGGATACCATTTAGTGAGATTTAAAATATATTGAATGTCTTATAGAAATGTGTTATATCTTTATATATTCGTTTTTTATAATTACTAAAAAAATTTAATTTAAGAATTTTTATGCAAAACAGCAGATAATATTTAATCCTGAATTATCGTCAAAAAATTGAGACTTTAAAATGTATACTTACATTTTACAAATTAAATAACTTAACATTAAAATTGAAAATGTAACTAAAACATGTACTTTGTTTAGAGAATCATCAATGAATTGTTAATATTAAGAACATTTTCTAAGGCTTTCATCCAGCTAAAGACCGGTTACCCCTCTACGTCCCGATGAGACGTATATTCAACCATACACGAGACACGAACACATTTGCGGCCTCCTCTGATCTGGGGTCAGCAGAACGCGAAGCCCTCCGCAACATCACATGCATGAGAGACAAGGGACAAACAATCAAGCCTAAGGCGGGTCTCAAACTCGCGACCCTTCGGTCCGAAGCGTTGAGTAGGTTCACGCACTTAACCACCTCGGCCATCCAGGTTGGCTTATATTAAGTTGATATTTATGAATACCAGAGTCGTGAAGGACAAATCTGATTCTGAACTGAACAGTCCGAATTTTTTATGAACTTGTTGCTGAATTCGAGAAGCGTTGTCAACAGACGTGAATAGTATATTGCTAAGTATTAAGACACATCTGATTCGGAATACCTAAAGTGAGGATATGAAAGGTTTTAGAGTTCTGAAAGCGATAAAACTGATATTTGTTCTTTTGAAGCGAAAAGGTAGCAGAAAGCGGACGGTGAAAATATTAACACACGAATACTGATAGCTTGAAGAAAGACTCAATACCCACAAAATTATATAAAGAGTGGCTTTTGAATATTATACCTCCATAACCCTGTATTACTAATACAATAAGTTGTTTAAAAACGAGTCGGTTTGCTGATCGGCCCGTCGAAGTGTGTCGAACCACATTGTCGTGAAGAAATGCAGAGATGGTTCTCAAGTGTTCCATTCTCTTTCTCTCCATTTCATGTCACCTTCATTACTTTATCACCCTCTTTTCTTCCTTTCTAACCTCTTCAGTATGCTGAGCACCTTGCCATGGTGTTTGCTGTGCATGGTGATTCGTGTGAAGGCGCATGGGTGACCTGGGAGATCAGGGGCCTATGGGTACTCATTCGTAAGCCACCTTGACGCTGGAACCTCGGGGTAGACAGTGGGGTCTGTCTAACTCACGGGAGTTCGCCCAACGAACAGTGAGTCCTGATGACTACGGCAAGGTACGTCCTTCGCACTCCAATTCTCTGCATTTGAGCCATTGAGAGCAAAAGTGGGGAAGTCAAAAAACATACATTCTGGAAAATAACTTGTTAAAGAAAAACGCTGTAAAACTATAATGCTAAGAACTAAATTACCTAAAATGATATGAACGTGTTAAGAAGATATACCTTTAACTTACTACAACAACTTACACGTATATGGTAAAAAGAATTTTCCCCATTCACGGACAAAATTGGTATTCGGTGTCTCTCAAAATGTTACAAACTTCTAGGACATGTAGAGAGGCCACAAATGATCACATTCTGCCAGTGAACTTGAAATGATAAATTCCATACCCCGGGATTAATGCATTTATACGTGTGACGTTTGCCCCTGTTGTTTAGGCAATTCTTTACTCTCACATGTTCTGCAGCTTATGTCCTAACGCAGTCAACGAGATTTTATATACTTGCCGGATATCTGTGCATTCGGAATTGCTTAATATCAAAGTGCAAATGCCACATGTATAATTACGATATATGATTTTTTTTATTATATGTTAAATAGCAGAAATGCATTATTATAATTCTCCATTATTGCAATGCGTATGTAATCATATAACACTAATTTTTATAACAGGAACGTCGATTATTTCGGTCCCATTTTATACGTCTTAATGAGAGTTTACTCTATTAAAAGCTTTTCGGTCGAGCAATAGATTTTACAGTGGAATCGTCGTCTTCCTGTTGACATTATGAACTTTAACCCTCGAGCGGGCGCGCTGTTGCACGGAGTGCAACACGCATACATTTTTGCTTCTCATTAATATTAACGGAAAATTTCGTTGCTGAGGACGGAAAGTATTCCAACAGCAGAGTATTAGTCATCGAACTGTGTTGGTAATATGTCTGTCAAACCGAACGATAGCAGTTTCCTGGCGCCTTTTGTCGCAGCCTACGCTTTCCGTTGCACTCCGTGCCACGCGCGCCCGGTCCAGTGAGTCAACGCGATACTGAAACCCCTCGCATGGCACGTCTTCCTGCTATCAGACGTTTCTCGCAACAGATCGTATTGCGTCCATTCAAGCGATATTGCAATGAGTGGCATCGTTGTCAGTTCCCAAAAAGACGCTGATATAGTAAGTTCTTCGCCTATTCAAGTGAGAAAAGCGTTTAGATCTCTTTGTGAATGATGTAAGTACACTTGCCAAATTCTTTACTCGTGTCTGATAGATAAAGACCTACAGCACGCACTAACTCCAATAACACGAAACCATAATATTATGAGATTTGCATTTTTTTTAAATTTCCAATATTCCTCGTTTATATAGGTCTCGCAATGTGAAGGATGAAGATATTCAACGAATTCTCGAAGAGCTCTCGGATGATGAAGTTGAAATATGTTTTGATGAGAGTTCTGGCAGCGGTGATGAAGAAGTAATTGAAGAAGATGATCATTTGAGTAATTCGGAATTATCTGACGACAGTGAAAGTGAAATTATTAACTACCATATCGGAAATGACTTCTTCACCGGCAAGGATAAAAGTTACGTGTGGAATAAGAGTCCTCTGACCAAAACTTCAAATTAGATCTAAAAATATAGTGAAAAGTGTTACCAGGGCCAAAATTGTGCGCAAAGGATGCTCTAAATGAAATATCGGCATTTCACAAGTTCATAGACCTTGGAATAATAGACAAGATTGTATTGTATACAAACATGTACATTGCAAAACAAGAAACTTGAAGTCCAGTATTCTCGTGAAAGAGATTCTTCAAGAAACAGACAGAACGGAAATATTAGCGGTGATTGGCATGCTTTACTTGATTGGGACGAAGAAAGGGCAGCATGCTAATGTCCAGGAGCTGTGGCAAACAGATGGAAGCGGAATGCAAATTGTGAGGGCTGCTTTTAGTTACAAAAGATTTTTGTTTCTTTTACGGTCTATCAGATTTGATGACAAGGAAACGCGGCATGCTCGGCAAGAAAATGATAAGCTTTCTGCTATTCGAGAAATATTGGAGGAGTTCACAGAAAACTGTAAAAAAAATTACAGCTTAAGTGAATTTGTTACAGTGGATGAAATGCTTCACACATTCAGAGGAAGGTGTGGTTTTGTTCAGTACATTCCAAACAAACCTGCACGCTACGGTCTAAAGATTTATGCCTTATGTTGTGCCAAACGTTTTATACTGGGAACCTAGAAGTGTACTGCGGAAAGCAGAAGGAAGGGAGCACTTACCAAATGTCAAATTCTCCGGATGATATTGTTGTGAGACTAGTTTCACATTTACATAAGACCAACAGAAACGTGACAACAGACAATTACTACACAAGCTATTGTTTGTCAAAACGGCTGTTAGATATTGGTTTGACAACATTAGGGACTTTGAAAAAAAACAAAAAAGAAATACCTCCAGAATTTCTACCAAACAAACACGTGAAGTAGAATCCTCTACTTTTGGATTCCAGAAAGATTTTACTCTAGTTTCTTATGTGCCCAAGAAAAGTAGAGCGGTCGTGCTTCTTTCAACAATGCATGACAAACCTGACATTGACTGTGATACGAGAAAGCCATGCATCATCATGGATTATAATGCTACAAAAGGAGGAGTGGATACTGTGGATCAGATGTGCAGTTGGTATTCCGTGTCAAGAATTACTAGACGGTGGCCAATGTCTCTTTTCTTCAGAGTTTTGGATATTGCAGGTGTGAATGCACACGTTCTTTTGAAAAGCAACATGCAAGACTGCGTAAGAAGCCGCAGAAAATTTTTACACAATTTGGCATTTTCGCTGTTTCCAAGACCATATGGTTAGAAGAGCAAAAATTTCTTCACTTCCTTTGGACATTCGTGCATTTCTGAGCCGGTATAGCAAGGAAGAGTCCACAGAAGAGCAAGACCAAACAGAAACGCGGCAAATGCGTGAAGTGCGGCCGGGTGAAGAATACGACAACAACACTCAGATGTCAAATGTGTGGACAATTCACTTGCAGACAGCATGCAAAGTGTATTTATCACTGCATCACATGTTCTAATACTGAATAAATCATATTTTGAAGTTATGTAAGTTTACCATTTGTAATTACGCAAAGGAGTTTTTAAAAATTGTGTTACTCGTAGAAATAAAAAAAAATATTAATGTTACAACACACACTCATTCTAAATGTGTTAAATATTATTATACTATAGTTATATAATAAGATATTTACTCGCCATGCATGTAAAATAGAAAAATCATGGTGTTGCACGCAGTGCAACGCGCGCCCGCTGGTGTGACTAAATTAGGCGCGCCCGCTCGAGGGTTAAGCACAGCATAGCGTACAGAAACCGAAAGCAATCTTTTTTTATTTTTATTTATTTATTTAAGTCGAATGAACAACGAGGGCATTAGCGACCACTATTGGATTTAACGTCATAGTGTAAGGATGAAACGATATGGTGATGATGGGGGGCGAAAAGACGACCACATACAACCATGCACGAGGCGGGACTCGAACCCGCGACGCCTTGGTCCGAGATCACTACGGCACTGCTGACTTAGCGGACTCGGCCACGGGGTAGGCAAAAGCAGTCTTGTTTTTCTACGCATGCGCACTTCGAGTTACACATGCGCAGATGCCCGAAAGTTGTTTAGGGTGGTCGATATATTGCTGTCGATTGCTGTACGCTCCGCTGGGCTTTAAGGCCGTGGTGAGATTAATATGAATATCGAGTGCTTAATTTATCGAATCTGTGACTAGCGATCAGATAATGTTATTCCATGAATCTTTGATGTACATATTTTCTCCCTTTCATTCATCCCCAGGTGTTATACACAACCCGGAATAGGGCACAGAAAAACGAGCCATGTTTCTCTTCCACGACTACACCCTAAGCTTTTTGCTTTATCATCAAACGGAAAAATATACCATAAAGCTCTGAACATAATACTTCTTTTACCCCCTTTAGATCGTGCCAATCGGTTAGTGTGCTAAGGTTGACGCTTTGGATTTATTTTAAACGCATCTGAATTTTCCTATTTCTGAGAGAATTGTCACCTTTATTATCAGCATTTAGACTGAACAGTGGGTAACATATAATTTTCAGGTATTTACTGTGAAGCGCTTACAACGAACTTTTTCGCATGAACCTAGTTCGATGAAACAAACTAATTAAATACATGGTTATTCTATATAAGCAGTACATAAGAGTATCTTAACCGTTTCGAGCTCTAATGCGAATAATATAGATCTTTTGTTTTCTTCTCTGTATTCTTTTAAGAATATTAGATATTTCATTAAATCAAAATGGTTTTAATTATATTAAGTGCTTAAAACGCATTTCCACTACTATTTATTTCAGTGTGTAGTCGTTCAGAAATCCAATAACGCAAAGCAATTGAAAGCAGCTTCCGACCTTTTGAGAGGTGTCTATAAAATCTTTAGATTTTGAGGAAATCAGGTAAATTCCTAGAACATCCATATTCATATTTTCCGATTTCCAAAAATTAAAAGACATCAATGCAACCTCCGGCTTTTGGGAGGACCCTACGGCTTCGTTAAACGCTAGTAACGCTTAAAAAATAAAAAAAACAAAGGAACAGTTTCGATTTTGACTGAATAATGTAAATATTGATTGTGTTATTCCATTTAGGTTGCCGCCCGAAACAACATGAATATTACGTGTTGCTGCACGAACCGACTGAAATCCGTGCATGTGTCGACTGAAATGGAACTCAGTGCGTCACTGCTTTACGACAGCTAATGCCATGTGGTAGCATGACTCCAAGAAAGAGGCGCTTGCCATTAAATATTTGCATAGTCACATGTTGAGTTATGGAAGAGCAACTTTTTTGAAAATCTTGGCTTGTAAAGAAATGTGTGTATACTAATATTTTATTATATTTGTGGATACTGTTTTTGTTTAAATATTTAATTCATTAGCGTTACAAGAGAGTATTTTATGCGTTGTTGTTCAGCAGTGTGCGTGCTAGTTTTGGAAAAACATTCTGTATGGTTTCGTTCAGCAGCCTTTCTAATTAGCACTAATCATACGTTCAGTAACAGGAAATTCTAGGTTTCAGGCCCATTTCAACATTTTTAAAACATTAACCATTTTTTAATGCCACTGGATTTAATTTAACAGATTTGAAATATTTCATTTCGTCAGACGTTATTCAGCTTAAGATAGACGTTTGAAACATCAGTGATTCAAAATTAAATTTAAATGAAAATCCATTATGCGACTCAGTAAATGTTAGATTATTTCGCGCGTTCTCCCTTTGTGATCCCTCCTCGGTTACTCGAACCCTATGCTCATTCACCACCCGTTAACACGCAGCAATGGGGAGATTTTTTTCCCGGGAGCTTCTGGTGATTCCCGCCACGCCAGCCTCACCATTCAGCCCTCCGTCGCTCCCGCCGCCATGTCTACGAACAATCCCCTATTCGCCCCGCCCCACTCCACCCAAGTCCCCGCCCCCGCCCCCGCCTCGCTCACCCTCCGCTCCGGCTGGAACTCGTCGCCGATGTTTCACTCTTGACTGCTTCGACGATCGCCGTAAAGCGCTCTTTTAACTAACGGACGGATTTAATATCTCTCTAATTCCCCATTTCCGAGGAGGGTCCCGGAGCTTTTTCCGACCACCCCTTCTCCCCTCGTCCCGGCCTCGACGCTCATAACTACGCGCTCTGCCGCCCCCGCGGCTCCCCCGGTGCTGCTGACTCCCCTCGCTGCCTAACGCCCTGTCGCCCACGTTCTAGCCGATTCCGTCCCTTCCGGAGCCCACGGCTCGCCAAATGAGACTCGCGCTGATCTAGCAAATTCTCCGCGCTCTGCTCGTAGTTTCTAGCCTTCACTGGTAGTACTTCCGTTTTCACAACAGTCACTAGAATCACCACCGGCTTAGGTGGCTCAGACATCAACTGATGTCACTGCGGTGGCTCTAACCGGAAGATCCTAGGGTAGGAGTCCCGACAGAGGCATGATTTTCGACACAAGTTACATAGCTAGGTCGAGGTCAGCCGCTGTCTGGAATGGAATTCTAGCGGCTGACTGCTTTGATTGGCAGTTTTTCCGATCAAAACCGGGATAATACCGGAGTAGTACCCTAATAGACGGACCACGCACGGGGCGCGATCCTTCTTTCCTCTTCCTTGTTTTATTCTCATCCCTTACACACACACATACACTTATAGCCATAATACTGTCACACACGCCTGGAGAACAGTGAGGAGCTTAGAGTTTGTCCCAGGTGAGGCGCTTCCACGCTGGTGGAAGATACCTGGATGGGAAAATGCTCGCAAGCCGAGGTATAGGTATGCGCTGGATCTCACCACCCAACGGAGATAATCACCGGCTCTTAATCGACAGAAATGTACTACACTTACGGAACTAATGATTATAGTAAATGCCGCGCCCGGAAACGCGAAAAAATCAATACTCCATCAAGTCAGGAGCTTCTCCTAGCTGTGGCGGTGTCATGCTGGTGGAAAATTCCTGGTTAGGGTAAAAATCCTCGCCAGCCGAAGTGTAGGTAGGCGCTGGATCTCACAGCTACAGCGGAGATTATTATCACCTCCCATTAACAAAAATGCACTACGCTTACGGGACTAATGATCATGGTAGATGACGCTCCCGGAAGCGTAGAAGAATCAATACTCCATCAAGTCAAGAGCTTGTCCTAGCTGTGGCGGTGTCATGCGAGTGGAAAATTCCTGGTTAGGGTAAAAATCCTCGCAAACCGTGGTGTAGGTAGGCGCTGGATCTCACTACCCAGCGGAGATTATTACCACCTTTCATTAACAAAAATGCACTACGCTTACGGGACTAATGATCATGGTAGATGACGCGCCCGGAAACGTAGAAGAATCAATACTCCATCAAGCCAACGCCAGGGGAGCCAGCAGCGATCGCCATCGCCTCCACGGCGGCGCACGCTCGTAATCTGTCCGTCCGTCTGGGGCGACCGCGGAGCGTTGCTCGGTGAATCTAATTTGCGAATCACACATCCAATCCCGCGCGCCGTTCCTCGATATTGGAAGGCGCGATAATAAAGCGGGACCATTCCGCGCCGAAAATGAATCAATGAATCACAGCGGAAGGTGGGTGAGGCTGAAGCACGAGTCGGTAGATTAGGCGACTTCCCCTCCCCACCCACTTCTCTCACGCCCTTCCTCGCCCTGGTCTGTCTTTACTCGTTTCCTCTTCGTTGCCTCTCGCTTTTCTCGTTATCCGTTCCCTTTTATTCGACTCCATTGTTCCTTTCCTCCCTTTCATCTTCTCCTCCCCTTTTCATCCCTTATTCTCTCTTCCTTCTGTTCATCTCCCTCTTCCCCGGTCCCATCATCCTTTTTCCATTCTCCCTTCCTCTTCTTCCCGCCATCCGCCCTCCCTTAGTCCTTCCTCAATTTATGTCCTTCGTACCCCGTTCACTCACCTCTAATGTTCCCTCCTCACAAACTTCCCTTTTCTACTCCCCGTTTCTCCTCACACCTTTTTCTCTTGCTCACTTACCTAACATCTCGTCACTTTTCCCTCTACATTTCTTCGTAGTATCCTCAATATCATCATTCTGCCCGTTCCCTCACCACCACACTATGCAACGCTCTACTAGAACACACGGAAGGTGGATTTATTTAAATCCGATTGCTATGCATCAAGGTTCCGAAGAATAGTGCTTTACATAAAGAGTGTTCAGGTTTACCTGCACCAAAAACAGCATGAAATGCCCTACCCAATGACGAACAAGAACATTATAAACATGAAAAATATTACTTATGACACAAAAACATCATTATCTTCTAAGAAAAAGTGTACACCTCCTTTACCCAGTACTGTCCAACGCTCGGACGAAACTAGGAGCTAATGTATTCGGTGGTGTGGTTCAGGCTATTTGTTTCGTACTATGCTACACCAGTGCGCTGTCTACACTTTCATCGCAGAGGTAACTAAGGGTGTGTAGTCTTATAGCTATAGCGACGACTGCCATGGCCCGCGATGGGAGTCGTGTCTGCGAAGGTCCGAAGGTTCGAGTCCCAATGGTGACAGAATTTTCGGTACTAGACTTACGCACTTAATGCACTACACTTAGGGTACTATGACCATACCAGTTGACGCGCTCGGAAACTAACTGATCAATTAATCAACCGAACGGTTTAAATTTGCAAGCACAGTAAGGCGTAACGAACGTCGGATGTCTGCCTCTTGCGAAATGTATTTTGCGAGTTTGTATAGAAACATTATGTCAACGAGGTTATGCAGAAATTGTGTAACTCCTAATCTAGTGAATTAAATTTGAAAATATTTGGTGACGTCGTTGTTTATGGTCATCGCAACTCGTGATTTCAATTTGGTGCGCAGAAGTCAAACGTATTTTTGATATGGATGTATATTATTAATTTTCATATTTACCAAACTCAAAAACCTATCCTTCTAATCCCCCTAATTCTCAAAGAGTTTTTTCTGTCGTGATGTCGGTATCTTCTCATTAAATTTTTAATGAAAATCAACATACAAAAACGTTGAGACTGACGAATGATACCAATACCAATGCAGCAGATAGGCATGCGCTTTTTTAATGTATATGATATTAATTGAGAAACGTTTTGGTCTATAATTCCCGTCCTCAGTTGGGTTCAAAAACCTTCAATTGAAATTCCAACAATCATTAATGTTCATTCTATAAAAATTCCAGACATCAATGAGAAACGAGCTAATTGTAGATCGTATGTTTCCCGCTGCTTATTTTATCCCACGACCGACCAAATTTCCGTAATCATTCTTCATATTGCAATTCCCCACCGCAACCATCATTATTTTGCTTCTCTTGCGGTCTCATGCTGAGCCTAGCACGTTTGCAGGGTATTTGAGCCTCTTCTTGCACGCAATACTCCCTAAATACATCCACTCCCCGCCACTGTTCCCCGTTAGTACACACCGCAACTCCACAACGCCCCTCCCCTGTTTCATTTCCCACTATCCCCCATGTTTGCCCTCCCCCGTCACTCCCACTTCATCTCTGGCCTCCGCCGACGTCTCCGCCCCCGTCGCGCCTTCTGCCCCGGTGCGGCGCGGGCCAGCGTTTCCGCGTTCCCGGGAGCCCCCTTTCGAATTAATTAACTCAAGAAATTACTCTAAATGAACGCCATTTAATTACTTCTATAGCAATTTCAATTTAACATGCACTGGTGCAGCGTGGGGGACGAACCGAAAATAAGCGCGGCGGGCCGTGACGTGGCGAGCGTAATCAGGAGGCGGATAGGAGGCAGCGGCTCACGGCCCACGGCCCGCGCTGTGCAAACGCTGGGCGGGGGTGGAGCGAGTGGGATGCCGGGCAGGAGGAACCGGTTGAACGCTCACAAGCGCTGGGTAGAAATAATTATCGCCAGAAATAACTAATAAATAATTACATGTTACGAAATATATGTTTTTGAATAATAATAATTATACATGGAGAATGAAGCCAGCTGATAGTCAAAAGGAAGAAATTATGTTTATTGTAACAAAACAAAGATATATAATGAATTAGTTTACGTTTGCATTGTACACATTTTAAAAAATATTTAAATAACGCCTGTAACAAGTAATGTACTTCAGCTTCCGCGTCAATGACCCCCATCTCGATCAGGTTTTTTGTCCAGTTTCCCTGATCCATTGAGCAAATGCTGAGATGGACCCTTGTTTTGCTTCTGGATGTAAATGTAGCTTCACTGTGCGCACGTTTTGTTGAGCACTCCTTTTGCTTGTAGTTTATTTACCGTTGAAATTGATTTTCTATAACTCGGGGGACAAACATTTTTCAAATATTTTTATTTTTCTAAAATAATTATTTTCTAAATTCATTTTTTTCGTGTTTTTTTTTTATTCTGGCCCTCAAGAAAATGTGCGCAGATAAATCTTTCCCCACACGTCATATACAGTTTTTACTGTTTTTGACAAATAAATAAATAAATCGGAAGCAGTTTTAATAGCTGTTCAAGTTCAGGAATTGAGAACACGATATTATGATAGAGCGGTTCTCAAAATTTTCCAAGATGACAAATGCCGCATTTGCTAGGAACAAGTAGAAGCCATATCGTCTCAGCTTGTCCAATTCTAGCAAACACCGAATACTTGAAAATGCACAGCAGGTTGTGTAGTTACCAGCACTGACAGATCTGTATCGCCCTCGAAATTCCAAACACATGTCCCAAGTGGCACGAACACTCATCACAACCGGTGCAATCTGTTGGACTCTATAGAATAATGAACGACCAACAAATTCAAACGGATCGCACGGTAGCAGCAAACAAAACGGATTTGGAGAAAAAAATCGTTACTTATATATGTCTACTTTTAGATATTGCTGTGCCTTGTGATCAAAATGTCGTGACCAAGGTGGCAGAAAAACGTCTTAAATACAAGAGTTTGGAAATCGAGAGCACCTAATTTGGAGCGTAAAAGCACAGGCCGTTCCGATAGTTCTGGGATTGGTTCCGTAAAATTTGTGTAAGAACTTGGTTAAACTTCCAGGTCATTAAAAAGACTGGGATGTGCAAAATATTGCTTTATTTGGGACAGCTCACATTTTGCGCAAAGTATTGTAGAGGCACCGTCAGTCCCTAGTTCTGCTCCTTAGGTAACTGGTTGCATTTTGGAGTAGATTTTATATTCAGCCGATTCATAACATCTTTAGTCGTGGTGTAAAGGAATAATAATAGTAATAATGATAATAATAATAATAATAATAATAATAATAATAAATTTATCCCCAAACAATTGAAATCAACAAAACTAAAGTACTACAACTAAAAATACCATACAGAATACATCATGAACTACAAAAATCAGTCATTTTATACAATTGCCATATTGTGAGCAATTTTTAAACTCCTAACAGAAGGTAAATACTAAGTAAACATCTGTAAATTACTGTACATACTGTATAATATTTTTTCTTTCCTGTATGATCTCTAGTGCATATGTCTGAAATTATTTATAAAAATGTATGAATTCTTGTGTTTGATAGCACCGAATTTGTACAAAATAACTAAAATGAAAATTGAGAAAATAAAACAATATTAATAATAATTATTATTATAATTATAATTATAATATCCGCTCCCACAGCGCACACGATTGCGGTTGCCGTCGTCTGCGCTGAGGAGGCTGCAGGCTACAACCCGGGATAGTCGTGGAGGTAATTGTAATTGTCCCTCATCATCCTATTATCACACAATTCACAACTCAAGGTTAACAATCTTGTTTAATCAATGGATACTGCCGAAAAATTTGATCCTCATAATGAATAAGAACACGTAAATTTCTTAAGGATAAATGTGATTTGGCCTCTGAGGATTACGTGTAGCGTGGTCTTAGATAGTCGATAATTGCAATTCTAAGTATGCAAATAGCTTCATAACTTGAATCGAAGCTTAACTATTAATTATGAGCCCCCAAACTGTGTGTTACACTAATGCACGCCCAACGTTTTGCGTGAGTAAAACATGCTATTCTGCTAAGCATTGAGAATATAAACAATCGAATACACACATCAATTTTTTCGTCGAATATTATTTGTTTCTATTTCTTCAATTTAATTTTCCTTGTTTCTAGTTACTAACGTATCTATCTATTCTACGGAGTATTGATCCCCCAGTACCAATCCTGCACCACCACCCCGCATGTCCTAGACATGACTCCCAGAACTCCGGTCACTACAAAACGCCAAATTAAATCCTTTGTCAACATCAGTTTTTGTTTTAAACAGATTTAATGAAAGTGTAAGAAGTAATTCCCTATCCAGCAGCAGCTCACGTAGTAGAGTTTTGTGACTATTTTGTCTTATAAAATGTTAAAAACTGTCTTCCATTCTTAGGGTATATACAGGCGAGTAATTTCAAGGTTGTAAAAAACACGGTGTTCCTCTTAATATTAGCAGTAATTTTTTCCTTTTCCGTTTTCGTCTCAGAAGCATGTACAGTAAGTGGCCAAATTATTAGGGGCAGGACTCAGATTTTTGTCTTTCATATTTTAACTGCTGTTTTCAAACAAATTATTTGATTTTGGTATTATTTATTCATAAGATTGTATTATTAAAATCATAAAAACTATACAGTATTTAGGTAAAGCTATTTTTAGATCGAATTAATACTGGTGCTTTTGTGACGCCACCCTTTGATGCAATTACAGCAAATTATTATATATTTACGCCACCCTTTGATGCAATTACAGCTAATTTTTATATCAATGCAACGCAACACGCTTTCCTCACAGGCTTTTCCATTTTGTTGCAGTTCAGGATTATGACGCCATTCTTTGTTGGGAATTTGAATTATGTGGCTCTTGGTAGTGATCACTTGCTTGGCGATCGGACGTTTGGTGAGTTCCCATAAGTCTCTATAGGGTTCATGGCTGGCGAGTTCCCTGGGCAGAGCAAAACGGTAATCTTTTCTGCCAGGAATGCAGTAATACTCCAGACTTTGTGGCATGATGCTAAATCGTGCATAAAAAGGTATACTTAATCACCAGGCTTAATCACCATTCTTCGAGCTGTGACTGTAGCAGAGTTTCTATTACTCGCTTGAACTAGTCTTGCCTCATGGCTCGTGGTTCCTTCTATGATGTATACGCACCCCATTCACCTTTTGCTGAGATCATAGTCCAGAACATGAGTCTAACCTCACAATATGACCTCTTCACTTGATTGATATAATGCACTAGCGTTTTAAATGTATGAAAAGATTGTCGAGTCTGCGACAGGCATATTTCAGTGTTGTCTGTTGCATGAGGCGTGGTTTTGTGATAGGGTGACGAACGATCAGGTTCTTTTACACTAAACGTCTGCCGACTGTCCATTTGTAAACTGTTACTCACTCAGCATTTATCATTTTACTCAGACGGGCAACAGTCTTTTACGATTTTTGAGGCATATCCTACGATCGATACGAAGATTCTTGAAGAGAACCCTGATCCTACGATCGATACGAAGACTGGAGATCCTTTTCCTGCCTCATTTACGCACAAGACCTGTTTCCAAGAGCAATTTTGGCAAATTTGGAGTATTTTCAATACCCCCCTCACCCTGTAACGCTCACGTAACGCGCACTTAAAACCCCCTAAACAATTAAGCAATGCTTTCGTCAACACCCCCTCCTTGTGAGTGCAAGAAATGGGTGCACGTTGTTAGTGAAGGAAGGACGCATAGGCGAGAAAATGTTTGATCACAAGCCGTCATCGGTGAGAGTCTACTGCACCAATTTAAATGGATTTTAGAATAAACTACATTCCAGTTTTGAATATCTTCTTCGCAATCATATAGATTCAATAAAAAATTGATGAAAAATGTCTTCATTTGTGACAATTTACATCTTATATCTTTGATTTATTTTTGTTTTTAAATTTATTTATTTATTTATTTATTTACGTCAAAAACAGTTAAAAACTGCGTATGACGAGCTATGGGGAGAAGTGAATTTTGTGCACGTTTTCATAATTCTGTGGTCTCTATCCTAAACCATATTCTAGTCGAATTTTGAATACAGGAAAAAGAGCAGTTTTTTCAAGTTTTGTTGACAACAATATTCGTTCCTATATAATAAAATATATTTTCAAAGGTAAATTAGCTATAAATTTCTGCCCTGAACCCTCATGTTCTTCATGAAAGAATAATACTTTTTGCCGCGATAATATGAAAAACGATAATTTGAATAACTATATTTCCCACTGAATTTCAGAAGACGTGCACAAATAATGAAGTTACATTTATGTCCAGAAGCAAAACAAGGGACCATCTCAGCATTTGCTCAAGGATCAGGGAAACTGGACGAAAAAACCTGATCGAGATGGGGGCCATCAATCCAGAAACTGTGGTACAATACTTGTTACAGGTTATTTAGAATTATACAGTCCAAATGATAAATAATCACATTAACTATCATTGTTAAAATTAATTCTACTTTCCTTTTTGATGCTCGGTATAGTCTCGAATTGTATAGAAACAGTTATGCAGCAGAAAAGATTTTACTTGGGACTTTGGACTTTTCTATTGAATTTAATCGTTTAATGTCTTCTGGCAAAGTGTTGTAGAGTAATGTACATGAATTGTATGTGAATTTTTTGTAGTGAGCTGTTGATACTGCCACCTGGTGAATATGATTACTACGTCGTGTGTTATACTTATAGACATCGGCGTTTGCTGAAAATATATTCCCGTCCTTAAGTCATTTTTGACAAAAACTACTGATTCGTAAATCAGGAGACAAGGTAGTGGTAAAATTCCTAGATTAATAAAGAGTGACTTACAAGAATCACGTGGGTTGGATTTGCTTATTATTCGTACAATTCTTTTTTGTAATCTGAAAGTCTGTGAACTATAAGATGTGTTTCCCCAAAATATTATGCCATATCTCAGGCGGGAGTGAACATTGGCAAAATATACACAACGAGCTGTATGAAGGCTGACGGAATTTGATAAGAATTCTGAACGCGTAGCATAATGAGCTTAATTTTGTGTTCAAATTCATTTAAGTGGGCATTCCATTTGAGGTTTGACTGAATTGATAGACCTAAAAATTTTGTTACATTAACATCAGTCAATGGCACAGCCGTTCATTTTCAATGGAGTACAGAATTTTTTATTGATATGGAAAACTGCATTGAAACTGTTTTATTTTCATTTACTTTTAATTTGTTATTACGGGAACCAATTTGAAACGTCTGATATTGTACTATTTACGGTTTCTTTGTTGCAAAGAATATTTGTATCATCCGCAAAGAGAACTATTCTCCCGTTTCGAATCGCTAAGGGCATTCATTTACGTATAATAGGAAGGG
>JAHLJT010008446.1:247928170-247947911 GCA_031308135.1 Acheta domesticus | reverse complement strand
TTTATTTAAATTTATTTATTTATTTATTTATTTACGTCAAAAACAGTTAAAAACTGCGTATGACGAGCTATGGGGAGAAGTGAATTTTGTGCACGTTTTCATAATTCTGTGGTCTCTATCCTAAACCATATTCTAGTCGAATTTTGAATACAGAAAGAGAGAGTTTTTTTCGAGTTTTGTTGACAAAATATTCGCTCCTATATAATAAAATATATTTTCAAAGGTAAATTAGCTATAAATTTCTGCCCTGAACCCTCATGTTCTTCATGAAAGAATAATACTTTTGCCGCGATAATATGAAAAACGATAATTTGAATAACTATATTTCCCACTGAATTTCAGAAGACGTGCACAAATAATGAAGTTACATTTATGTCCAGAAGCAAAACAAGGGACCATCTCAGCATTTGCTCAAGGATCAGGGAAACTGGACGAAAAACCTGATCGAGATGGGGGCCATCAATCCAGAAACTGTGGTACAATACTTGTTACAGGTTATTTAGAATTATACAGTCCAAATGATAAATAATCACATTAACTATCATTGTTAAAATTAATTCTACTTTCCTTTTTGATGCTCGGTATAGTCTCGAATTGTATAGAAACAGTTATGCAGCAGAAAAGATTTTACTTGGACTTTGGACTTTTCTATTGAATTTAATCGTTAATGTCTTCTGGCACAAAGTGTTGTAGAGTAATGTACATGAATTGTATGTGAATTTTTTGTAGTGAGCTGTTGATACTGCCACCTGGTGAATATGATTACTACGTCGTGTGTTATACTTATAGACATCGGCGTTTGCTGAAAATATATTCCCGTCCTTAAGTCATTTTTGACAAAAACTACTGATTCGTAAATCAGGAGACAAGGTAGTGGTAAAATTCCTAGATTAATAAAGAGTGACTTACAAGAATCACGTGGGTTGGATTTGCTTATTATTCGTACAATTCTTTTTTGTAATCTGAAAGTCTGTGAACTATAAGATGTGTTTCCCCAAAATATTATGCCATATCTCAGCGGGAGTGAACATTGGCAAAATATACACAACGAGCTGTATGAAGGCTGACGGAATTTGATAGAATTCTGAACGCGTAGCATAATGAGCTTAATTTTGTGTTCAATTCATTTAAGTGGGCATTCCATTTGAGGTTTGACTGAATTGATAGACCTAAAAATTTTGTTACATTAACATCAGTCAATGGCACACCGTTCATTTTCAATGGAGTACAGAATTTTTATTTGATATGGAAAACTGCATATGAAACTGTTTTATTTTCATTTACTTTAATTTGTTATTACGGAACCAATTTGAAACGTCTGATATTGTACTATTTACGGTTTCTTTGTTGCAAAGAATATTTGTATCATCCGCAAAGAGAACTATTCTCCCGTTTCGAATCGCTAAGGGCATGTCATTTACGTATAATAGGAAGAGAATAGGGCCTAAAATCGATCCTTGCGGGACTCCACGTACAATTGGCAAAGAACAGGAAAGGTGCGTACATAAAGTTCCATCTTTCCAGTAAGGTATTTCTACTCTCTGAGATCGTTGTTTAAGGTACGAACATAGCCAATCTAGAGCAACACCACGGATTCCATACGAAGGTAATTTTGAAAGTAAAATGTTATGATCAATGACGTCAAAAGCTTTTGAAAGATCTACAAATATTTCAATAGTTGCTTCGTTTTGATCCAATGATGAGGCAACATCCTTAAGAAAAGAAAAATGGCTGTTTCCGTAGATTTTGATTTCCGGAATCCATGTTGGCAATTTGAAAACGCGTCGTGTTTATTGAGAAGGTTTCCATTCGCACATAAAAAAGTCTCTCTAATATTTTTGAAAAAACTGACAAAAGAGAAATTGGCCGATAATTATGAACTTCATTTTTGTTGCCTTTTTTGAAGAGCGGCTTAATCTTAGCTGTTTTAAAAATATCTGGAAAAATTCCGGTGCATTAATTACTTAATATTTTAATGTTTTAGTACAAGTTCCAAAAAAGCAATGATTTCAGCAAATGTTGGAAAATGTATAAATAAATTATCACTGTAACTTAATAATAAACTAATACCCCCTACCCCTATGTAATGCAGCGTAATCCCCCTCTCCCCCTTCAAACACCCTCCCCCTCTTTAACGTTACGTAATTTATGGACGACCCATTAGTGTAAACTAAAATAAAATTCACTCATAAAATTTAGTAAACTTAATGCAGTCAGAAACAATGCTTACGTTTTTATTATTTTGGGAAGGAAAAACTTCTAAACACTCGTATGTATGTAACCATTTATGTATTATTGTTATTATTATTGTATGTATGTAACCAACAATAGTAATGATTACAGGAATACTAAAAATCTTCTCGCAATCAAATCCTTTGCCCATCAAAACGATTTAAACTAGAAATGACACAAATGTGAGCACTGTCCCTAATCATTTGGCCATTTACTGTATGTTCGTTGAGAGTGTTTGTAATTTTTCGATTTCGACGCTGCTGCCCCATCGCATTTCTAAGATTTAAAGCGCAGGGAATCATTAGTGACATTTTTTAACAGTGAATGCATTGGAATTCCGGCGGGGAAGACACAAAATTGGGCTCAATCTCAAGGCCGCGCGCTATTCAGGACGGTCATAATTTGCACCCTAATTCTGTGAATTCAAATATTTCCTTTATTCCTCTTTTACATTAAAAAATGTGGATGTTTTTTGACAATACTTAGAAACTACCTGACAACTTCGAAAAAAAATTTTTAGCCCAACCTTCAGGACACAGACAAGAAAAAAGTATCAAGAAACTCGTACGCAGAAACGAAACATTTGTCAGCAAAATGCCATATGAAACAATGTATCACAGAAGACGATGGTGTGTTTTTATCATCTGGAATCTCACTTTATAAAGAGGAAAATGTATTAGAAAAAAAACGAAGCGATGTCATACAAAAGATGTTACGTAAGTTGTTTAAGTAAACGTATACGAAAGCCAGTTCTACCTTGAATTATAGAGCTAAATGTAAATACTTTCGTTTCCTGAAAAATTGTGTTTATTGGAGGTACGTCACATTGGAAATAAACCCTTCAGTTTCAGCCTGAAGAGATATATGGTCTCGATGCCTTCATTTCAAATTCCAATACTTATAATTTATTTTATTATATTAATAACGATTACAAAGCAAATACCGATTCTTCTAGCACGTATTCCCCTCTGCATCTCGCTTCCCTAAGCCTTTCGGAACGTCAGCGTGCACGGAACGCGAGCAGCCAGCCGCTGGGCTCCACCGCTGTGAGCACCGGGCTCAACGCAGCCTTGCCGCTCGCGTAAAATGCTGGGACAGCGATTACGTCATAATAGCGGCGGGATTTAGTTATGGCCGAATTGTATTAGCGGATGCGATGTTATTGGCCGTTGATTATATAAATGATTATATTTAATAACGCTGGGGTTTGCGTTGCTCGCAGCATTGCACGCAGTGGCAACGGCAGCGGCGGCGGCATCTCAGTCCGAGGTTTTACGTGCGATTTCCGCGTCGTGTGCGTGTATTCAGGCGTAGTGTTTAATTTTCCCTCAACTTGGTTTGGTGGAACAGCTGAACTTGTACCAGACCAGGAAGCAGTCACTGAGGATATTGCCGATTCTGAGAAGATAAATAAATCTTTCCAGAATTTCAGGTGATGTTATGTAAGTTCTATAACTATAAAAATCAACGTAATAAAACGTTTCACAAACCATTTTTCGATACGATGTTTTCTTTCAAACCTTCTCCTAGAGAAAACCTCTAAATGGTGCGAAAAATTTAAAATTAATATTCGGCTGGTTTAGAATAATTTCTGATTTGTTTGTTCACGACTTGTGTGCCTTCCATTATGCAAATTAGAAACAATATTGATTCTTCCTGTCAGAATTCAATCTATAAGATGTTTTCAAAATAACAGTCGTACATCTTACTACGCTAAAAATTCGTACTTACGTCTAGTGTGATATACCAAAAGACTCCACGGTATTTGGCACGAAAATAATTATATCAAGCCTGCCATTACGAGGAGATTGTTCGTAGTAGGGACGTTCCGAAACCAAAGAATAACATTGTTAAGGAAACGTGTCAACAAATATAGAGATTCTATGTTCCATGTCAAGGCGCGATAATATGACATTTTGTCACGATCCGGTGATCATGAGATGCTATCAATGTGAAGTAGGCTTTGGAAGTCTTGGTTCTGCGAAAAGTGAAATATTCTCACTCTCATGAAAACAGTGAAGTTGTGACCATCAAATGACAAGTGGTATGTGTCAATGTTAGCTTTCATTGTAATCTGGGTTATTTGGTAAAAGATATTCAGGCGAATAGCTGATGGTCAATTCCTATAGATGGACATGGTGGAGAATTGAAGTTCAGAAGCATTATTAATAGTAAATTATAATTGTGATTTTTGTGTTTCGCATTTCAGGGTAAATTTAGTTGATTTAATTTAAACTGACTTTGTATTTTCCGAAGGGTTTATGTTAGGATAGCTCCGTAGCTGGGGAGAAAAATATTAATAATTTGATTTAAATCGTCGCGAGCAGAGGTTCATCCGAAACCTAGCGAGGGCCAGTCGCGTCGCGATATAATATATTAAATTACTTAAAAGATCAAATAATCTGAGACATTCCGAGGGGTATTCGGAATTTATTCGGACAACGAACCAAAAACACATTAATAATAGCGGTACAGACGACATCAACCGGACAGCACCGGACGTGGAAACCTTTTCAGAAGACTATCATTTGAGAAGTAATCGTAAGCTTACGAACATTATTTGGAAAAGACTGTACGGAACATTTATGTATTCAGAGAAAGTTCAATAATTTGAGAGTTCTGAATTATTATGTACAATTATAGTCATAAATGTTAAATTTGATTGTTTTTAACAGAGAAAAGGCTGAGAAAAGGCTGAAATCATTGTAGTTTCCATCAGTTCAATAGTAAGTTTTTCTTCCATATAAATTCCAGTAATCGTGATTCTGTATAGAATTATTCGTACGCATGCAACAGGTATGACGATTAAAGTTGTATGTCAGAACCCACTACTGAATGTGATAATTTGACAATATGTGAAAAGAATAATATTAAAATAATATTAATGATAAAATAGAAATACGTTACACTACAGACCTAAAAAAGGGAGCTATAGATCACATAATTTTCTTAGAATAATTAAGGATGACTCTGAACAAAATTATTAAAAGCTCTTTGAATCTATTGTAGTATGTACAGATTTCAACATTGATTTTCTGAGCGAAAGTCGCGAAAAGAAGCTGTTTATCAATTTAATTTATTCTTTAAATTTAGATACAACTGTGAATAAATTACATGCACTACACTACATGTCGTGAGACGAGTTGGGAGCTCACAGTTTGTCCCGGCTGAGGTGGTGCTCTGCTGGTAGGAGATACATGGAGAAAACTCCGCTTGTCGACGTTAAGGTCGGTGCCGGATCTCACCATCCAATGGGGCAAGAACAACGCCACTTCCCGTGATAAAACATGTACTGCACAAACGGGACTAATGGTCAAAGCCGTTGTCTCCCCGGAAAACCCGAAATAATAAATCAATCCGCCAGTTTCTCGAAATCTTTTACCAAATTCTGAAATGATCCTTTATGGACTAGAAATGTAGTTTTT
Organism: Acheta domesticus; assembly: GCA_031308135.1. Classification (NCBI taxonomy): domain Eukaryota; kingdom Metazoa; phylum Arthropoda; class Insecta; order Orthoptera; family Gryllidae; genus Acheta; species Acheta domesticus. Next base: position 247,942,254 of record JAHLJT010008446.1, on the reverse strand, counting down.
CTCTCACTTTTCCTCAAAAGTTTCCTTAATTTTACGTTAAATAGAGTAACTCGTAGATGAGCTGCATCGAGTTTATAGGCAACGACTATACGAGATCCAGTCAGGGGCCAGAACTCGACTTAATGTCGAACATTGATGACTTATTAGCGCTTGGTGGGATCAGGTTTCTTCTTTGATAGACAGCAATCTTCAGGTTCAGGCTTAAACCTACCAATACTAGAAGAACACAACTATCCATTACAGTTTTTTTCTCTCAATTCTTTGTGTTTAGTCTACAAATATGTAGGATAATGACCAAAATGTATTCCGTGCCAATGCAGTTCGTCTTTCAATTTCTTCACCAGTTCTGTTGTAAAAGGAGATCGTCAATCCTAGATAAATAAATTTATTTACACACGTCATTTTTTCATCATTCACATTTATTTCTATCTCTTCGTGATTCGTCGTCAACATTTTTTTACTATCGTTCATGGTTAGAGACGATGTTTTGCAGTGATTGATAAGTCTCTCAACATTGTCTCAAGTTGCTGATTTTGCAAATTTTTTATTCGCAAACAGTTCACTGTATAAAATCGGAAATTAATTCATATGTGTTCTGATAAATCAGTAATCAATACATAAACAATGATGTAATTGACGAATAAAATCTGTGTTGGAGTTGGTGATTGACTATGGTTTATTCTGAAACCATGCAAACTATGTTTTTTGATTATATGTATTGACAGACAAAATTAGTATGAGACTGTATTGAAACAAATATTTGATAAAATATTCTTGCTTTGATAAACATGTAGCGCTAGTAACGAGATAAGGTGGAAGTGATAATGTGAAAGGATTTCTCACGCTCTTCAATAACATTAATGGCTCGACTTTTTCAAAGTGTTGCTTACGTTGATGCTGACCAGAGCCCTTCATGAAATTTATTATTTGGAGTACGGGATTACTAACGGGGAGACTGCCCTTAAGCAGGGTTCCGCACCCGAGTTTTCGACCCACGCTTCCTTGGAAGCTTACCTCCGACGCGGATCTGGGGACCGTATCGAGCAGGTGCGCCTCGCGGGCGGTCCCCCTGATGCGCCTGGGGTGTGACTAATTTTCTCCAGCAGATATATCTCAGTTAACTATATCCAAACTATCTGCATGGGAGAAAGTGCGATCTAGTTAGGGCGGGATATTGTCGGAGTGATGTAATTTTTCGGGCATCCGCTAGGGTTCTTTCACATGCCACAAGAGTGACATGGCTACTGTGGTTTTTCCGCCCTTCGAAAATCCACGCACTTTGGCCGGGATCGAACCCGCGCACTGGGGAGTTCAGAGGCCAGAAAGCCACCCATACACCCACCGAGACGCGCACTATATGAACTATGAATCAAAATTTTCATGTTTAAAAATATTTTGAACAAAATCACGGTATTAACATTGACGTGTAGTGGAGATATCCTGCGGCTAATGTGTCCTCTCTTGTTACTGCCTCAACCTCTTCAATGGCTTCATTTTTCATAGCGAATCACTGTGATATTAACCTATTATAAACAGTGGCTGTCATAAACATTATGGGATCCCATGCCATCATATACTTAAGAAATATTCTTGAATTACTTACTCTTTTCTTACCGAACCAATGTGTGATATACCAATTCTAAGTGTAAGGGTTATCGTAAATAGTACAGTACCATCATTAAATAAGTAGTCGAGAAAAATTCTTGAATTATTTCCACTCTTTTTCATATTGAATCAGAGTGTGATATACTGATCAAAGCTCTTCCATAAATAGAACGAGATCATGAAATAAATACTCCAGAAAAATTCTGGAATTCCTTTCGCCTTTTTTCACATCGAACCACTGTGGCGCGGCGGTGGGCCGCGGAGTTCGCCCGTGCGCGGGGGCGACCGCCCGCCGGGATAGAATTACGATCGGGTAGACGCGGTGGCCCCGCTGCCTGCGCCCTCCTCGCACTAGAGTTTGGAATGCAAACAAACCCTCGACGCTGGTCAGGGAACGCGCGTAGATCAAGGAATTTTCTCGCGCCTACGAGTGAATGGGAGCATGCTTTAGTCGACAGGAAACAGTTGGTCCAAGTGGTCGGTTTTTATTTAGATTTCTTTCGTGCATGTTTTCGTTCACTCTATATCAACGGCTGGTGCCGTTTTTGTTTGCTTTTTTATTGGTGTCCTAATGTCTGGGTTTGCTACAAAATTAGGGACCTTCAATTTCGTGAGTGAGGACAGCGAGGACTCGTATATTGAACTCAAATTTTCTCGAAGTTCAATTAGATACAAGATTCTTCTTCATAAACTGCTTGGAAATCACGAATGAAGTAAACATAAGTAAATGCCTTTTTTTCTGAAACTAGTTGGTTTGAGTTGCGGCAATCATACTGGCACATCTTTCACTCCGCTTTTCAATTGCAGAACACTGCTCTCATTTGCCGAAGAAAAGAAGGAAAGTCGGCACAAAGCTGAATGGAGATGGAGAATTATCGAACCTAAAACCTAAAAAAACCTAAATTTGCCTAAAACCTACAAAAAGTAAATATCTCTTTGTCATTATCAGGATAGCCTCCGCTCCACTGCCCGTCGGAATTACGAAAAAGATTCCCAGCCCAACGGGCCAAGAAAATGCAGGACAGTGTATTGCATCTCCAAGTACCAGCAAGCCACCAAGTGGTACCTCATTCCATTTCTCTCCCTCTCTTAACACCGTCGAAATCTTATCTCCACAGCAGCAACGCAATATTCAAAATGTTTTAAAGTTTATTTATGTTCTCCTACATACATGGAATAAACTGCCATTAATAGCTGTAGTGCATGTATTTAATGTGAAAGAGATATATGAAAGTGGCTGCGAATTGTTGGACCAAGAAGATGCATGTTCTAAATGCAAATCATGCCAATAAATAACTAACGCTTTCTAGGTAAGCCAGAATGACGAGTATACGCATTTAATTTGAATAGCTAGAAACTAAAATATTTTATAAAAATGTTAAATAATATCTCAAAAATTTCCTGCTTGAGAGAAAAATTAGAAAGTATATTTGAATGCAGCATCAATAACACTTCTAGATAGAGTTATTTTTGTTTTTATGGAAGAAAAAATATTTTTTAGACGATAGATGTTATTTTTTACAGAAAAGTGTTTATTCACGGAGAACATAAATTGTCTTCAATAATAAAATCTATTTAACATGTATCTCCTTTCATATATACAATGTATTCTGACATCGTACAAAAACAATATGAATATACAGAGAAAAATAATATAACCGAAAAGGAATCCAATATTTTTAAAACTACATAGAGAGTGTAGTTAGTATGCTACTAGAAACGCTACTAAGGCAAAGAAACTGAGAAAGAAGAGCGAATTTGAATACTTTTGCAAGTTTTTGATCCCCATCGTAATCTTGGAGAGGAGTGAAAATGTGGTCGTCAGCTCCGAGTCTCGGAGGGTTTGCGATCCAATATAGGTGCGTGTGAGGGCTGCGCACGGTGCTTAATCTACCCCGCGTGTGGGCGTTTCCCATATGCTTCCCTGCGCAGCTTCTCACTCGCGTATTCTCCGCGCACACTTAAAAAGACGCCGACATCGTCCGCGCCGCCGTGAATTCTTAAGCGCGGAGATAGGTACCCCTGAAGGAGGTGTGACACTACAATTTTCAAAGGAAGACGAATCTCCGAATGGCCGCACCGCCTTCACCGCGCTCCTCACGCAAGAAAGTTCGTTATTTCTTCACGGCTCCACGCAGCCCCTCCGGGAGGGGAAGGGGGAAGGGAGTGGCACGGAAGGCGATTCCCCGCCATGGCCGCGCCGGATGCGCTGGGCGGGGAGGGAAGAGTGCGTGCCAGAGAAAAGCTTCCGCTCCCCGCCTCCCTCCCCCGCGCCCGGCCCACCCTCCCTGGCCGGCGGTGCCACCCCTATCCGAGGTGTGAGGAGCGGCAAAAATGTCGCCGACCCAATGTGTCCCCATGAAGTATAGTCGGGACGTGATCTGAATTCCGCTACTTCAAGAATTGTTTGCCGAAGCGTTGTCGTTGCCTGTTTGTTTTGTTTCTCGGCGGCGGCCGTTCGTCTCAGCCCGGCCTCTCTCCCACCACACTCTGCAGCCGCCTCGGCGCCGCCCCCGTTATGACATCCATTGCCATCGCCTTCCTATGCTTGCTACTTTGTCACAAAACCGTTTGCCATTTCTTTACTCTTTCGTTGCTTTTGTGACCACTTGATTGCCGTCTCGTTCGGATCGTCTCCGATTCGCATCGTCTCGTCTTCTCATCGTTTCCCCTGGGTCTCGTCGTTTCCCCTGGGTTTCGTCTCCTCCAGGTCTCGTCGTCTCCTCCGGGTCTCGTCGTCTCCTCCGAGTCTCGTCTTCTCCTCCTGGCCTCATCGTCTCCTCGTGGTTTCGTCGTCTCCTCTTCGTCTCGGCCTGAAGGTTTTCGACCGGGTGAGTTCAGATCTAAGCCAGTATTGCCGCTGTCCCTTCAACGGCTGTGACCGGAACGTCCTAGGGTTTGAGACCCGACATTGGTGGATTTTCGGCACACATTGTGTAGCTACATGGAAACCAGTCGCTGTCTGGAAGAGAATACGAGCAGTCGGCTTCTCTGTTCGGTAGTTTTACATGCTTTCTCCGATTAATACCAGCCAAATGCTGGAGCAGTACCCTACAAAAGGGTCACGGATCACTCACTATATTTCCTTAAATTTCTTTGTCCTATCCTCTCCCATAACACTCTCACACTTACATCCACTATACTAACACACACGTCAGGAGACCAGTGGAGAGTTTGCCGATGGTGCGCTGCGGAGAGATACCTGGAAGGGGATATTTCCCGCAAGCTGACGTCTAGGTCGGCGTCGGTCTTATCATTCAACGGGGAAGAAATCGCCTCTACCTCCCGGGAGAATACATCACTATACAAATGGGACTGATGACCATAGCAGTTGACGTGCCGGAATCAATAAAATCGATCAAATCTGAAGGTTGCGACGCAATTAGTTCGGAGTACTCTGCGATATATCAGTCTTATTTTCTTCGTCACCAGCATTGCCGTTGAGACTGGATGTTCCAATGTCGTATGTAGTTAAAATACGCTGATATTTAACACGTTCTCAATATAAGTTAGGTAATTCCAACAGTTTCAAAAAGAAATTTAATATTGATTTAAACTATGATATTGAAGTATTAGTTACTATTTGGTCTACATAATTCTAAAAGACTTAATACACGTGTAACAAGTATTGTACCTCAGTTCCTAGGTCAATGACACTACCTCCATCAGGTTTCTCGTCCAGTTTCACTAATCCTTTGAGCGAATGCTGAGAAGGCCTCATGTTTTGTTTTTGGATTCACTCTCTGTGCACGTTTTCTGAAGATCAATTGGGAATATATTTTTTCAAATTATCATTCTTCATGTTTTTTTCCATTTTACGAGTTACGTGTGTTGAAGTGTGTTGCGTAAGATATGTTTCGTTTTATTTATGAGATTCCTCTTTTAATTACGTCATAATTTGGGAAATATTTTTGCGTCTGAAATTTGTTTGATGCGGGGGAGTTCCTTTCTAACAGTAGCACACTTACAGGGTTTTGTGTCGATTGTTCCTTATGAGCGGTACAAAGACAACTTCTTTACGTAAAGTAATATGTATGGAGAGACGGAAAGGGAAAATTTTCCCCGATTATATAATAACACCGTAGATAAAATACTGTCTTGCCATTCTTCTATGATTAAACGTATAAATTAGCTACCGAGGTTTTCCTGAACTGTGACATCTTAAACGGGTATAGGAAATGTGCAAAATATATATAAATATTTCTGTAAGTGAATGCGCAACATTGTGCTAAGTCAAATTTTCTTATTCATCTTCTTCTTCTCTGTCTTCTTGTCCATTATTTCTTCCTCTTGGCCATCGTCTTCCTCTTCTTCTCCGTTGTCTTCTTCTTCTTTTCCTCCATTGTCTTCCTCTCCTCTTTCACCATTGTCTTCCTCTTTTCTTCTTCCATTGTCTTCCTCTTTTCTTCTTCCACTGTCTTCCTCTTCTACCTACACAGGAACCCTATAAGGTACTGTCATGTTTTCAAAAAAAAAAAAAAAAAAAAAAAAAAAAGATTCATGGCAAAACGGAACCAATAAGCCGAGACTATTACCCTGAAAGATACCTCTGCGATTTCTAAATGTCTTGGTGACAATTATTTCATTATTTAATGACATATGTATTGTTGTTTGCCAGTTATGCATTGCGCACATCACAAAACTAACGATTACGTGGTTAATACCATACAGTTTCAAAGCGTACAGAAATGAGTCACGTCAGACTCTGTCGAATGCCTTATTATTATCATCAATAAAACATGTATTCAGATCGGTATTTTTGCCACACACCTGAGAAATGATACTGTCGATCACAAGCAGCTCCTTTCATCCCAACAAACCCTTGCAACGGCCTTTCTGATTCTTCCATAGAATACTGTTTTGTTCGCAATGTTGTTCTATAACTAACTTTAAACAGCTAGTTATGATTTTATATAATGCATTGAGACATATGATAAATCGAAATGGTCTAGGGTTTACGGCATCACTTGTTTTTGGCTTCATAAATGTTAGTAAAATTGAACTATTGATTAAAATAAATGTTGAACTATTGATTTAAAGTAATTTAGTTGTCTTGAATTTAAACATAAATGGCAATAAAGACAATTTAAAATAAAAAGTACGTATTTTATAGCTGAGGCAGTATTTTATATATCACGCACACCAATTTTTATGAAAATTAAACCTACTTTGTCGTAATTGTTCCATATTGCATATAGTCCAATTTAATCTGCATAAAAATCATGTATTCTATACGTGTGTCATCCCACTGCATAGCTTTGGCATGAATTCGTATATAATGTAGTACAAAAATAAACAAATAATGAAAATGAACATTATATTAAAGAAACGAGCTGAGTATTAACCTAGAATTTGGTTATATTAATATGACTGATAAAAACCTAGAATATCTGTTAAATTGCGTTTTTGGCAGTACTGAAACTTTTGGAGAGCGGTGTGATGCGTAGAAGTGGGGTCCCGTAATCTATTGCTTTTCACAGAATACCACGACAACGCACGAAAGGGGCATCTGTCTCGTTTGTGATTGACGATGACTGCATGTACAAATTTAATCTACTACGACAGTTATTGCTTGTAGAAATAAATTTTATAGATGTGGTGAGCAATACTGTGTTATCCAACGTATTTATTGCAACAGTTTTTCGTTAATATATACGTGTTTTATTTCGTGAATTATTGTGATTATAATGAATAACGCTTCGTTACTCGTACTCCGACCTTTCTGATACCCATAGAGTTGTATTATTGTTTACCTTCGTATTAACGATTCTTAACTTAACAAATTGACTGACTTCGGGTGTTTGATAAATCAATTTTTGATATCATGTGCGAGATTATTTTACAGAATGATCTATTGTACTTCCTAAGCACGTTTTTAAAGTATAGTGTTAATTTCGTGAAATGAAAGTGTTCGAATCAAGACAATATAAATAACATATAAACGTCAGTTTATTTAATACACTCTTGCGATCATAAAAATGACTCGTATAGGATTTGTGTAATTATTGATCTTTTAACACCTGTCTCATTTGAATACAAGTTCCTAATAAACATATTTTAATATCTTAGGAAAAGCAAATCTAACCACCTTCAGCAGTTTCTTTATTACATTGTTTGTAAGTCCCTACTGGCCGCTAATTTTTTCTATCCACCCTGTTAGGGATCGGATTTTAAAGGGAAAGTGTTAATCTGAAACACTGAGACAGATGTTTACAGGGACATTAATTGGAGTATAAAGGAAATATCTGGGATATATCTTTTTAAGATTGATTAGTGAATTGAACTTAAACAATTTCAAAGTGCCAATGTATGAAGGTGCCTCTTTTATTCTGCATCCCTTAGATGAAGCCGAATATGTGTCTTCCCCATCTCTATAGTTCGGCATCATAATTGAATATTGTCCGCCTTCTTTTCTGACTGTCCGCACTGGCTCTTTCCGTAGCAGTAATGTCAGTAATTGTAATAATTATTGAACTAAATATGCCAAATTCTTTGTTCAATAATTTTATAGATTTATCTTAAATCATCCATTCCATTTCTAAAAATGTGGACATAATGAATAATTAAGGCAGTGTTAATATATAATTCTTGTTTAAAACAAAAATAAAATTGTCTATTTTTTTACCGACGATTTTATTTTCATTATATTTCAAAACTGTCATTTAATCATAATTTCATAATCCAGCAACGTTTAAAGATTTTGCATTGCTTTTCAGATTAATCAAGTCATGTCAATGACTTAAATTTTAAATAAATTAGTACAGAAGTGGTAATTAAATGTTTGCCTATAAATTAATGTACAAAAGGAAAATAACAGATTATGACGAATGGGAAAACGTGGTTGATTGACAAAAGAATGATGACGTGTGAAACGCATGAAAACGATATGTGTTGTTAATTGAACTGCGCAGGGAAGACTGACAGTAGACGATCGGACAAAGAGCATTGTTGTAAGAAGCAACAGGAGATCTCAGAAAGTTCTCATAAAGGCCGGTCAGAGATATATCGTAGAAAGTTACCGTAAGAGAGAACCACGTGTAGTGAAAATGAGTTTCGGTTGGAACATATTTCATGCTTTGAATAATTTTCGGGAAAGAAGTAATAACACAGGGCTGCAGCGATTTGCCGATTTTGATGAAATGGGAGATTATGAATCAGTTTTTCATCTCGATTACATATATAATTTTAGTTTTTCTACCACGCACAGTTTTGGCAAAATTTTTGGTTTTTCGTATTTCAAATTAGCACGCGCTAGGTCATGCGTAAACACAGGGCTGCGGCAATTCGCTGCTTTTGATTAAAAGTAGGGTGATAATGAGTCGGTATTCCAACTAGATTAAATATGTGGATTCGGTTTCTTCACATCGCCCACAGTTTCTGCGAAATTTACAATTGATTTAGTTTCAAATGAACGTTGGCAATGTATTGCAATAACCCATCGTTGTGTAGAAGCTAATCGGTAATGTTGGAAGTTGATTGTTTCCTAACCCCAGTCTCGGTGAATTAGTTGTTCTCTGTCATTTAACAAGAACTATTTGCTACAAAGGCTGTAAACGTCAATTTAAATGATGTGAAAAGTGGTTCAAAGTACAGAGAGTTTATCTAGAATAAGTGAAAATGATCCGAACTTTCTCTGTTATATGCATCACACCTCACCTTGTTTTGAAGGAAAGTGTATAACGCTTATTTTGGCATTAAGTTAGGGGATCAAAATAAATCTTGGGCCCCACATAGTACTTGTGATACATGTGTTGGAAGTTTGAGAAAATAGTATCAATGGAAGCAGAATTTTTTTTTTTTTTTGTATTCCAATGGTGTTAAGACCACAGAAGAATCATGAAAATGACTGTTACTTTTGCGTGGCGAAAGTGAACGGGCCTAACAGGAAAAGTGTGAAAAATCGTTTACTCGAATATTTCGTCAGTCATTAGACACGTATCACATGCTCCTGACATTATTATACGAAACCCATCACATGAAACCATCGACATCATCTTCAGATTTTTCATACTGATGTGATAATGAAATGGACCTTATTGATTTCTCCAAAGAAGAGAGAAAACCACAGTTGTTTAATCAAGAAGAATTTAATGATTTGTTGCGTGATCTTGGTCTCTCAAATGAATCGGCGCAGGTTAGTCTCACGGTTGAAAGAGAAAAATATGCTCACTCCAGGCATAAGGTTTTACTGGTATCGAAATTTCCTTGATTATTTCACGTAAGAGCGTGAGTTTGTACACCGCAACAACATTCATGATGTACTTTCAAAATTTTGAATAAGATATGTCAGTGATCAACGGAGATTGTTTATAGATTCTTCGAAATCCAGCCTCGTGTTGTTCTGCTTAATAAAGAAAATTAATCAGTACCAGTAGCTCATTATGTCCATTTAAAAAAACATACGAAATCATAGATGAACTTAAAAAATAATTATGAACTAATGAATTGTCTGCGGAGACTTGAAAGTTATTGGAATATTGTTGGGACTTCAACTAGGATTTACTAAGATCCCCTGCTTTCTGTGTGTATGGGATAGAAGGGCTATCTCATACACACAGTGAATTGCACTGGGTGAAAAGACATTGGTGAAAACAGAAATCTTTGAATCCAGGAGATAAAAATGAAATAAGAAGTTTGGTTAATCGTGAAAATATAATTTTGCTACGACTTCATATCATGCTTGGTGTAATGAAAGTTTGTGGCGGCTCTGAATATGAACGGAGAGTGCTTTCGTATTTATTCCAAATTTCCTTTTCTATTCAAAGGTCAAGCTTTGAAAAAAAGAGGTCCAACAAATATGATTTATTTAAATCATCTTTGTTGGACCTCAAAATTAGAAATCTGATGAAAGATGAACACTTTAAAACTTTAATGAGTGATGAAGAAAGATTGGCCTGGTCAGGTTTCAAAACTGTCTTCTGCAATTTTTAAGAAAATAAATAATATTCTGATTTTAAATCTACGGTTAATGAAATGCTAATTTCTATGAAGAATTTAGAATGCAATATGAGAATCAAACTTCATTTTCTCCACAACCACCTTGATTTTTTCCCTTATTATCTGGGGGATTTCACTTATGAACACGGAGAGAAATTTCGTCAAGACCTGAAAGAGACAGAAAAATGTTATCAGGGCAGATATTTTGAAGTGATGATGGGAGACGACTGACGATCCTTAATGGGGGAAAGCTTAGAATTGCACAGAAAGCGACCGAGAAAGCAAAATTTCGGAAAAAGGAAGTGTTAGCAGAGTCTCTGTCATAGATAGTATAAATATAACAGTATTTTAATGTATGTTGTCAATGTGCATAAGATGTGTACCGCTTGTATACATATTCATACTTATTTTTCCTTCATTAGAATTGTCTGTATCTCGTTTTAAATCGTTTTATTCACTGCGTGTTTCTTGAAACTCATAAATCAAGTGTTTTTGTTTATTAGTTTTTTCTTTGAAATTACTAGAAATTTTTTCGTTAGAGAAAAATGGATATCAGACCTATTAATTATTAGTTTAAAAGAATTCAAATCACCCATCAGAACCAAAAGCACCGAGAATTTTTTTTTCGCAGCTTTGTGTAATTCAGGTGGTAGCAATTAAGAGAATGTAATTTTGGACGTATTAATTAGAAATTAACTCGGGAAGGAAATTGGAGCTTTAAAAATTGTCGTGTGCGTAGCAAAATGGATGCAGCCTATAATGAATAAGGAAGTGATCGCGAGATCAATTTGTAGTTCAATCATCCTGTGACATCTTAGAAAGGGAAGTGAAATTTTGACGAAGAAAAAGACATTCTAAATTTTTTCAAGACTAAGATTGTAGTAGAATTTAAATTAATCATAATACAATCAGTTAGTAATTTCTTTCTATGCTCACCTGCAAAGAATGGAATCCAACAGATTCACAGGAAGATTGTTCAACTACATTGAAAATTAACTAGTGGTGCAATAGAATGGCACAGACTTTCCCGTATTAGTTTTCTATTTCTTGGTCACGGCCAGCTATTCGGACTGGCCACATATTCTTGCTAGCTGCCATCTGTCGCCGCCTAATGCTAAAATTTCCTCAATTATTCGATTTCCTAACGGTAGAACCGAAATATTATTTTAAGAATGTCAAAAAACAGTAAAACCTCGTTCTCAATGGCAATTTTTTTAAAAATTGGAGCCATTTTTAAGAAAATAGCGTTTATGCGCTACTGCAATGCGATGTTTGAAGCTCGTTTTCACAGAAAAGTTTTGAGTTTTTCGAAATACTTCAAAAGAACTCATTTGATGCACTTTAATTCACAATAAAATAGTGTTTACAATTTGCTGGAAATCCTAAAAGGAGCTTTACGTCATATTAAAAAGTCCAATTAACAATATGCATTAGAAAACTTAAAGATAGTATTTGGAGCCGTTTTTGAGAATATGTCGTTTGAAAGTTTCTGAAAATGCGGTATTTTAAGCCAGTTTTCATCGAAAACGGTTGAGATTTGAGAAACTTCAAGCCCGCGACCCTTGAAATGCCTGCTTTAAGCCATCCAGCCTGCCAGGTGAATTTTGTTTACGTCTGTTATGCGTTCAAACCCTCATTCCAGAATTCGTGTTACCGTTATACACATGGGTAAGGTTAGGTATAGGATCGATCTATATTATCGATAATATAGAATGATGCAGTTTCTTGAGGTTAGGTCATTTAGGTCAAATTTTAAAAAATAAAATAAAATAAAAAAATTAAATTAATAGTTGAGTCAAATTAAAAAAAGAAGGAATTCACTTAGTTCCCTTTTTTATTGTGGGTTGCCAACGTTTCGGCCCCTTAATTGGGCCTTCATCAGAGCTGGAATTAATGATTACATCATGGAAGGTAGGCTAATAAACAATTATACATACTATAGACGTATAAATTAGGTAATTTAGACTAAGATTATATTATGTATTATATAGTAGTAATTAAGAACCTGTGTATTGTTAACTAATTCCAGCAATATTACACGATTTTTCACATTCTTTACAAGGAGAACCTATCAAATATTATATGCTTTGATTGCAATCTGAAATTTAAGAACGTTAACTGTGATATAAATGTACAGATAAGTATTAATTTTTATCAAACATTAGTAAATTAAAGTTATGGTAACATTTACAGAATCTATGATTAGCAATAATGATACATCAACTAAGAGTAAATAAATTTTGTTCTAGAAATGTAAATTCTTACACTTTGTGAAAAATGTGTGCATTGCCATGCCTGTGCACAAGTCGAAAGTATTGTTAAATGTTTGAGTAAACTGTACCGGAAAGTACAGGAAAGTTTCGTTCGTCATCCGCAATTTGGATGTATGCATTCAATGTCTAAACAGTTGTTTTATTTGCGTTTTGCCATTGTACAGTGTCTGCTTTGTGGTTATTAAATTCAGCGTTTTGTTCTACTAAATTCTTCTGTGTTTGTTTGGACAACTCCTTTTCTCCCAGAAAGATCCCATTGCCCTGAGGTAAGAAAAAGTTCGCCAGCGTGCATTGATCTGTGTCCATCCAATTATTGGAGACTACGCATACGGAAGAAACGTGAGAATGTGTATTTATGTATATGAATATGTATACGAATAAGTGTGTATATATTATATATATATATATATATATATATACTATATATATATTTTGAAACGAATGTTATCACTCACGTGATAACAATGCGTTCTGGCGCATGTTAATAATTTGAACTGCGCGGCAGCGGCCAGCACACCACGGAGTCGGGTGCGAGGAACCGGAGTCGGTTCGCGAGAAGCACCACAGCGGCCCACGAGGCGCGACAGTGGCGGAGAAAAGTTCCTAGAGTACGGACGGGCGAATGGTGGCGGAAAGTTAGTCATCGGATGAAGACGGGCGAAGCGATGCAGACTGTTAATCGGAGAGAGGATATGCACGTAAGTGTTGCCACAGAACTGGGAAGGTGTTGGTTGAGGAAATTGAGTGACGAAATGTGGAAGTGCAGTTTAAGGAGTGAAACAAGACGAAGCGGCCATAAGATCGTAGTGGAGTATGGCCTGCAGTGAATGATTATCCACGTGGTGTGAATGGAATTAGGAGAAGAAACGGAACAGTACATATCCGCAATCGACCTGGCTAATGGTCAATCAAGTGAATAGTCGACGATAATTACTGCCGAAGTTAAAATCCGCAGGCGAATGCAGTAGCAACGTTTTTGAAACGTTAGAAGCACGACAACGGCCGAGAGTGGGGTGAGAGCAGGCCACGGTGGCGGGGGGCCGCCGGTCTCCCGAACGCGGCCGAAGGCAACGAATATCCCCGAAGGGCCCGGCAGCGGACGATGCGTCGACAAGCAGCGGATGAAACAAGCGACCAGGGCGGCATCGCAAGACTTCCCTTCCCCCCTTCGCCAGCTCCCGGCGGTACGAAGAGGCCAGAACGCAGCAGTGCGGCGCCGGCGCCGGCTCCCCAACGGAGGAGTGAGCAGCTGGAGACGCTATTCAGGTT
>JAHLJT010008446.1:247822665-247927170 GCA_031308135.1 Acheta domesticus | reverse complement strand
ATATATATATATATATATATATACTATATATATATATATATTTTGAAACGAATTGTTATCACTCACGTGATAACAATGCGTTCTGGCGATGTTAATAATTTGAAAACGCGCGGGCAGCGGCACACAACACGGAGTCCGGGTGCGAGGAACGGAGTCGGTTCGCGAGAAGCACCACAGCGGCCACGAGGCGCGACAGTGGGGAGAAAAGTTCCTAGAGTACGGACGGGCGAATGGTGGCGGAAAGTTAGTCATCGGATGGAAGACGGGCGAAGCGATTGCAGACGTTAATGGTCAGACGAGAGGAATGCACGTAAGTGTTGCGCCACAGAACTGGGAGGTGTTGGGTTTCGGAAATTGAGTGACGGAAGTGGAAAGTGCAGTTTAAAGGGAGTGAAACAAGGACGAAGCGGCCATAAGATCGTAGTGGAGTATGGCCTGCAGTGAATGATATCCACGTGGTGTGAATGGAATTAGGAGAAGAAACGAACAGTACATATCCGCAATCGACCTGGCTAATGGTCAATCAAGTGAATAGTCGACGATAATTACTGCCGAAGTTAAAATCCGCAGGCGAATGCAGTACAGCAACGTTTTTGAAAACGTTAGAAGCACGACAACGGCGAGAGTGGGTGAGAGCAGGCCACCGGTGGCGGAGGGGCCGCCGGTCTCCCGAACGCGGCCGAAGGCAACGAATATCCCCGAAGGGCCCGGCAGCGGTCGATGCGTCGACAACAGCGGAATGAAACAAGCGGACCAGGGCGGCATCGCAAGAAGACTCCCTTCCCCTTCGCCAGCTCCCGGCGGTACGAAGAGGCCAGAACGCAGCAGTGCGGCGCCCGGCGCCGGCTCCCCAACGGAGGAGTGAGCAGCTGGAGACGCTATTCAGGTTGGAGTGTCACGGGTATAAACGGCGGGAAGGGTTAGGGGGGGGAAGGTAGTCAGCCCTTGGAGAGCGTTGATTTTGTGTCGAGGTTTTTTCCCCCAAATATTATTAAGCATAGGATAGGGAACAGAATGAATGCGAACGTAAACGGTAAAGGCCACCCATTTGTAAAATAATTATTTGTGGTAATAAAAAGGAAAATTCTGTTAATCACAGTTTCCAGTGTACGCATGATTAAAGCCGGAGCCCATTCCCGGACAAGAATCCCTGTCTCTTATATCTCTATTTCTCTCTTCTCAATTTTGTGCAGAGTCTATCCACGACTCGTCTCTCTCTCTCTCTCTCTCTCTCTATATATATATATATATATATATATATATATATATATATATATATATATATATTGTAAGAAGGGAGGCTGAGCAAGTGGACCGTATTGAATTTTCCTCTCTTCTAACAAAACCTGCAATAGCTTGTGAAGGACCACTTTCCGATTTAGATTTCTCAAGGCAGGAAAGTTGCCTGGTTTTGTGAGATGTCACCAAATGCTTCAGTGAAACACAACACAAATATTTAACAAGATATAATTAAGCTGAATAATTTACAGGCGTGCTACATGAAAGCACGGTGAAGTATGCGTTAGTTGCAAGTACACTGAACACAATGAATGAATGGACTGAAAGAGAAACATAGATATAAAATCATATTGTCTTGAGAGAAGACGCCGTCAGCTGGACTGCGTTGGATGACGTCACCCGCATCTGATGACGTAAGGCAGAGCACACTGGACACTGTGGCAAGTAAAATTAACAGGAACAGTTGTTGAGCGAGACGACACTGAACGAACTCACTTGATGCATTGTCGCCAACTGAGTAGCAACGACACGCACTGTCACAGCATTGAGGCAAACACATTATGAATATGAGCATGGCTCATAGTTTTGCAGGTTAAATGTTAAGGCAATGTTAATTGATGTTGCCAGAACATTATAGTGTTCGCACTGACACGAGTACATTTTCTAGAATGTTGAAATGATAACACATATGCAGCGTATCTGCTGTGAGTACACCTTGTAATTACTTGGCACAGCAAGAACCGGTGTCATAAGCATGGCTTATAGTTCACTAAGGCATGAATTGCCTTGCAAGAGAGAAAAACACGTGCATGGGCAGCGTGATTGTACATAAGAAAACTGAGAGCACGTACTGAACTGGTATGACTAATACAAAAGGCATGGTTGCCTCACAAAAGAAAGAACACGTGCCTGGGCGACGTGGAGTGTGTCGCGTGCAGCTCACATCACAACTTGAACACAACTGACCGCCTCGCAGCGGGTAGAATGCGCCGTGTGTGGCCCTTCGCGCGCACATTGGGCGCTGTCCAATCAGAATTACGTAACAAAAATGATGTATTTATGATTATTCTGAAAGAGAAAAGGAATTCAAGACAAAATATATGAAACAGGCATGATTTTTAATTGTAAGAATTATGCCATCAAATGTGACTGACAGGGAAATCTTAAAATGTTTTATATATTATAAGCTGGATATAACGGCTGACACGTAGCAGTTTGAGACGCAGTTCTTAGAAAGGGGGAGGGAGATCGGATCCCGAGAATTGAGCGTTGCAGCTGGGTTGCGCCGAGGAAACGTGTTATGACATGTTCTTTCGTTAAACAGGAATTGCAACACAGGCATTGGAAAGAGTTTGCGAGAATGCGAAGTGCTGTCAACACAAACAACACAAATGTAATAAAAAGAATAAAATAAAGTATGCATATGGTAACGTGTTCGAATACATATATATATATATATATATATATATATATATATATATATATATATATATATATATATATATCGTATTATTGTGATAATGAGTTTTTAAAATTTTAAAATATAAAGTTGATCTAGTCAATAGAATAGAAAGAAAATAGGACAAGTAGAAATAACAAAATGAAGAGAGAAAAAATACTTTTTTCCCCGGTATAATAAAAATGATTTATTGTCTTTTGAAATTTTGAGTGATTATAAGATATGTAGTGTATTTTAAATGGCACATTTTAGAACTTTTTACCGCGAACATCTCCGGGATCTAGTCATAACTATCATGAAAAGGTTTCATTGCCATTAGAACGTGAAGAGTTGAAGGCAAATAAGCTTCAAACGAATAGAAGTGATCATTAATAAAGAAATACTATAAGAACGGCAAAATGTTCAATGT
The DNA here is from genome assembly GCA_031308135.1 of Acheta domesticus. Lineage (NCBI taxonomy): Eukaryota > Metazoa > Arthropoda > Insecta > Orthoptera > Gryllidae > Acheta > Acheta domesticus. The sequence goes on along the minus strand of JAHLJT010008446.1, from coordinate 247,924,063 downwards.
GATTTACCAAGAAATATAACGTCAATTATAGTAAAACTATTCCTGTATTGAATTATCCATGCGTTAACCTCTTGGTATTTGCAAGATTTTTGAGGGTGCAAAGAGCGTTTCTAGTAAGCACTTGATTTGAGATGGTTCGTGTATATTTTTTTAATTTGCGTATTTATTTTTATAACACAATCTCCGTCATCATTGCCGTTATCACCGTCACATTAATCATTACTTTTATTATCATCATTAACGTCAGTATTACCGTCACTGTGAATTTACTTCATTATTGTCATTAAGATAATCACTATTGCCACCAGTTTTAAAATGTAATGCAGCATCTTCGCGACATCGTCACTTATCACAATTTGCATTAACTCACACATTCATCACTTGATATCTTTCAAGCATTAAAACTTCTTTCTTTAAAAGTTTCCTTAAATACACGTTCGTAAATTAATACTAAACTTGAACATTTATTTTTTAGGAGAATCTAGGGAAAAAGCCTGATGTTAAATAATTAAAATAAAGATTAAAATTGAATTCGAAAAAGGCAAAATATTGATATGGTCTTAAGAAGAACTTTCGGAAATAAATGGTACATATTCCCGTATAAAGCGAGTTTTTCCTGAACTTGTGGGTGTGGTGTGGCCAGGAAAAATTTCACACTTGTCAGTCCCTTTACTTCCACTGCCTCTGCCCTCATTATCCCTGCCTTCCCCACTGAATTCGCTTTCGACGCAGCTCTCAACGGGTGATGTGGCTCAGTGCATCAACTGAAGTCACTGCAGTGTCTCTGTCGGAAGTCCCGACGGTGGACTTTCGACATTAGCTGGACCGCTAAGTGGGGTTCATTCGCTGTCTGCAGGATGATTCTTGCGATCCGCTGCTCTGATCCGTACTTTTTCATGTTTTCTCCGATGAACATCAGACAAATACAGGGGCAGTACCCTAACTAAAAGGCCATGGACCACGCAATATTTCCTTCCTTTTGCTTGTTCTATCCTCACCCCTTAATTACACTCACCCTTTCAGGCACTAGATTACCACTCTTGTCCGGAGACCAGTCTGAATCTCAGAGCTTGTCCCACCAATTGTTCCGCCTGGGGCGGTGCCTCGCTGGTGGGAGATACCTGGATGGGGAAATCGTGCAAGCCAACGTGTAGGTCACCACCGGTTCGCGCCATTTAGGGAGGAAAAGCTCTTCCCTCTCCAGTGATAAAACATGCACTACACTTCCGGGACTAGTGACCATACCCGTTGACGCGGCCGGAGAACACGAAAATAATCAATCATTCGACGCAACTCTGGCCGTTCACATCCTTGCAAGTTTCTCCGCCCTCACTCCTTGTCATTCTTTCCTTTTTTGCTGACCCCTTACTTGTCGCAGTCTCAGTTCTCCCAGCCGTCCTCATCGTTTTCGTTCTCGCCGTCCTCACCGCCTCCATCGTCCTCGTCATCGCCATCAGAATCACCGCCTTCCTCTCACCTAGTATCATCTTCCACTCGAATTTCGCCCTGTTCTCGGTACATCCGCATTCCTCACCTTACCAGTTAGTCCGTTGGCTCTGGCACACCCGCCGTCCGCGCCGTCCTCGGCGTCCCTCGCCTGCTGTGCCGTCCGTCCCCGCAGTCTTCCTCGAAGCAGCAATTAGATGCCGGCGCGTGCCTGCGTTTGTGTGCGCTGTGTGTTTGTGTGCTTGCCCTCCGTTTCGGGCGCGTCGTGCAGACTCTGCAACAAGAGCGTTTCTCTCTGCAACAGCCACCCCACCGCCCCGCCCTCTCGGCTGCGCTGCCGCTGCCACTCAGCTTGCTCGGCGTGCTGCACTCGAGGAGGGTTTACACGACAAGAACTGTTCTTAAACTAAGCCTCGGATACTGCACTCAACGCCACTTTTTCAGCTCTCGCCGGATTACGACTTCATAAATATTAGAATAGTCGATCATTATTAATAGCACGTTTCACAGCAGCAGGTTGTTTTAGACAATTGTTAAGTACAGTGTTTCAGTGGAACTTAGTATAATATTTTACGGATTTAAAAAGAAGCATATGTTTAAGAGATAGGAAATGGAATCTTTTATTAGCTTGGGACTGGTAATTCAGACCTCTTATTCCCTATTTTAGTAGACCAACGGCTCAACATGAATATTTTAAAACATTTAAAATATATGAAATATTACAAAAAACCTTATGTTGTATTAATTACAATATTTAGAATGGTTTACGTTTTGCAATCTATTTTGTTGATTATTAATATGAATGTGTAAGATGCATATTAATAGTGAATGTACTATACTTACAAGGTAAATAAAATTATTAATAAGTGAGAATTCTTGAATTGAATCTAATTACTCCCTTTTCTCACTTTTAAAATATAATACATGTGATTAAAGACACAAATACTGAATCTCCTATTCAATTTGCATATACTTTTCCTCTTTGTCCAATGTTAAGTCTCTCTCAACAGAATATGTATTTTTAGCCCATATATTTGTTATGAAACTGCAAGAAGGCACTTGCGAGATGTAGCCAATAATTTTGAGTCCATATCTCTTCAATAATTCAAATTTGGATTTCCCTTAAAAAAATTCAGACATTTTTGAATACATGTATGACAAGAAAAGAAACATATAGACAGCTCTATTTAACTTATTTTTCATTTGGTGTTTACAAACCGTCGTGTATTAAAATATTTTCGTACATTTTCCTTTCTATGATGTTTCGTTCAACCCTTAACCATCAACATTTTCAGGATTGCAAATACATCATCTTTCTAACAAGTTCGCTCTGTTTCTTCGTTTCTTACTCCAAAAGATTTCCGGTTTTTGATCTCCACACAGTATCTAATGAAAGCCACACTTTTACCAAATCCACTTTTCTTTTCTTTAAAATCCTGCGTTTTTAACAAAGTTCTTATACTTTATCAAGGTATCAAATTAACATTAATTGTAAGAGTATTCATTTATCAAATAAAAACTAGTCTGCATAAACTCTTCCAAATATATGCACATTTCATCACATGTGGTTGGCCGATGAAAAGGAGAAGGTGGCAAATGAAGGTTCGCACAAATCGGTAGTTTCGCGAGATGGAATAATAGAAAATACTAAAATGTTGATATTATAAATAATATGTATTTTAGCACATTCATTCTATTGCATTAGTTTCCTTTTGTAATTATAAATCTAAAAGATTGAGCATGTATGAAACATTTATTGTAATCTGATTTTTGGTTAATGACTCTCCTCGATCGTTTTGTTTTCTGGCTACGCCGGATCTTTTACTATACATTGAGATACTGTTGAAATAGTCTTCGCAAATACAAGAGGTACATTGTCCGGCGCGCGCGTAGGTCACAGTCAAACGGCACAGCCAAATATAGCTCATCGCAATTACGGATGCAATTAGAATACCGTATCGTGAGCGCGGTCGATCTTCCGTTTACCGTGAATCCAACTCTCGGAACAGCCGACCGTAGGTTGAGGCGAACCGCAGCGCTTAACTAATATGGGAATTGGCTTAGGAGTCTATTGAAAATTCTCAAAACTCATATTCCGCAAAATGCATCAAACAAAATTTTCATGATTTCCATGAAAATGTAAAATAATTGGAAGGTTTGGCTATTTCACTGGCAAGATTTGTCTGTTTCATTTTGTAGTCATTAGTCTGTTTCATTTCGTAACTTTTCCTCCACATTATTAATAAATTTATACTGTATTTTATAATTTTATTGACTAAAATACACAAGTATAATAGAAAATTACACATATAAAATAGATACTGAAATTCGATAATTGATAACGAAAGAATTTGATTTAGTTTTTATGTTTTGATCAAATAGGTACAAGATTTTCAGATATATTATACTACATTAAGCTTTATAATTTCAAACAAATTTCATTGTGGGCTATGTATTAAAAGGATACAAGAATTTTTATTCTCTTGTAATTGTGAAACTTGCCTACGCATGATTGCAAAATCGATGCAATGCGACCATAGTACAAAACTAAGTTTGTTCATTTCGAGTAATCTTTCAGTAATACTATCACGCAAAAGAAGCTGTCAGAAACATCAAATCGAAAGAATTTTAAAACTTGTAACCCAGAATAAATTATTCAAAGGTGCTGCGAATGGTTTTCCAATACAATAGTGTATGTATTTGCATACTATCTACATCATTTACTTCTCAATATTTTTAAGAATATCTTTTCTCTAATGACATATTTATGTATAAAAAACATCGAAAATGGTTTTTTGATAAGAGTTAAATTCATGAAAATAGAATTTGGCGTCTCTAATTAAATAGCATGTTACTCATGTTTACAAGACACAAGATACAAGTTTACACATGTTACAAGAGAGCCCCTGGGTGAACCGCCATGATTTTTTGATTATTTTTTATTCATATACACAAATTCATCTCAAGCGAGTAACCTATATTCAAAAGCTAAGAGTTGTCATTAAGATTTTAGGTTAATTCTCAATATGAGGTAACTTGAGTTTTTTTTGCAATTTCCTAGAGTAATCAAATGTTTATTTTTTATTGGGACATTGGGACAGGTGTATCCTTAAACAATGCTTCTTCAGCGGTGAAAAGATTAGCGTGTCGGACTGTTGTACTAAAATGAGCGGGTTCAAATCCGATAGAAGCCGTGCATTGTTAATGGCGAAAAATCATTCGTACGCCATCTTCGGACGCGAAGTAATGCTCTCTGCCCCATGTTGTAAATGTGCTGCTTGTAAAAGATCCTCAAGCCTAAAAAAAGCTTCTGCCTTCGTCGCCCAAGTGATACTAATTTTCCTCTGCTGGATGGCGAAAGGCGTGTAACGAAATTTACGTGGTCAAGCGGAAGAAAAAGGCTGATGGCTCGAGCGTCGCCACGTAAAATAAGGTATCATTGATTGAAAAATATAATACATCATCTAATGTCTTTGGACAAGCAATGGGAGGAACAGAAATGCAATAACGAATATCGAAAAGCAGATGAATAAGATCTTGATTATGGAGAATACATTAAAAAGACAGTCACATTTCACATTAATAGATTAAATAGCAGAGCTTCTGTTACACGGGTATTAAAAACTTAAGTTCACTTAAAATATCTCCTATTTTGAGATCAAGATTTGATCCCTTATGCTAATAGCCAAAGCATTAATTTCCAACCCAACGATCTCACGCAAAATAAGAAAGTTATTTGAAGGAGCATGAAGTTCCAACTCTTTAATTGGGATCCTCATGACATTCATCTCCGTCTCATTCGCACCGGGCATGTTATGATTCCCCCTCCACCAATACCTCCAATCACCGCTCGCTGTCGCATCTCGCTCTGCCTTCCCCACCTCCTCGCCTCTTCCATCGATATCGAGCTTGTTTGGAAGTTGTCACCAGGCAACCCCAGTGGGCTTGCCCTAGCACAGGGATGGGTACCATTTGAAGGGGTGAGGTCTCATTTGAAGCAGGCATTAGAGCCATTCCAAGATCACATTTCATCAATCAATCAATTCAATAAACTATAAAAATTACCCAATACTTTTATTTTTTTACATTTTTAAATGAAATAAAGTTAAATAAAATCATATATTTCAAACTGCAAAATACAAATAATTTTATAAAAATTTTGCTTTGTTTACTGAAAAAAGAATTCCGGTCCGATAACGACTTTCACAAAGAACTAGGAAAACTCGGCAGACGTTGTTTGCCTTGCATCTCCCTCTTTCCCCTCCCATCTCCCTTTCTCACTGTCTCTTCCTCCTTCCCCCACCCTATCCCTGTCTGTCTCTGTGTATCTCTGTCTCTGCCACTCTCTGTCCCTTTCATTCACATTTACTTGCAGATTCTGCACGTCTCTGAGCAGGTGACGTAATATCGGGAAGCGCCGGACGAGCAAAAACGTTATAGAATGTTCGAGAAGAGCTCATTATGTAGATTACGGTGAGAGAAACGTTTCTTTGAGGCTGATAGCCTCAATATTTTAGATTTTAAGGCCATATAATGCCTCGTTAAGGAGTTTTTTTTAACGATATAGATTCAAAATGCTGCCGAGTGTGATGCGGGTTGCATTTGACGTGAATATTTAGTGTTTTTTTTTCTACAGAATCATCATACTGCCAAAATCAGTTAACATATTTTAAACAATAAAACTACACTAGGAATAATTAGTAAGTCAACGAGTCTCGTTTCAAATGACCGCTTGTGTCTTTAAGGACGGCCTGCCTTACAAGATCTGAGGCGTAATGTTCAGGGACTGAGGGCCGTCGCCAAGCCGGGCAGCCAAACAGGATCCTTCATCTCCGCTGCCCACCCTTCCCCTCCCTCTCCCCCTCTCCCACCCTCACCATGGTGTCACAGCCCTTACGGCCTGAATCCGGCTTTCGCGCTACAAAGCGTAGATATTGTATGACTATTTTTATATATTTCAATTTACTGATGAGGTAGTTATTTATTTAGTATATAATAGTATATTTGACTTCCAAACAAAAGGATTGATCTTCAAAATAAACAATCTTAATTACTCTTACTATCGTCATATTTACCTTACTCTTATCAATTATCTTAATATTATTATCATTAATTTTTATAAAAAAAACACTATTCTATGGTTTCGCACCCGCTGCGCCGAAGGCACGGCGATTTGCAACCCCCGAAGCTGTCACGGACGAGGAAAACTCTGAGGTAGTGGGCGACGCATTTGCAAGATAATTGGTCAGGCATCATCAGAATCTTCTCGAGGAACACAACCGGCTGGTATTGCTCAGGCGTCGACTCCTGTTACTGGAGGACCTCTGACCGGAAGGTGCTTTTTTAGGTGAGAGCTTTAAGCAGTTATTTACTCAACTTAAGACCATTGAGAAGTATTCTTAAAAATATTGTTTAATAAATGGGATAGAAATAAATATTAGTAATGATTTGAAATATTAATTTGGTTATGTGATGGAAAGTGCACTGCTCTGATTCACTCATTGTTTATTTGTCTTCTCTAATTTCAATCAAGGAAAATACCCGATGAGGAATCGTGCAATATTATTGGAACATCTGTGATGAAAATGCGTATTATTCAATGCGTATTTAGTTTTATTATTGACTCAGGTTCTCGTTGAATTCTTTTCAAGTTTAAGAGATCTTTCAAGCAAGTGTGCTTCCTATGCGTGCCTTGTAAGGCCTGTTGTTCGGTCAGTAGAACGAGAGATTTCGTGAGGACAAGATATGGTCGGAGGAATTTAATTTTCAAAGCAGCTGCCAGAGTTCTTTTAGCGCTCACAAATCTTCTTCTCACTTACTTACTTACTTACTTACTAGCCTACGTCCACCCTTGGTATGTTAGCCATTTGGTGACGAGCTGACTACTACAGACATGCAGTTTTTCTGAGCGTGTGCGCATTAGCACGTGTACAACGGTGAAGCGCCTAGGTGGCGAATCACTGTTGTTCATTTAGCGTTACCTAGGGGTCATGTGTGGTAGACCATGGACGCGAGCAACTTTGTCCTCGCTGTGTGAATTATTATTATTATTATTATTATTATTATTATTATTATTATTATTATTTTCCCATTACATCACGACTAAAGATGTTATGAGTCGGCTGAATAGAAAATCTACTCCAGGTTGCAACCAGCTACCTAAGGAGCAGATCCGGTGACTATCAGTGCCTCTACAATACTTTGCGCAAAATGTGGGCTGTTCCAAGTAAAGCAATTTCTTGCACTTCCCAGTCTTTTGAATTACCTGGGAGTTTAGACAAGTTCTTACTCAAATTTTGCGCAACAAATCCCAGAGCTCCGATAACTATCGGTACGACCTGTGCTTTTACGCCCCACATTCGGCTGATCTCGATTTCCAAACTCTTGTATTTAAGACGTTTTCTCTGCCTCCTTGGTAACGACGTTTTGATCGCAAGGTACAGCAACATCGATAAGTAAACACGATTTTTTCGCCAAATCCGTTTCTACGTGTTCCTGACGAATGCGGCATTTATCATCTTGGGAAATTTTGAGAACCGTTTTATCATAATGTCATGTTCTCAACGGCTGGTCTTGGGCAGCTATTCCACGTGCTTGATCTTTATTGATCTATACCTTGTCCATTCTTTTTAGATATTGTCCGTGGAGTAGTTTGTCTCTCTACGATTTCTTTAACATTTTTTGTGTCTCAAATTTCATGTTAAGTAGCATCAAAAGTTCAGTGTCTCTGTCATTCTGGGTGTCTTGCTTAGTCTGGTTCGCAATGCTTCTTGCTACACTTACAATGCCTCTGTTTTCCATTCTTCGGTGAGATTTCATGACCTGCCTCATTAGTGGGTCATCTTGATGGCTGACTACATACTTTTCCATCCCGGTTATTGCATTGTGCCAGGAGGCTTCATTTTTTCTGAGGCCTCTTCCTCCTTTCTTACGTGGCACATAAAGTCTATGTACATCAGCTCGGGGGTGGGCAACATGATGCATTGTAAGCAGTTTTCTGGTTTTTGGATCCATGATGCGAATTTCCTGCTCAGTCTAGTCTACTAGTCGGAAACTGTATTCGGCTACAGGCACCGCCAAACTACCTATTGCTGTTATTTTATTCCTTGGATTCAGAGCAGACTGCAAGACAAGTCTCGTTCTATAATACTCCCTGCGAATTCTCTCTTTCATTGTGTCTTTCGAGATGGTCTCACATATTTAATGCCCAGATATTGTAAGTTTTTCCACACTTTCTCTGATTTAGCAGGACGGACGGATCGATGAACGGACGGACGGATGGATGAACGGACGGACGGACGGATGGACGGATACACGGTTGGACGGATGGATGTACGGACGTTCGTTTCCAATATTAGTTTCAATTATCATGGGTCTACGAAACGTGTATTCTGATTACATAACGAGTTAGAAGAAGACATTTACTACATGTACGAACACAATATATCAATTTTTTCGGTATCGGGGTTCTAAAACAGGTTTCTGTTCAAAATTGGCTACTTTCTGATGCAACATTACAATAATTTCTCATTTCTGGGAAAGTAAGTTGTCGAAAATGAAAAACCCAATGTTCAAAAATTATGTATGACCATAGACCCTTTAATAAGTTCTCCAGACAACCGTAGTACTCTAAACCCTTATCTCTCACAGCATCTCACAGCATACCAACAATAAATTATCCTGATATTCCTGTAATGTACAAATTTAAACAGCCCTTATACCTTCAGAGCTCTTTAAAATAACAAAAAATTGGCACATGACTGATAGTGAATTTCAAGCAAATGACGTATTCCGTAACATAAACAGTAGTTTTCTAATACTTAATCCTATAATAATCCTATGACATACTACTGAATACTTAATAAATAGCATACCGATGGCTCAAGATTACCTCAAAGAACTGGATACGCAGATGTATTTCCAAATACAACAAAATTATACTCATTACTTGATACATTTTCTACAGTGAAGTCCTTGCCATTAGATCTGCCCTAAATGATATCACAAAATCTAACAACTCAAACCATTTCACTTACTGATAAAGCGACATTGAATGCATACAGTATAAAAATGATAAGAAATCAATGAGCCTGGACACTTTTTCAATTAATTCACAAATTGGGAAATCTATAACATTTATGTGTATCCCTTTCCATATAAAATATCCAGGTAATAAACCGTCTGATAGAGCAGCGAAAGGCATCTCCTCTTCCTTATGAACCAAACCACCTTTCATCTGATATCTCTTATTAATTTCCAATCCGGCAAGAAATTGAGAAAAAAATTAATGAATACTGTTGACTTATAAATGTTGCATTATTTGCCCTTCATGTTCCCAACAAAGTAAGGTATCTCGGTGCAAAAACAGATTTTGCAAGTGGTCTGGAAAAATGGCGTAATGTAGAACGCAGTTTGGATTCCAATTATTGTAGGGAATGCAGAAAATATTGCCTTGTGGTTGTATGTGTTGTGAGAATGTTACGAGGTCACATGGAGAGCGATGTTGGTGGTCTAGCTGTGCGGGTTCTTTTAGGTTCGAGAATTAGTTGTCAGATTTTTTTCGTATCCTTAATGAAGTGGATTCAATGAACCTGATGTAAGGTAGTGAATTCTGCGGGTTTGTTTTGGTTTCCTTAGTTTCTTAATCTCCCTATTTATATTCTGAAGCAGTGGTGGTGGGGGGAAAGGAAAACAATTTGTACAGTAAACGTGTTCCTATTCCTTTCGCTTTTTCGTGCTCAGATTTAGAGTTTTATCATTCTCATTTTGTAAGCCTGCTGTTATCAATTGACTGCGAAACAATTAATAAATAGTTATAAATTACATTTCATTCTCTCAAGAAACTAGTACATGGAATAGATAAAACCAGAAATTATTAGTAGTAATGAAATATGAACTCGTTGAAAGAACCCGAGGATTTTGCAGTGTTGTTGATATATATCATAGCAACATCAGTTTGGATGAAATTCTGTTATTGCGCAGAATTAAAATTGTTATTAAACAGAATTTGTAGAGAATGCATACAGAATTAACCTAATTTTCTTGAGACGATCGCTGACGCAAACTTTCACTTCATTTTTACTTTCTTGCGAGAGAGTAGAGAGAAAGTTATGTAATATATTTTTTATATTGTGATATCCGTCACATATTAACGACAATCAAGCCATCATTTTAAGTAACATAAGTTTATTATCTTAGAACCACGACGTTTCGCGACCTAATGAGCAGTATCTTCAGATATACAGTAATTACAAATATTTCTTTCTTAAATATAATAAAATTGCAAAATAAAATAGTTTTTCATTCAACACATCGAAAGTAAAATCGTCTAGGGGAGCCGGTGAAGGAAGGGGGAAGTAGTGGCGCAGAGTGGTAGGGGTTGACTGAGAGGCCGTGGACTGATACGGCGGAGTGCCGAATGAACTTCAGCCCATCCCACTTACGTTGATAGCATTGTTGTAAACAGGGACTGAATACCGAAATAATAGCGGTAAAGGTATTTACACCGGTATAGAAATACCTTTACCTCTATTATACCTTTATTCAAAATACCTTAAAAAATACCGGTATAAGACGTCAAATACCGGTATTTTTAGAGGTATTTTACCTTTATTCGACGTCTATACCGGTAAAATACCTCTATTTAGAGGTATTTTACCGGTATTTTCTCATTAAAATACCGGTATTTTCATGAGAAAATACCGGTATTTCAGTATAATCATACAGGTTTCGGAGGGGCAACATTCTGATTTTTTACGCCAGAGATGGCTCAGAGGAACAATTATGGACTCCGCAGAGTTTCTGACCGGGGGTCCTAGGGTTCGAGTCTCAACGTTGACTTATTTTCGTCACCAGGCATTCTACCTAGGTCGAGTTCTGTTGTTGGTTGAGAAAGAATTATTATAATAGTCTGGGGACGCGAAGGCGTGTTTGGGAGAGCGAACGCGCGTGTGCACACGAGAACGCGCCTTTGCACACGCGAACGCGCGTTTGGGGGATGTGAACGCGCGTTTGGGGAGCGAACGCGCGTGTGGGGCCGCGAACCCGCGTGTGGGGGCCGCCGAACGCGCGTGTAGAGATGTGATGGCGCGTTTGGGGAACGAAACGTGCGTTTGGGGCGCGAACGCGCGTTTGGGGAGCGAACGCGCGTGTGGGGACGCAAAGGCGCGTGTGGGGGAGTGAACGTGCGTGTGGGGGACGCGAAGCGCCTTTGGGGGAGCGAACCCGCGTTTGGAAGCGAACGCGCGTGTGGGGCCGCGAACGCGACACTATTTCCTTCGTAAAATACCGGTATATACCGGTATAACCTTTATGGACGTCCATACCGGTATAGAAGTCCTATAAAGGTATTTTACCGGTATAAAAGAATAAAGGTATTTTATACCGGTATGAAAAAATACCGGTATTTTACCGGTATTCAATACCTTTTCGGTCCCTGGTTGTAAACCTCGAAGGGCCACCGCGTGAATAGAATGTGACGCGGACGCATTGACTGTAAATGTGAATATCTACAGAAGATGTCACTATTACTCTGGGAGAATTTAGTAGGCATGAACTGAGTGGAAACAAAACCAAATAATTAATATTAACTACTGCATTTTCTATTGAAAATGTTTAAATAATTGCAATAGCTGAAGGCATATGTAGTTAAAGACTGAAGTCACTGCAATTAACATTTTGCATAATGCAGAATAAAGTTGAAAACACAACACTCATTACACTAGTGCTGAAATAAAGAAAACATGGCCCACTATATGACGAGGAATACGTGATGTGGTTAACTGTATAGACCAGTGGTGTCAAGGTCTTTTACTGGTTTCAGTGGTATGCTAGAGCCCTGCAATCAGGCGAAAACAACCGCTCGAGACTCTCGGGCTCCGCACCGACGCTCGGCGAAGGGTGGGTGACCTTGCTCGGGGGGGGGGGGAAGAGATAGCTGTTTCACGGACATTTCGACCGGCCGCCTTACGGTTCCCGCCGAGACTCGGGAGTCGCCGAGTGCCCGAGCGCTCGAGCACTCGGCCGCTCGACCGGCGTCGGACTGCTCGATAGCTTCGCCCCTCAATGCATGTACGGGATATAAAGTCGCCGCACGTAGTGATCGCAGATCTTTCTATTCATTGTAATCGAAAGAAAATACAATTTCAATTAAACGATTAATTTGTTGAAAAGTAACAATTTATCGATTGATTGGAAATAATTTTATAGAGACAAAACAATACATTTTTTGAAAGAATTAAGGCAAACGAAGAGTCTGAAAATAAATTTTAACCTTTAGTGCATGAATTTTTATATTTTTTTATATTTATAGTGCTTAAGGGAAAATAATTCATTTTGTACCAATTCTAATGTCATTTAAGTTTCTTACAAACCCGAGTATAAGGCATATTTATTAACTACAATGAATATTTGGTCATAATATCACGAGTATATAAGAAAAACGCATATGCTAAACAAAAAGGAAATGGGTACTATTGGGCGTACTAATTTATTGTGAAATATTTGATGTAAGCCGCCATGGCCTCTGAATTTGTCTATTCAGTCGGCGGCCAACAACAGCGGTCACAGCACATCAGCCTATTCAAGTCAATAATTCAAAATACATTATTTACTATTATATACACACGTTTAACATTATTTTGTATTCGGCAAAAGTATGTATTCACGAAATGGTGCATATAAAGTTTTATATGTACGAGTACAATATTTCTCAATTACTCCATTATTTTTCGTTTCAATACAAGATAAGCGATTAATTGTAATTAAATAATCGTAAAAGCTGAAATTGTGAATCATTGGCTTCTGTGGAGTAGTATTGAAGATCCCCTTGCTTTGAGTGAACTACTGTGAACAGCGTCGCAGGAAGCGATAACAAAAGGTGTGCGAAGTGACTCGGTGGCCCCCAAGCAGCGCGCCATCGCTTTTGCGACGAAATTTCGACGAAAGGACAGGAAGCAATTGAAAGAGAAGGGTTGAGATACGTGCAGAAAGCTTTCCTCGAAAGATATTGAGAAGCTCGCAAGATTATAAATAAAACTAAAAGTACAATGAGCTCAAAACAATGCTGGTGTGACTGAGACACCCCGCGCGCCTACTGCCGGGTTAAGAAACTAAGACCTGCGTTTCAGATGCCTGAAAATTAAAACAACAACAACAAAAATATTTGGAAAAAGCCAACAAAAATACAAAATTAGAAAGGAAAGGTACTAATATATTTCATTGCATCTAAATTTAGCAGAGCATTTGTATTTACACCATATAAAATGAAGGAAAATTAATGATTTTATCTTCATTAGAATAAAATAGGCAATTTTCTCTAAAACTTTTGAATGCCTTTTCTTTGAATTCACAGACAGAACTGCAATAGATCCACTTGAGGTTCTCCAGTGCGTCCGAGGAGTGGATTTTTAAAGCTTTTTATTCTTTTTTTATATTAAAATTTATTATTTGAAAATTAATATTAAAATTCGTCTATTTATTAAATTTTGAAAAAAACAAAATTATTGGTCCTTTATTTTAAAAAACCATTCAATACTCCTTCCTTTTCCTGAAACTTGGCATTAGATATTTACTCCGACATGTCGGCCGATTGTTACTTGCCGCAGTTCGCCTGAACGGGGTCCGCCATTTGTCGACAACCGGTCGAGTCTTGGTCGGCCGCCGGCTCCCGGGAGTCCGCAACCGGCTGCGAAGGACAGTCGAGCGTGGTCTCGAGAGAAGAGAGGCGAGCGAGCGCTTGTCGGTAAAAATCGCGGAGAATGCAGACCTCTATGGTACGCCCAGTGGCACTGCAGCATGTCACGAGCTTCTCTGCGAACAAGCGGCGGGAAAGGAAACTATTTGTATCCCTGTCGTTTTATAATAGTGATGGCGTTGTCTCTGGTGGCGGGGTGATGAACTGCGTGGAGGGGCGATTTCAAGGTGGCATTCGTGCCACGGACTCCCGCTCGTGGCATCGACCTTGACAACCATGGTATAGGCACTTTGCGCGTGACTGCGCGCTGAAAACGCATGACGTCATCCCCTTGCAGGTCAAAGGTGTGCAGGTCTAATTGCAGGCGATCACTGGGAAGTGACCACGTTGTTGCTTCTGCGATTTATAAGTATAGCAGAGAGAAGCATATTTCTAGTACCGGAACATTCAACACACATGACTGTCACACATGACATGACACATGACGATGCAGTAGTTAGATTAGCATTCTGCACTAAACACAATAAGGAATTATATTTGCAGGCACTGTTTCAGCATGAATAGTTGAGTAGAACCACCAAGCAATATGTTCCTGCGATGCACAGTTGTGGAGCAACAAAAGCTCTCGAATACCACAAATCATAACTAGCAAGTGCGCAATGTCACTTTAATGCCATGGACACGGATATTATGTTGCTGTGTATGACGCAATCACGTATAACGCATGATAAAACTATTATTCATGCTCGAAGCGTAACACTTAGAGCTTTGTAATTTGCACCACCTCAGCGTGTTGCAATTCACAGTAAATAGTGTTAAATAATGAATTTTCCATTTTCACGAATTAACTGGAAAATGGTAAAATTCGTGGAGCAACGCATTAAGCATGTAGCTCACAGCAGCACCAGAACCCAACTGACTGTGATACAATCACGTTCAGCATATGACGAAACAATTGTTCATGCTAGAATCGCAACACTTCCATGAACTCAGTATGGACTGAATCACAATATATTGTTATGTAGAAAGTTCACCATTACTTCGTATTAACTGGAAAGTGGTAAAATTCGTGGAGCAACGCATCAAGCATGTAGCTCACAGCGGCAGCAGAGCCCAACTGTCTCGCGAACCTTGCATGAACGTTGGGATCGGCCGGCCGGTACCTGGGACACGAAGGGAGCCCAGTTTCCCAAGAACCCTTTCTGAATGCGTCATGATGTCCGACAATGTTGGAAAGGCATAGAACGTAGTGCATGGAATATAAAATATAAAATGTACCTGGCTCGTGGCTGAGAGTGTGCAGTTAGATAATGTATTGATAAAAATGGTAAGAAATGTAGCGAGTTCTGACACAGAGGAAGGAATAAACAAACAGTTAAAGAAACAGCAGAAAAAATATAGCGCATTATTCTTTGGAAAGTAATTTAATTTTGGCAAAGAGATTATCGTAGGCGTTAGTGAAAATATTGAATTCAACATTACTACTGACAGTCTCATTTTATATTCCAACTGTGCGTGGCCGCTACATCCACTTGCCACGTGCTGGATAGTTGTATAGTTTCGCTTGGGGCTTCACATCTCCTACACGTGACAGATTGGATGGTCGAATCTCTCAGAATGTGTTTTCTGTAGTTCAGAGTTGGCACCACTTGGTCCTGGATAGCTATCATGAAGGCGTCTGTCTCCGGAAAGAGATCCCCACGTTGGAACCATGCGTGCGACGCAGAGATGTCGACTTCTAGGTTGCTCAGCTCATAAGTGTACCTTTCGTGCAGTATCTACGCTTTCCATGAGGTTATACTCTCTTCGGTTTCAGTGACTGGCTGAACAGGTGGATCAGTCATTTTCAGGTTCACATGACTATAGTTATTATCAACTGCGCTCACTGCTTTCTGAAGTCTTCCACAATGTTCCAAGAAGTATCTTCTGAGTGATGCAATTTGAGAGCTATGTAGATTGATGAGATCTACACCTCGCTCTCCTTGTGATCTTGGAAGGGTAAAACGCTCAATACTTGAATGGGGCGGATGTTTTCGGTGTTGAGTCATAGCAGTTCGAATTGTCCTCTGGAGATTGTGGAGATCGGAATTGTTCCATTTAATAACGCCAAAGCAATATGCCAGCACTGGAATAACATAGGAATTGATGGCCTGCACAAGATTTCTAGCAAAGAGTTGAGTTTTCATGAGTCCATGCAATCGTTAACACACTTCAGTGGTTAGCATGTTCTTAGTGGCAGTGTGTTAATTCGGAGTGACTGTTGGAAACCCAAGTATTTGTATGCTTCATGGGGTT
This sequence comes from Acheta domesticus, assembly GCA_031308135.1. Taxonomy (NCBI): domain Eukaryota; kingdom Metazoa; phylum Arthropoda; class Insecta; order Orthoptera; family Gryllidae; genus Acheta; species Acheta domesticus. The sequence goes on along the minus strand of JAHLJT010008446.1, from coordinate 247,907,628 downwards.
CCATGAAGGCAATCTTTGGCTCCTTATTATTTTCCGAATTTATAACTTGCATACGATCCCGGATGATATTCACTCTCCTGCACTTATCCCAACCGAATTTCATCTTGATGTCTTCGTTGAATTTCTCCATCACGCTAATTAGTTGCCGCATATGATTCTCAGTGTCTGCATAGAGCTTGAAGTCATCCATGTAAAGAAGATGCGAGACACGAAGAAGGGTTGAGTTCCCTTTTTTAAGAGCGATGCCATAATTAGGTGCATTTAGTAGAGTGGACAGAGGATTCAAGGCTAAACAAAACAATAAAGGGCTTAAAGAATAACCCTGGAAAATCCCTCGGTGCATTTGTATAGTATCAGTTGGACGGATTGTTTTTCATGAGAGAGATACAGTTTTATTATTATTATTATTATTACTATTATTATTATTATTACTATTAGTATTTAAGTTAGGCACTGAGGGTCCTAATTGGTCGTAAAACCTTGTGAAGCAATGAATTTTATCTTTATAGATTCATCGCTCCTTGTAGTTATTAACTGTTGGATGCGTCTTTCCGCTTCTTCAAATATTCAGCATAATATAGAATTCTGTGAACTTCGGTGTCTTGCTGCAGTTTTACTTTCTGGCACTTCATTTGTAGTCGGCCCGCTTCGAAACTTCCAAAGTTTTTCTTTCAAAACGTGAAAGTTTTACTTTTGAAATTCTTTTCTCAACAAACATTTGAAAGTGTGAAGATAATTTGGTAATTATCTTGTGTTATACTTCACGTGAATACTGCTCCTTGTTTCGAATTACTATTTTATTCACTGTAAAACATCCGGAATGCTTCCTTTTTGACTTTACAAATATATCAAACCCATTTGTTTCTAAGCAGTAGTAAACATTTTGATAATACGTTTACTCTGGTACTTCTCAGTAGTTTGAACAATTTTTGTTTGTGAATGACATAAACAAAACTATTTTAATAAATATTAAATAAAACAAACCGTTAAATACTGATAAGTTCTGTTTTTTAGATTATTTAAATATATATTAAGGAAAAGATTACAGTGTCTTGCACTTCATGAGCTCTGAAAAAATTGTTCCATTTCTACTGGATAACAAACTTTTCACCGACATCCCATACATTATGAATCCGTCGCGTCATAAGAGCTGAGAGTAAGACTTCCGTGACAACTAAAAATAACACGACAGTATAGTGTGTTTTCGTGTCTTCGCGCAACCTATTACAAACATGCTCGCGTTCCATACATGTGACTCGAGATTCTATTGACGATGTGAGCCACTCGAGGAACTGTTTGTGGCCACTTCTTATGGTTATCACTTTCTTTTCCCGAATCTTCATACCAGCTCAGGTGGTTCAGGGCATCAACTGATGTCTTCGTGTTGCAGTGCCTCTGACCGGGAGGTTCTAGGGTTCGCCCCACTGTGGGAGGATGTTTTACACTAACTAGATAGCTCGGTCGAATTCAGTTGACGAGAGGAGAATTCTAGGGTCGGCTGCTCTGGCCGGTTGCTTTCCGTGGTTTCTCCGATCTACACCAGGCGAATCCCAGAGCTGTATCCCAAATAAAGGACCACGGATCATGCGCGATCTTTCCTTTCTCTTCCTTGTCCTATCTTCACACCTTAGTAACACACACTTCTATGCATAATTACACTTACAATACCTCACATCGGTAGGGCTGTAAGGAGCTTAGAGCTTGTTGCGGTTATGGCATTGGCCCGCTGGTGGGAAATTCCTGATTAGGGATGAACTCGCAAGCCGACGCGTAGTTCGGCCCCGGATCTCACCATCCAACTGAAGAAGAACTCCGCCACCTCCCGTGATATAAATATGCATTAAACTTTCAGGACTAATTAACATAGAAGTTAGCGTTCCCGGAAACACGAAATAGTCGATCTTCAGCAGAAAATGTTTTACATCATTTCATTAAAATCATCGCAGATCCTCGTTTCATAACATGCACATTTACATGCACTCTCCACAAAGGTTTTTCCTCGTCTGTTTTTGTACCGGAACTATTTCCTTCACTTTTTGACATCTATTGTCTGGAACATATTCTTGTATGAGTTTCTTCTTTGAAATTTTAAAAACCAAGTTTTTTATTACATTCAAAATACAAAATTATTTGTTTTTTGCCTTTTAATAGGATCCAGTATTTTTTCTCTAGCAATTCTTGCAAATTACACTCATTACTTACGCAGTCTTTTGTAATTATCTTTTTCCTCCTCTCACAAAACCACATCTCAACGCGTCCAATTTTCTTGATTCATTCTTTTTTTTATGTCTCATTTGTTCCGCGAAGCACGTGTGGCATAGTGACGCTTGCAGACCTAAAAGACAGGATGTGCCTTTGTCTATGGAAGCCACAAATAGACAGACCTGTAGGCTGAGCAGAAAGGGGGCGTGTCTAAGATGGGTTTAGGCTAAGCCAGGAAGCAAGAGGGTGCTGAGGCCAGGGGGCGGTAAGACACGTCAGTGGTAGGTTGCAGACGTCATCGTGGCGGTTGGCGCCTACGAAGCTCTGAGGGGGGGAGGTCACGTGGGGCACCCACGTCACTTTAGACGGAGTGGGAGTAAGCCACATGACACGTCGGTCATGTGACCGAATCTATTTAAGGTAAAGTAAGGGCATTATTATCCAGGATACATTTGTGGCACGGCGCCAAGTGGTATCTTCCTTAAGTGCTCACGCACTTTGCTCCGGGGGTGAGCGGCCGGATTCGTCCAGGGAGACGAAAGTCTCATCTTTAGCGACGCTTTCAAGCGGTCGCTGTTATTGCGGTCAAGCAAGGGCGGGTGGGGGACTCGCAAAGCAGTCGCAGGTAGCGGCTAAGATAAGCTGTTTTTAGGAGGGTTCCGTAAAGCACGTATAGAGTGAATGAATTGTGCAACCTTGTATATATTGAAACGCACCGCGCCTCTAAATAGAAACGCGATACATTTCAACTTAAACAACCAGAGAACATACAAACGGCGCGAGCATAACTAGGCAGCATGGCAACACGGAGGGGAAGGGGGGCGTCACGTGGAGCGTGAGACACGAGGGGAGGACAGCGAGAAGTCGGTTGAGAAGGGGAGACGAGCGGAAGCCACGCTAGCGGACGGAGGTGGTGCGCGAGCGGTGCGAGTTATTTGGGGAAAAGTACCCCTAAGTGCTGAATAACTTAATAGACTTGCATAGTATTACATTTCGGACCGTTAAAGAAGTGTGATGCAGACCGAACAGCATTGGGAAGTCAACGGATAGAGTGTATGGAAAACCCGCCTGTAGCGTGAGCACATGCATCGCGAACGTAGGTTTTGGGGAAAGATAGAATGTGTAGTGCACAAGACAGTGACTGAACCAGTGATCATTTGTGAGACCGATCAAGCAGTGTCTGACGGGTTTTCAGTGTATAGGAACTTTCCATAATGAAACTGTATGATGACGCGTGAGGAGAACAAGAACACGTGGGTATAGGTTACCGATATTTCACCGGTGATTCAGAGAGTAATATAGTGTAACGTGTTTAGCATAATCAGTTACAACCCAAATCTGGAGTTCAGACTGTCAGGACAAGCATAAGTTAATTAGATGCACTAGTGTAGAAGATACGCGTGGAGCAGCGTGAGGGGCGAACACTTGCCTACTCATCTCCGGCTGGGGGCCGAACGGCTCCGGGACCACGCGACGGGAGCCGAAGCCGCCGCCACCATCGGCGCCGGGCCCCAACGAAGCGACGTGACTCAGGTGGTAACAGGTATGATGCTAGCATTGAAGGTATTAAGTTTTGGTACCAAAACATAGTAATCATTGCATAGGGGATCAGTGTTCGAAAGTGTAATAGTGATATTAGATGAATAAACATCAAACTGTCGTTGTATAATAAACTGTATGTATTTATTGTACCCCGAACATCCCAGGGTCCACATTCGCGAAAAAGATCCCGAGCCCTGCCTGAAACAAACAAATTTATTGTACCGTGCCACTTCACGGGTAAGTCACGATTGACCCCGAGCAGTCGGTTCGTCACAATTGGCGCCTGAACAGGTTGTACTCGCGTATTTAAGAAATGTGGCCCTGGCAAATGTAACCAAACATTGGAAAGTCACAGTGTGAGTAAAATCAAGTTTGAAAGATAATACCGTATAAAAAAAATGTTTGTAGTGTATTGAGTTATTAGATGGTAGTTATTAGTAATTGTAAAAACGTGCAAGCAGTTATAAAAAGTAATGTTGGAAGGGAAAATTTATAATTGGGGGAATATAAAATATTGTGTTGATGTAGTATAATGGTATAACAAAGTAGAGTTGAAAACAATTTGTAGACAGGGGCAAGAATTTATTGTTTGGTGGGGAATAACTGTAATAACATGTGCATGGGCAGAAATATGTGTAGCAAGTGTAAAGATATAATAATTACTTAGTGATCACAAAAGTTACACTAATACAGTGTGTATGTGTAAGTGATCATTTGGGAAATACAATTAATAAGTCTTGTATTAACAACGACATATGGAAAATGTTAGAATACATAGCAGTTTTGATAAACAGAAAGATTGGAATAATATAGTGGGTACGGGTAGTGGTTTATTGTTCATTGAGTAAAATTAAATGTTTGTTGAGGAAGTATAGAGCAAATGTAGAAAATTTACATACAATAGTAATTGTGAAGGTAAATATTATTTTGTTAATTGTGTAATTAGTCAATTTAGAAAACAGTGTGTAGCATAACCATTATATATGTGTAAAAGAAATACAGTGTGTATTATTTTAATATCTGTGGGAATAAATACGTGTGCAAATGACAATATAGATTAAAGTCAAGGGAAAATAATTCAATGTTAAGGAAAATAAGTTGTATCGTTGAAATTTTGTGGGTAAGATTATGAAGTAACAAATTGTATGTTTATGTATTACTGAGGGAAGTGCTTGGAGTGTGTGAAATTTGATTGTGAATTATTATAGCAGTTTTGCAGAGTGTTGAGGGTATTGATGTTATTATTTTCAGGAACTTACTAGAAGGGTTATTTGCAGTATTTGATACATGTGATGTGTTTATGAAGAGTATTTGGGTATTGAATTTATGTGCATAGTTGATGTTAGAACTTAATTATAAAGAGTGTGTATTTGATATTATAGGCAGTAATCGTGTAATAAGGAATTGGGTCGATCACATAGTAGATTATGCAAATGTGGTCTTCATGCAAAAGTTTAAAACGAACAGTGAATATAGTGAATGTTCAGAATCATTGCTAAGGCATTGTTGTAGTACAATTACTTGGGGGATCAGATTAGTAGAATTGCGAATAATTACAGCATTAGTGAGAGTGTAGATAAGCTAGTGGTAGTAGCATTGCTGGTACGGAAACTTTTTACAGTAGATGGACAAAATGAGTGAACGCTACGAAGTAATTGGGGGCGGAAGTTTAGTTGGCGGTAGCAAGATGGAGGCTCAGAAAGCGACGTTAGAGCGGGAGGAAAAGATAGAGCGTGGAGGAGACGCGGATGAAGGAATAGGTGGAAGTACATTCCTGGAAAATGGGGATACCGGATTCGGAAGCAAATTGGACGACTCGTCGGGCGACTGTTTTACCGAAGAAGTACAAGTCACATCAACACCGATGAACCAGGCAGCAGGGAACCCAAATCGGGAGGATCGAACAAATATTTCCACAGACATATTACAAACGATATTGAAGGCAATGGACGATCAAAAAAGGGATATGATGAAAACACTAGATAGTAAGATTGGGGAATTGAGTGGGCAAATAATGACAGAACAGAAAGCCGCAGCAAAGGCGATTGAAGAAAAAATTGAGAAATCGGCGGAACAGGGCAAAAAGACCGAACAAAAGATTGAAGAACTGAATGGAAAAATTGAAGAACAGGATAGGAGAGCTGAAGAACGGTATAACAAGTTACGAGACGAGATTAGAGGACAAGTAGAATCCCTCGATCAACGAGTCGAAATAACAAAGAATGAAGTGTCTAAACTTGCGAAACGAGTGGAAGCCCAAGATCAGTGGATTTTAGAGAAATTTTCGGAACAGAAGGGGGAACTGAAGTCTCAGATAAGCCAAATAAGCGGAGAATTGGAAACTCAGTTACATCACCAAGTAAATAGTCAGATTGCCGTACAGGACAAGAAAATCCAGGGGGTACAAGGTCAATTTCGAGAGGAGATCCGAACAGTGAAGAGCAAAATGGCGGATATCCAGACTCAAGTCAAGAACGAGGTGCATAGGAGGGAAGAAGACACAAGAACGATTCAGCAATCGATCAAGGAAGAAATAAAGGGAAACATCCGAATATGCGAAGAAAAAGTATCATCCTTGCAGTCCGATGTGGAACTAATTAAAGAATGTCGGATAATGCCAATCATCACGGGTGGAATACCAACGTTCACGCCCCCAAAGTCACTAAAGTTTTCGGGAGATGGTCGAGTAAACCCCTGTGCATTCATGCGAGCAGCAGAACGACATCTAGCCGTGATCAACACATCGGAAAGATGCAAGGTCCAATTCCTATACCTGATGCTGGATGGAAATGCACGAACGTGGGCTGACACATTCGATGCATTTCCGGAGACATTGAAGGAATTTCAAGACCGGTTTTACGAGCGGTACTGGAACGACGAGATTCAAATGAATATAAAGTTAAATCTGATGAATGGGTATTATAACCAGTCGATGGGAACCATGCGGGAATACGCAACGCAACGCGTTGGAGATTGTAAAACACTACGTCCTCCAATGAATGATCAAGAAATCATATGTCTATTGACGCGCCAGTTTCCTGTGTCGATCCAAAACAATTTACGAAGTGCGAACCACACCAATCTAGAAAGTTTCATGAATGCACTAGGAGGGTATGACCTAACTTTTGCTAATGCCCCGAAGAACAAGAGGGAAGGAAATGTGAACACCCTGAGCATGGAGCCAGCCAGTAGACAAGGGAACGGTGGTGGAGCAGACAACCAGTGGATACGACATGAGACAGGAAGTCGGGGGCAATCGGAACAGAATAATCAAAGACCGCAATGGAGAGGACAAGACCCAAACCGTCGAGAAGAAGAGAGAGGAACGAACCAAGGGACGCCCAATCAATCAGCACGGCCTGGCCCAAGTGGAGGACAGGGAACATCTTTAAACAGATAGAGTCCGTGATGACAGGCGACCCCATTACGGACACAAGGAAGGAAGAACTGAATGTGGTCCCTATCAACACGATTCGGTCGGTATCTTATGAATCACAACCGTGGCAGAGGAAGAAAAGTTCGGAAGTTCGCATGAGAAAATGTCCCACGATCAAAATAGAATGTGAGGGGGTGGTAACAGAAGCACTGGTCGACACTGGTTGTACTACAACAGTGGTATCAGAAGAATTTTATAATGAATTAATTGCGAAAGGAAAGCAAGTAATGTGCTTGCCCATGAATAGGGCATTCGTGATAGGAGCAACTCAAAAGAAGTCAAGCCCTATTACGAAACAAATCATGTTTAAAGTTGAAATCGGCGACCAGGCGTACGAGATAGTAGCTCTAGTCGTGAAGAATTTATTATATCCAACGATCATAGGGACAGACTTTTTATCTGAACAACGGGCGATTATTGACCTCGACCGCAAAGTGATAGAACTAGGATACCAAAGAATCGAGATGGATATGGGGAAGGAAGAGGAATTTGAAGCATGTACGGGCGTATTATCGGAAGAGGGAATAGAAGAAAAACTACGACAACAAGTCAACCAGGCAGAAGCACTGGAAGATCAGCAGAGATCCAGACTGTTAGAAATATTAATAGAAAACAAGAAAGTATTTCAGAAGAATCGAGAGCCAATCAAGGGGTTTGAATTCCGTATTCAACTTACGGACTTCACTCCATTCAAGCAACGGAATTACCCAATACCAGTCGCACTGAGACAACAAGTAGCGGAGTTATTAGCATCTATGGTGAACGATGGTATCATTAAGAAAGAAAAAACATCGTACACGAATCCTATGGTAATCGTGAAAAAGAAGGACGGAGGATTACGGTTATGTTTAGACGCTCGGAGACTAAATGCAGTGACACTACCATTTAGGGATGCACCACCATCAGTAGAAGAAGCACTACAGAGATTTGGGGGAAGCATCATTTTCTCGAGCACCGACTTCAGCAAGGCCTACTGGCAGATGAAGGTGGCCGAAGAAGACCAGAAATATACTGGATTTTCATTTCAAGGGATATGCTACGTATTTTGTAGAGTACCTGGGTTACGAAACAGCGGAGCAGCACTGATTCGATGTGTAGACCAGATTATACAAGGAAGGATGCCGAACAGAGTAACGACATATGTGGACGATATTGTCGTGCAGGCAGGATCCATCAATCAACATTTTCAAGATTTGCAAGAACTGTTCCAGATTATACAAGAAAATAATTTGGTGCAAGCGGGCGATGAAAGGAAGGCAAAAGTGAAGAAGAAAGTATATGAATTAGTGAGGGGCAGACAGTACTATTACGCGTGCCTAAAGTTTCTAATACAAAATTAAAATTATACGCGAAGTTTTTCCCGCTATATGAGGGACCATATATCATCGACCAAATAGTAAACACCAATGTTGCCAAACTAGTCAATGAAAGCCAAGAAGTAGTGGGACACTACAATTTCTACAATCTGAGACCATGTCCATCAAACAAGGAGAGTTAAGACGACATCGGCGGAGACCCATGTTGTGGAGGGAGAGTCATCGCACCCCAAGTGTCAAGTTAGTAAAACCAATGTAAGTCCTTGAATTTTGCGGAGAAAAATCCAAATAAAAGGGGGGAGGGGGGTAATGAAACGCACCGCGCCTCTAAATAGAAACGCGATACATTTCAACTTAAACAACCAGAGAACATACAAACGGCGCGAGCATAACTAGGCAGCATGGCAACACGGAGGGGAAGGGGGGCGTCACGTGGAGCGTGAGACACGAGGGGAGGACAGCGAGAAGTCGGTTGAGAAGGGGAGACGAGCGGAAGCCACGCTAGCGGACGGAGGTGGTGCGCGAGCGGTGCGAGTTATTTGGGGAAAAGTACCCCTAAGTGCTGAATAACTTAATAGACTTGCATAGTATTACATTTCGGACCGTTAAAGAAGTGTGATGCAGACCGAACAGCGTTGGGAAGTCAACGGATAGAGTGTATGGTAAACCGAAGAGTGTGAAACCCGCCTGTAGCGTGAGCACATGCATCGCGAACGTAGGTTTTGGGGAAAGATAGAATGTGTAGTGCACAAGACAGTGACTGAACCAGTGATCATTTGTGAGACCGATCAAGCAGTGTCTGACGGGTTTTCAGTGTATAGGAACTTTCCATAATGAAACTGTATGATGACGCGTGAGGAGAACAAGAACACGTGGGTATAGGTTACCGATATTTCACCGGTGATTCAGAGAGTAATATAGTGTAACGTGTTTAGCATAATCAGTTACAACCCAAATCTGGAGTTCAGACTGTCAGGACAAGCATAAGTTAATTAGATGCACTAGTGTAGAAGATACGCGTGGAGCAGCGTGAGGGGCGAACACTTGCCTACTCATCTCCGGCTGGGGGCCGAACGGCTCCGGGACCACGCGACGGGAGCCGAAGCCGCCGCCACCATCGGCGCCGGGCCCCAACGAAGCGACGTGACTCAGGTGGTAACAGGTATGATGCTAGCATTGAAGGTATTAAGTTTTGGTACCAAAACATAGTAATCATTGCATAGGGGATCAGTGTTCGAAAGTGTAATAGTGATATTAGATGAATAAACATCAAACTGTCGTTGTATAATAAACTGTATGTATTTATTGTACCCCGAACATCCCAGGGTCCACATTCGCGAAAAAGATCCCGAGCCCTGCCTGAAACAAACAAATTTATTGTACCGTGCCACTTCACGGGTAAGTCACGATTGACCCCGAGCAGTCGGTACGTCACAATATATATATATATATATATATATATATATATATATATATATACAGGGTGTCCAGAAGCTCCCGTTACAAAAAAATACCACAAATTCTGTGATGCCAAACATGAAGAATGGCAGGTCCAGTTTTTCCGAAAAAAATTTTGTCTTTGAGAAAATTGAGTTTAAAAATCACTTCCGGGGCGCGAAATTCAAACCGACCGCAACGACACTGCAGACAGTACGGAGCATCCTTCCGCACCTTCTGCGCGGAGCATTTCCTCGTTTCTCCGCGTAAACGGTGAAAGAGTCGAGTAATATTCTGGAAAGCATCGCGTTGCTTACACTAGAATACTTAATAGTATCAAGTATTTGCAGGTTCTATTCAATAAATATTTTAAATGTACGTAAATGTCGAGTTTTGTTCAAAATGATAGCCACGGTACACAGCGGCGTAAGCATAAATTATGAACACGATCCAACATTTATGAATAAGATTGAATCTCCCGGAATGCTCGAATTGTTATTTTTAGCACATATTAATATGAACTAGTGCTTTAGGCTTAAGACTGCCACGTAAATGATAGTCTCCTGTAGATTATTCTAAATATCGTGATACACTAAGGAGCAATTCGGAGATAAAATATTTGTTAATGAAAATACTGAGTTTATTGATTATCTTTGGAATTTGAATTGATTCTCCCGGCTGTCATTTTCTGAATTATCAAACTAAAGATAGCCAGCTTTAAACTTCTTATTAACCGCTGGACGGTTTATCGAAGATGTAGCCCTAATTGATGGATATCAATATTTCCCCCCTCAAAAATATTGCAAATAGTTCCTAAATAAAAGTATCTGTTCCTAAATTAGTTATCTATTATTTTAGCTTAAGTAATATGTGGTAAAGGAAGAGCACTTCCTGCTGCCGCAGCGAAAGAGTTCCGAAATAACTGCTATTGCAAAATATGCTAACTGTTCTATGTGGAACATCGAAGTTAAGGCAAGCGGCCTCGACTATCCATTTCTCGAAGTTGAATGACCATTCTACCCGCCGGTTTGCTTTTCCAGATGCAAGATGAGAGCATGTCTTTCTCCCAAATCTTGGAATTACTTCTTGAAACCATTTCATAAGGCAGTTGACAGCTACTTGGGAGAAGTATTGTTTTAGTTGTTTTGTTTCTTTGAGCTTGCATTGTAGTTAGCAGATACGTACACAAATGAGTAACGACCATTTCTTCAATTTAATTCTTCAAGGTTACTACGTAGTACAGTATGTAAGGGAGTAGAAACAGCTCACTACTACACTACTTCAGTGTTTTAATTTTCAATATTTTTCTTTGATATTTTCATAATCTACAACAAAAATCGACAAAAAGGAAAAAAATTATGCAATATAATCAATTTTTCACCCCAAATCTTCTTTTGAATTATTTAATTTTTTAAATTTATTTTAATTTGTTTTAATGCAGAATCAGTATCCTTACTACTTAAATATTTTAGAACATGCCTATTTTGCTACTTTAAATTAATTAGAAATACTTTACATGCATGTCCTAAATCTTTCAGTTATATCTCTACATGTTCAATATTTTAATTTGTTTAAAAAATTAATCAATTTATAACTTGTACATTTAATAATTGCATACTTTTTTGAACTGAAAAATATTAATTGGATAATTTTTGTAGATTTTACATAAAAACACCCTAATAATTACATAGTTTTATGTTGGTTATTTTTTTACTTATGAGGGATTTATATCTCAAAAGAATATTTTATGGAAAACAGGAATAAACATAAACAATATGCAAATTAAATCATAACTGCAACTCTATTGCTCTGTATATTTTTTTTCCAAAACATATCTGATAATACATAAAATTATTTTCACATTGAAAATTGAATTCATTTAGTTGTAAGGAAAAAATTTAATATAAACAACCCATTCGCGCAAAATTTCGCACACTGCTCGAAGGCTCCTGTTCGAAATGTTCCAATACCGCTTCCTCTGTAGCGACAGATGAGCGAGACACACCTGCATCGACACTTCCGCCCGGTAAAACTGACGCACGTATTCTTGCGTCGAGGCGCAGAAAAACGCAGTGGGAAGGGTGTCTTCTGCTAGGGTATCTCTCGGCGTACACTCGAGCTGCCGCACGAGCGTTGCTCCGGCACTCGCCGAAGACTAAGTACATGTCGCAGTACTCATTAATTGAAAACATGCTTATTCTGGCCTCTCGCACTCAAACTCGATATTTCTACTAATTTGCCTTGACTGCGCTTAGCTTTTAGTATACGCTGCCGGTGGCGGGACGCTGGTGGTTGTGCGGAGGGGAGGGAAAGGGAAAGATGACTCCGTACAGGTGCTTTTTCAGCCATGACCACTGTGCGGGCCGGGTTTCGTACTGCGCAATCTGTTGTTTTGAGGCAAAACTGACATGCGGCTGATGGGCGAATCACTAAGCGGCGGTGGAAGGTTCGCCATACGATATAAACCACGATGTGACGCGGCCTAGCAAGTGACAAATGCAAGGACACCGACCATAATACGAGCTGCGAATGGCAATGGGCCGGTAACCTCAGTGAACCACGGTCAAACTTTTGCCTGCTAGAAGTATTTTTACATCACGCAATGCAACATCAGTTTTTCTCAGTCTTTTACCCTTTCACACCAGTAATATACTAGTTTTGTATTTTTTATTCATTGTTGCATTCAAATGTGGCGACGCTATTTTATCTCTGTTGATATTGACCTGTGGGTTAGGTTAATGGCCTACGTGCCCCTACAAAGATTCTTCAATGCACTGTTCGGTCTGCATCACCAAAAAATGACTGTAAAACGTATCAATTCAAATTCCGCGCCCAGAGATAAACTCAGTATTTTCATGGAACGGGAATTCAGGAAATGAATATTTCATTTCCGAAACGCTTTTACTATATCACTATATTTAGAGTAATCTTCAGGAGACTATCATTTACGTGGCAATCTTAGGTCCAAAGCACTAGTTCATTTTAATAAGTGCTAAAAATAACAATTCGAGCATTCCAGGAGATTCAATCTTATTCATAAATGTTGGATCGTGTCCATAATGTATGTTTACGCCGCCGTGTACCGTGGCTATCATTTTGAACAAAACTCGACATTTACGTACATTTAAAATATTTATTGAATAGAACCTGCAAATACTTGATACTATTAAGTATTCTAGTGTAAGCAACGCGATGCTTTCCAGAATATTACTCGACTCTTTCACCGTTTACGCGGAGAAACGAGGAAATGCTCCGCGCAGAAGGTGCGGAAGGATGCTCCGTACTGTCTGCAGTGTCGTTGCGGTCGGTTTGAATTTCGCGCCCCGGAAGTGATTTTTAAACTCAATTTTCTCAAAGACAAAATTTTTTTCGGAAAAACTGGACCTGCCATTCTTCATGTTTGGCATCACAGAATTTGTGGTATTTTTTTGTAACGGGAGCTTCTGGACACCCTGTATATATATATATATATATATATATATATATATATATATATATATATATTTCTTAGTCTAATAAATTTGTTTGTTACGAATCCTTCGTGTCTGTGTCTGAGTGATTAAACGACGCCACACACGGAACTTCAAACCAGAGACTTCACCACTTCTTTTTGAGACCTTCATTCATTTACTCAGTCCGTGATTCGAAAGAGGTAAATATTATATAAAAAGTCACAGCATTAGGAGACGGAATGTCGTGGTCACGTTGGCCACAGAGTTGCATAAACATCGATAATGTTTTTATTCAAGATCTGTCATAAACTTGTCTTTAAATTTGGCCTTATTGTTTATTTAATGAGCCGACTTTATTGTGGGCCCCTATTGTTGATCTTTAAAGCAACTTTAAATATGAGGATGAAAATAAATAGCAACTTTTTAAGTTGTTTTGTCGATTAACGAGTAAAATATTTTGGCTTAGTAGTCTTTGGTTACGAAAAGGATGCAGGGTTTATTTTTCTCATTTTTCAATCTGAATTAGAATTCACTACAGAGCTTCGGAGATCAATTCGGGAGTCTGTTTTTTTCCTTCCTTTACTTTGTATGTAAAAGGCAAAATTTGAAAGAGGAAAATATGTATCATCGACAGTAATATTTTTTTGCTAAAATGAAAATGTTCAGTACAATCTACAAAACCAACGAGAAAGCAAATAGCATATTCCTTTTGATACACAACTATGTTTCTTGTACGAATAGTTACTCTGCAATGGATTTGTTTGACAAAATGCATTGCAACATTTGTTGAAATTTATTCGATGTTACTGATATCTCACTTTCTCAGATCAAAATAAGTGAAACATTTTTTTTTAGTTATTATATGGTAATAGGCGAGAAGAATTGAGTTGTTATGGATGAGAATTTACGAATTTTTCTTACTGAATTCTAGAAACGATTGTGTCTGCAAGAAATTATTAGATTTATTGAACAAGACCTTGCGAAGATTTACGTTGACGTGCCTTTAAGGAACAAACTACGGAAACTAAATTTATGTCAATGACCAAATGGATTTCGTAAGGACGATACAATACATTGCTGTAGAAAAGAAATTTTGTATGAAATTAACGTAACATAGCTTGATCTTTCAAAAACTTTGGAAATGTGAAGAAGTAGTTAATGATTGCCTTATTGATAAAGAACACAATTTAATCCTATTGAAATTTATATAGATTTGTTTATAAAAATGATGCATTGAATCATCGATTTCTTAAGACAATTTGAGAATGTATTGAATTGTCCTCATAAGATTTACTATGTCGACAGAAATAATAATGGTCTGCGCGAAAACGGATAGAATTTATGTTTCCAAATCACGTAATCAAAGCAATTCGTCTCCACTATATCAATCCATTTAACATTATTTTAACAGAGATATTAGAGTTTACAACGAGAAAAGCGATTGGCAACACACACTACTCGACTAAAGATTGCTTTAATGAACAGCTTAAGAACTGAACTGCTAAGTATGCCGAGATACCTTTTCAAATGACTAAAATCACTTCGAAAGACTGAAAATACTACTGTATATTTTTGTAATATACGTCTGTAACTACTTTCTTTAAAAGTGCAAAACAATGGCCGCTATGCATCAAACATAATAATAAAACACAATAAATCGTTAACGAAGCATGAAAACTCATCTCGGGCTTTGGATCTTCTGACAGAGGTTTTCTGCACAATATTTTGTCTCTTTTCTCAAAATGAATATACGAGAAAGATATACGTTTTCAATTATTGTGCGAGACTACTGTAGTGTGTTTCCGACGTGTCTCGACACCCATTTCTTTTCGTAGTCGCTTTTATTCTTGTCATAATATAAACGGAACTACCGAACAAAAAACAAAAAAAGGTCCGTTTGCAACTTTTCAGTGCATCTCTTTTTATACCAGTTCTAACGTTGGTTCAGTGTTTTGCCGGATCGGTATCGTGATCACCAAACTCTGATCAACGCATGTCAACATTATTCACTCGGTCAGGCTGCATTAAAGAAAACTAGAGATGTAGTGTGCTGTTCAGTCAATGACGCCGTGAAATCTTTTGCGCGAAGAACGCGTTTCTTTAACTAATATGTTTTCTAGGAAGGCCTGGATAGAAACACCGGAGATGAGTTCTCTCCATCAGAAAAAAGTTGAGTTCCCATCTTAGTGGCAGAGAGCTTGACCTTGTTTGTCGAGTAAGTTTGGAATGAGATTTCTCTACAAGATTCCAATATTTTTTGCTATGGAAGAGAACAGAAAAATGGATGAGAAAGAAGTTCTGAGTCAGTGGCAGGTCGGTATTATTTTTAAATTTAACACACGTTAGTGGTAGAAGTACGTATTAAAAATATAATTCGTCAAACTGTAAATTAGTTATGGGAAAAAATAATTATGTTCACATTCGTGAACAAAATCAAGGAAATTGCTGACGTAGTGAAATACTCTGTAGTACCAACATTTAAGATATCCTGCCAAATTGAACGCAGCATGTCAAATTGAATTGACTTTAGCAAATATTATTAAATAACAAAAATTTAAGTAATATTAATATCCTCTAAGAGTATTGCATTTATTGAAATCAAACTAATATTTTTACAAGTAAAATCATCTATAATTGAGTATTTTGAATTAAAAGTCTGGATTTGAGAAATTAATGTTTTCTTTTAAATCTCTACTAACATTTTTTCGCAATAGCGTGTGGCTTGGCCCAGAAAGAAAATTAGTTAGCTCATCCTTTACATACACACACTTACATACTTTACCCTACCACATTCTATGTCGGAAGACTAGTCGGGAGCTTAGAGCTTGTCTTGACTGAGACGATGTCCTGCTGGTGGGAGATACGTGAATGGAAAAAACGCGGCAAGCAAACGTGTAGATCGGCGCCGTTTCTTATCATCTACTGGAGTGAAAACACCTCAACCTGCCATGATAAAACACACACTACACCGACGGGAGTGTAGTAGACGTAGCGTAGAGTAGAGTAGTGTAGAGACGTAGACGTAGAGTGTAGTAGATCATAGCAGTAGACGCTCTTGGTAAAACAAATTAATCAGTCAATTAATCAATTCAAAAACCTTTTAACTTCCTTTTGGGTGTGTCGATGGGGGAGTAAAAGTTTTGATAACCTCTTATCTTTGATTTAAGAAAAGAGCTCCTAATACTTGTGCTTAACGTTTCATAATAGACTGGCTGCTTTGATGGATAGATTGATTTTTTGAGGAATGTTTCAGGGGTTTTTCAGAATGTTTGAATAATTTACATTAACTTCAAGCAGAAATTGCGTTGTAAGTACTTGTTTTTAAACTAGTGGTGCTGTAGAATGGCATAGAATTTATCGTATTAGTTAGTAATCAAATTTGTTTTGTCTGGCCCAGCTTTTCTGTCTTGCCTCCATGTTTTTGCAGGCTGCCATTTATCGCAGTCGAAAGTACATTTTTTTTTAAAAAATCTCAATTTTTTGGTTTCGTAATACAGGGAATACTAAAGAAGAGTAAAACCTCATCCTAAATAGCAATTTTCATTGCAAATTTAGAGTTTTTAAGAAAATGTTAATGCGTTACCGTAATTACGAAATTTCAAGCTCATTTTCACAGACAATTTTTGAGTTTTCGAAAAACATCATTAGAAGTCATTTGAAAAACATTAACTCACAAATATAATAGTGTTTACAAATTGCTGAAAATTTGCATATTTACGGTCTGAGAGATATTAAAAATATACATTTGTGTAAATATTGAAAAACAAAAGAACACCGCTAAATAAACTTTACGTCATATTAAGCAGTACAATTATCACAATTCGTTCGAAAAATTTGAACAAAAATTTGGAGCCTTTTTAAGTAAATGGCGTTTGAGCTTTTCTGAAAATGCGAAAAATTTTACCTAATTTTTTACAGAAAACTGTTGAGTTTCGAGGAACATGACATTATTTAAAGCATATGTAATTATAAATGCAATAATGTGAACAAAGCGCCGTTTATGTAACTATTAACATCGTGAGACACAAGTAAAATTTTACATTTTTGTGATTTTAGAAAAAACAAAAGTATAGAGCAATATGGCTTTTATGTTATTTCATAGAGTACATTAGGCACTATACTCAGCAAAAGTTTAAAGAAACATTTCGGGGCCGTATTTTAGAAAACCTTGTTTTTGTTATTTTTCAAAATTGCACAACTTGCACGCAGTATTGCGCGAAAACTACTAAAATTTTCAAAAAAATGTACATTACCTTAATGAGAGTAATACTTATGGAGAACAAATTTCATTTGAAGGAAAAAATTTCTGTCTTGAATTTTGTAGTTGTAGGAAGACGCCGAAAAATCACAATTTTGGAGTTTCCGAAAATTCAGAGTTAACCGTGAAAATCGGACCTACGCTACCTTTATAAGTGTATTTTCCTCTAGTATTACAAGAAATTTAAAAAATCGGAAGCATTTTTGAGAACATTTTGAAAATGTTCGGGAGGCTTGAGGTAAAGTATTTGAAGAAAGATTTTAAAAATCGCAGTGCCTCGAGTCGAGCCAGAGAGACTGGGGAGTATCCATTTTGAAAAATATTCTATGTATGGTTTAGGCGCTAGTGTTGTGGCTAGACGGACAGACGGACGGACGGACGGAGACAGACGGACGGACATTTAAAAAAATCACCTTTGCGGTATCAGGGGACTCCAAAACGTGTATTTCCTTTGAAATATAGAAATCGATTTTCCACAGCTTTACATAACTTTCTTTATACTACGTTTATACTTTATATACATACGTATACGACAATTGTACACGACCTTTTTTTAAAAATTTGATATTTAATACTCTCTCGTCATTATTTCGTAAAAAGAGTAAGTATTGTAATCGTGCTCCGGAAAATGCAAGTTTTCGACAGAAAATCGCTTATTACCGAGCCCTGGTAACGGAAAATTTGATAATTCTTGCTATAATCTTCTTTCTATATACAGGTGGCCCGTTTAACTTGACAAATCAAAATAACTCGAAAAAAATGCGACGTATTAAAAAAATGTCGAAGGCAAAACATTAATATCTCCAAGGGGGACATCTCTCAGTTCTAAAATCAAACTTGAGGGTGAGGCGGGAGCCAACTTTGCAATCTTAAATGAGAACCCGTACTTTTTAATTGCAGATTCGAATTCCACACTAAAAAATACATAAGTTTGGCCTAAAACAATTTTTGATCTAGAGACGATCCGATTATTTGTATTCACGTACGTCCAGCGGCTTCAAATCGCTCGCGCTGATTTAACCACGATAAATCAAATTCCTTAATGAAAAAATTAAGAAAAATTTCCATTTAACATTTTAAAGTTGCCTCTCCCACATTTAGGGGGCGGGGCAGGGAGATTTCATTTTAGGTCAGGCCGATTTTCATACTGGGGATATTGATTTTTTGTCTGGAACATGTCTGGATCGTCTCTCCTTATCTCTAATTATCTCCTCTAATATGTTGTGTAGTCTGAATCCATGGTTTGTTGGTCTTTGATACCGAAAATCCATTGACAACATAACATCCGTCTGTCATCCGTCTATCTACGGTCAACGCTAGCGCAGAAACCGTTCAGCCGATTTTCTCCAAAATTGATATTTCACGATTGATTTAAATGACATCGAGGACCTCTGAGTTTGAAACGGATATTTTTATTTCTGGGGTGTCTTTACCTGATTCCTCAACATAATTTCCAAATTTTCTAAAAATGTCGCCAAAGGGTGAAAAGTGGGGTGAAAGGTGAAAAGTGGTAAGGTAAGGGGGTGAAAAATGTCCCCAAACCAAATCGATAATCACGATACTCATTTGAAAGAGAATAAAAAATGTAGCAGATTCCCATAAAATCAGTCTCCTAGGACAATTTGTTGCTGAGATACAATGAGAAACGTGATTTTCATGTTTTATTTGATGTTTTCAGCTTCTATTGCATGTACGAGGCTGAAAAAAATTGGGGAGACGGAGAAAAGTAGTGCTGGCATGCGGAGTCTCGCCTCCGAGTAATTGAATCGGAGGTCGCGATTACAGCGGTTACCTTCGGTTCAACCAACGACTGAGGAAAAAGCGGAATCGGAGGAATCGGATGTCCGGTTGTACTCGTTCACGCGGCGGGACCCGCTCAGATTACTGGACCAATTGGAATGGGCATACTTATCTGTTGCCTACCGGCCTGAGCTTGATGTGTGGGACGTGAGAAAGAAAATACCATGCAATTTAAACGTTACATTCCTGTGCTCCTCCAGTTTACATCTTTTACTACAATGTAATAATAATAATAATACTACTAATAATAATAATAATAATAATAACAATAATAATAGTAGGAATAAATAAAAGAATTCGCATGGTACAGCACAAATCATGAATAAGAAGTTGAATTATATACTTTTACTTCATATTACTAAATGTTATTTTATTATATTCAATAGAATATAGCCTTAGTGCTAGAAATCATATCCTCGGTAAGTTACGAAAAAGGCCATGGACATGCCTAGGAGTCAATATTCTGGGCGATGACGCTTGACGGGCAACGAGAGCTCAGAAGGTTGGCTGGCATCGTCTCAGAAGGTTATTTTCTTCATACTAAATCGAATGTGTTGATCGGAAATTACTGCCTATTTTGTGAGCCTGTTGCATTGTGAACATATCACCATCCGGTTCAAGGAAATACACGACGTAGGAAAATGTGCAACATTTGAAAGTTGCAGTCAGAAACTAACCGGAGGTCACTCCGAGTCTCCGATTGAAAAGGCGGGAAAGAATCGGAGGGAAACCTATCATTCAGTTGCCAGCACTAAAGAAAAGTAGTTGCATTTGAAGATATTTTTGACAACCAATTTTGGCGCCAAATTCAAATAGAACAAACAAATTCCAAATTAATTTTCGACATGATAACGTTGGAGTACTGTCCCAGTTTCGCCCTAGAATGTATCTTATAACATTCTCTAACATATTTTTTTTCAGATTTTTAAACAATGTGGACGATAATGTAAAATAATTATAACCAATTTTATCAGTTTAAAACGCCAGTTCCTCTAATGCTACTGTAACGTCACCCGTTCGAGTCATTTGTTTAATATTCGCATATCCAACTATCCAAATTTCGCTCACTTCGTAATTTACCTGGCCTGATTAGTAGCTCAGCTAAAATTCCAAAACGTCTGTATTCCTTTCCATGAAACAAATAATAGAGAAGTCTCGTACAACTTTCAAGTTGACCTGCATTGCTCTCCGGAGTTTTCACCCGCCTCGACGGCCCTCTGACAGAAAACCTTCGAGCTGCCTGCAGCTTCCCAGCGTTTCATTCTATGACTTACGTCTGCTTCGCGTCCTCCCGGGCGTCTCTTCCCCTCCCTTCCCCCTCCTCACACGCCACGCCATCCCTCCCTCCTGCTGACGCCTCCCGCCCCCAGTTCCCCGTGGCGACTCTCGCCGCCGGCCGCCTTGATAAATGGCGGACCCAATTAAGGTAGAAATGAGGTACACCGCACACGCCGGCGCCGAAGGCACGCCATGCCGTGGGCCCAGCGGAGGGCGAGCGCGTTGCAGGTCGGGCGCGCAGGCAGGTAGGGAGGGCAACGAGCTCCTTGGTCGCCTACGCTGCTCCTTCACCGCTGACATCAACAGCGTTGTGTTCACCATTATCGACGTCACCCCTCACTACCAGCCTGACATCGGCAGTACTACCATTGACACTGCCACCGTCGTCACTGCCACCGTCGTCACTGCCACCGTCGTCACTGCCACCGTCGCACAGTGATCAATTTTGCGTTCGTAGGTGGACAAAAATCAAAATTTCAACTTTGTCATTTGAATTTGAAACATAAATGATCATATCCCCAGATGTCTAAAGCGTCTGAAAACAGCTTGTGTAAGCCTCAGTTGATAAGCAGAGGTGGCATGGGAGACCTTACTTCAGCAACTTCGAGCACCCTTCGTATTTGTCACGTTCGGAGGCTCGTCGAAAGTAGTCCTCGTCAATGTCCAGAGACTCGACATACGAAGATTTTGCAGCATGGAACTTGTTCCCCGGGGTGTGTAAAACACATCCAACATATATCATTAACCATTTCTTTGTTTTCTTTAGTATTAATAGACCAATATATTTCTCATGTCGTTCGAAAAGATGAACGCTTTCTTGAACTGGATTATAAAAAAAAGACCAAAAATGACATCTCTGATTTTCTGATATCCTATTCCTGAATATGTGTTTTAATAGGTGTATAAATGTCTTTTGCTCCTGTTTGCGAGTTTTTTAGAAAAGTTGATTTTTCTTGGGATTGGCGCGCCGAGTAACGCGGAGGGAGCTGTTCGAGCTACATCGGACAGGCGGTGTGCTGCAGGCAGTGACGAAGGGGAGACGAAGAGGCAGACAGCAAACTCTTTGTTGAACTTTATAATTGGTTTATTTGCCCCTAACCGTACACAATATTGTGATTCACAGAGCAGATTTGATAATTTCAATGATACTTCCAATAGGACAACTGACGGAAGATGCGCATGAGCTCCGACAAAGATTATCGGAAGTACGGGAACATCACTTCAGAAAAATGTTGCTATCTGCAACAAATGATGACATTCATCACAGCCTTTTGCTTTCTTGAGACCCCCTCATATCGAGTCTGTGGAAAATGCAGAAGACAAGAGGTGAATGTCTTCCAGATAAAGTGTCAAGTTTATGAATTCGCGACTCCAATGAAATTGAAAACGAAATGTTTAACATTCAAATGACAGTGCCTGCCTGGTGTTGCCTTTACAATCACCGATACTCGTATTGGTAGTGAACACACATATACCCAAAAAACATTGTTAATCTCAAAGATAGCGTCACTAGGATTTTTGTCCACCTAGGAACGCAAAATTGATCACTGTGCGTCGTCACTGCCACCGTCGCCACTGCCACCGTCGTTACTGCCAGTGTCGTTACTGCCACCGTCGTGGCTGCAATCGTCGCCACGGCCAACGCCACCGCCGCCGCCGTCACTTCACCACGGCTAGCAGCGTCAAGGTTTCCGCAGCCACTGCTGTTGTCAATTCCACCGTTGTCACTCTCATCGCCATCATTGGCAGTGTCGCCTTTGTCACCGCAACCTCCACCACCTCCACCACAAGTGCCATTAACACCAACACCACCGTTACCATTACCACAAACACACTCACCACCTCCACTACCCCTACGCTAATCCCCATTACCACTTATTAATGTCATCATTACTATCCTGTCCGCCGTCACGTGTTACCCTTCCCCATACTAGCATATTAACCATCACCATCATCAACACCACTGCCCTTAATGCATTTCTGCCTATATTCCATTCAAGATCTATATTACTAATTTCCAGTGCGCGCAGAAATTAAAACTATTCATCCTCTGGCCGTCTGAGGTGTCTACGGTGAGGGATACTCACGAATTCCGGGCTTATAATTTGGAATTATTATACACAAAACAATAAAAAATCCAAGAACTGTGAAACTTTCCATTTTCACTGAAAAATGCAAATTTTTGATTGTGTTAATCTGCCTAATCTCAACTGCACGTACCGCCTGAATTCCCATTTTTAGTGAGTTACTGCTTATGACACAGCTAACTTCGTGCGGCAGCAAGGCTCCGAGGCAGAGGCCGGGCAACATTAACATGCTATTCACGTGATGAGTTAAGGAACAACACTTTCTTTAATATTATTGGTGTATAAAGAAGGATAGTACTGTGTATCCGTATAAATAACACTAAGTTATATCAATGCTGATGAAGACTGCTTTTCATAAAATACTTAATTTTTCCAATGTTATAAGAGTCTATTTTTTGTTGTTCTTGTGCCTGTTATTTTTTGGAAAATAATTGTGTGTGGTGGTTTTGTTCAGCAGCATTTTTTTTTGCAAAGGCCTTCTCCATCGTCAGTTTCATAACAAAAGCAATATTAACCGTCACCTTCGCCTCTTCTCGTCACCTTGCACCACAAATATCTCAACTAACATTGACATTATGTCCACTAAGATGACGACCTATAGGGACTGCGACAAGTTGTGCTAATCCAATCATTCTGAAATGATTTACTTAAGCCTGTAATCTGTGCATTCCATGCTGAACGAGTAACTGTAAGTTTATATTGCTTCGCAATTCAACAAATTCATAGCTGAACCAGGTCTGAGTTTTGGAACTATCAAATCACAGGGCGATATTTTCCCATGAAATTAGATTAATTGGTACCATCAAGAACTGCCATTCTATTCTCCCTGACCGGAGAGGAAATGTTAATTTTGTAATCCAAAGAGGGAAGGGCTAGTCATCTATTACCGACTCTAAGAACCTATATATGATTTCGTTTTTCCAAGAGAAAATATTGTTTTGAATGACTTCTTTCAGCTTTCCTTAAACTCGGTATTAAATTTCACTGAAAAACAACAAAATTTACGGAAAAATTGCCAATGCTGAATAATTTGAAATTGAAAAGAACCACCATCACTAGTAAAATACTAGTGCAGCGTAATATATTATTAGAAAAAAAATACCATTAAACAAAAATATGTGCACTCATGCACGACTCTGCCTAATTCGACTGACAGCACCGACAAATTGTGATACACAAATTGTGAGACTATCGAAACAACAGGTTACGTCTAATAGAGTTTGCATCCTCTTCCATGTCGTCTACGTCGCTATGAATTCTATTTTTCTTCGCTAGAAAAAGTAAAGAATTTCTAAACAACCTTCTGTGAAGGCCTTGCAGAACAAAGTTAACATCCCACTTAGGACAAAGTTTACAACACTACTGAAACTTTATACCCATTACTATTTACATCAAGTAGTAATATTGCCTTCTGTAATAATTCTGTTATAATTGAATACATGTTGAGTGGTGTAATGCATGTTATTCTTGCTAGGAGTTACAAAAGGTTTACATGGAGGTTAGTCACAAAAAATATATGGTAAATTATTCCAAAATAATTGAATTCTTGGCTTCCAGCATGAGAGTTTCCGAGGTGTAGTTGGCAGAGAAAAATTAAAACGGTTGTCATTGCCAGTAGTTTGGCAAAAATGTTTCGTTTAATCGTGCACATCACGTAATACACAAATAAGCTTACATCAAAATGTTTTATAATAATATGCGGCGTATTTCAATATACAAGTAAGATATTAGTTTGATTGATGGAACTCAATGCCATATTCTACCTCGAGTCCGGCACTCAGCAAAGCGTTTTCTTTCCTCTTCGAAACGGCCTCCAACACCACGCCTCCTACCTCCACGTGTCCATTGTTTTCTCCTCGCTTACCCCTCTCCGCCTCCTCCTCTTCGACCCTCATCACAACTGCTCCACTTCCCCCAGTCCACGCCGTCTGTTCTATCAGAACAGTGCCGCCCGGCCGTCTGAAGTTCTTAAATAGCCGTGGACCACCCATGGACACGCAGCATCCGAGCAGGTTTCGACCGCGAACAACTCTCCCGCCATTTCCCTCCTTTCCCATACCTTCCCCAGTTTTTCCGCATTCTTTCTCTTTTTCAACTCGGCTTCATGGCATCTTACACACCATCTCCATCGCGTCCACCGACAACACCGCCGTCGCCACCGCTGCAGCCGCCGCCTCCTGCATCCAGCCGCCGCCGCCGCCTCTACAATCCGCCGTCACCTTTTCCTCCATCGCCGCTTCCTGTATCTCCACCGATGCCTGTACCTCTATCGCCGCCGCCTCCATGTTCACCGTCATTGCTTCCACCTTCACCGTCACCACCGAAGCCTCCGCCAATACCTCCACCACAGCTGCTTCTTCCGCCGTAGCCTCTACCTCTACCACCGCCGATTCTACCTCCACAGCTGCAGCCTCTACCACCACCACCATCGCGGTCGCTTCCTCCACACTCGTAGCCTTTTCCATCCATCGCCGCCACCTTTTCTTCCACCGCCGCCGCCTCAGCCCTCTCCGCCGACGCCTCTATCTCCCCCACCGCCCCTGCGTCTTCCTTCTCCGCCGATGCCTGTACCTCCACTGCTGCAACCTCTACCTCCACCACTGCCTCTGCAACCACCTCCAGCGCCGCTGCCTCCACATAATCCATCGCTGCCGCCTCCACCTCCCCATCGCCGCCGCCTCCACTGCTGCCCCTCCACAGCTCTCTCTTCCATTGCCGCCGCATCTACAGATACATAGTTCAACAGTAATAAAGTGTTGCCAACTGCGCTGCATTACATTATTCCCTAATCCGAAAATCCAATATTCTCCATCATTACCGTGCCCTATCGCCCTTCCATTCACCACTACACATCAGCCTACCCAAAACTCAGTCTTCCTCGCATCACTTCACATTATTCTTCCTCGCTTCACACACACTGGACATCAATTATCACCATTTTTGTGTAGAAAATTGTATATCACTTCGTCATTTCAACCGCATCCACTGTAAATGCTACCAGCTTCACCGAAAAGAAACCATATCTACCTCGTCGTGGATTGACAGAGATACCATTCATTTCGTCCCCACAACCTAGTCGACGTGGAACGAATCTCTTGGAGTTGTTGCGCTGCGGTAGGTTGCGAGACCGACTCTCCGAAAAACACGTTCATTACACGTCCCTCCCAGCAATGTTGCTTCCCGAGATTCCTACCGCGAGTAGGGATGTACCGAATATATTAGCGCCTCGTTTCCTCCTTCGTTAGAGCCAGAATCACGAAGGCTTCTTTTCTCGCGCAGTAGTATTTAAGGGTCTTTCGTGTTGTGTACGTGTCATTTGTGTTTCGAATATTTTCAAGTAATTGCCCAGACTCTTTCGTTCTGAAGTAGATATGATAGTACTGATACGATGTACAGTTATTCCTCGACATTCGCCGCTTCGCTATTAGCGAGTTCCGAACATTCGCGTTTAGAGAAATGCTACCGCTTTTAACATTCGCGATAACATTCGCGAAGGCGTCTTTTGGCCGTACTACATTTTCTTTGAAAGCGAGGACATTTTGTTTCCTTTATCATCATCATCATCCGGAAAACAAACTCGGCAGACCTCGGAGCTCGAAGTATAAGTTTCTTTAAAAAATTCACTGATAAATGGCAATTCACATTTTTAGAATAACACAATTGTAAAATAATTTAATTCAGTCAAATTGGAAGGGTTTTGGCCAAATGAACAGAAAAGCCATTCAGGATCTGTGCAACTCTCATTATAATGAACTCATTGTAGAGGAGCTTCGGGAAATCATCAGTGAAGAAAATCTTGACGCTACGGTAATGATGAAGTAACGGAAACGAAACTGCGTCCTGGAGCAACTAAATGTCAAAACGGATGATGGCTTTCTAAAATCAACAATCTCTAGTGGAATTGGCATTGGAATGTGATCCAAACATGGAAATAACTTCGAAATTTAAGAGAGAATAGAAGCAGGAACTCTTCTATTATTTGAATATTAGAACAGCAAAAAAGGTGATGAAACAAAAAAATCATATCCTATATCCAATCATTTTAAACTTTGAAATAAGTTTCAAACATTATTATATTTTTTCCTTTTGGAATGTTAATTATGAATTCTGTTTGTAGTAGCGCTTAATCAGTTCTACTGTAATTGATTGTCAGATTTTTTCTCTTTTGAAACAGTTTTTCGATGTCCAGGAAACTAACCCACCTTTCGTCATTAAAAGATAGACTTAACATTCGCGGATTTAACATTCGCGAGGTTTTTTGGGAACCTAACTCTTGCGAATGTTGAGGGGATTACTGTACCATATTAATTAAAAGCTCGTCTGTTATCTTATAACTCTCTCGCCTTGATACGTAAGTACTAAAGACAAAATATTGTAATGCAAATTCGGAATCTGCGAGATTTTGGTAGAAATAATTATTATTGGGCCCTCGTAACGATAAAGCTTGTTCTTATACTTCGTAAATTACTTCATCTAACAGGTTGTGTTTTTGGTGATGTAGAGGCAATAAAAACAGCTTCGCAAAGGCACAGTACGTTATCAAAGTTGAAGAGTTCCACAGGTGGTTCAAACAATGGAAAAAAGACTTGACAAGTGCATTGCATCTAATGGAGAGTACTTTGGAGGTGACTGAATAAATTTTGTAAAAATTGTTATAAATAATTGTACGTCTCATTTAATGACTTGCCCTTGAAATTCTAGAAATATAGACTTGCGAGGTCAAAAAACAACAAGAATTATTTTGTAAGATTTTAACCAGCCCTTAATCGATATTTCAGTACCAAATCCTTACACCAGGATGGCAAGCTCTATGCATGCATCCCTAACTATCCAAAACCAGGCTGCGCTGCGCTACTGAATGATACGTGTACTGTGGTTGTACTGTCATTAAAACCTATTTTCATAAATAGATTCTGAATTGAATACAAATTACTACTTATTTTTCATTTATTTAAAATAAAAGGTTATATTAACATCTTTCACATATAACATCTCTCGATGGTGTACTATAACTACTTCAGCAATGATCCCATCCTAGTCTACGTTATCGTTATCATGATAATGTGACTGTGACTTTCAAACCCCCTCTCAGATACACTTTCGCTTTCTCGTCTTACTATGTAAGAAATAAAAAATAAGTATTGTAATGTTGCTGCAGAAATTGGCAATTTTTCGACCGGAAAATTCGTATTGTGGAACCTTGGTAAAAAGGGGCTATTCTTGTTCCTGTATATAGTAAATTACTTCCTCTAAAGTCTTGTGTAGTCAGAATCCACGTTCTCTGCATCATTGATAACGAAATATTGATTGTCGGCAAAACATCTCCGTGATCAAAGCTAGCGCCTAAGCATTTCAAAGGATTTTCTCCGAAACTGATATTCCCCAGTCGATCTGAACAAGAGACCCTGCAAGTTTGAATAGGATATTTTGATTTTGACGGATACATTACATGAAACTTCTTAGATTTTCATGCTTTTCTCAAATATGTCTCCGAATTGTTTTATTAAACTTTTCTCTCGGATAGCATGAATAACGCCAATAAAGGAAGGGACGAAGCACTTTGCGCGATTCTTATATGGAAGAACAACTGGAAGCAATAGTATGCATTGGATTGATATCAACAATGTGTTATGACTTTATATGCACACAGAAACACAATTAAATGATACAATCAAATAGTAAAGAATTTTAATTTAAAAAGTTGTAGTTCTCACGAAAAGTGTTAAACGAATGTTTTAGGAAAATATACAATAGAGCCATTGTTACTTAATGAAAACGCAAACGTTGCATTTTCAATTTCATAAATTGTTATATTAGACCTGCTAGAAAATGGAAAATAAGAATAGACCGGAATGCATTTTGTGGCTTTGTGGTTTTTAACCTAAATTATGGAACTAACATATATGCATTCCCTTAAAATTGTGTAACGATGAATGTTAATGGATTTTCCATTTATACTTATTTCGTCAGAGTCATTGATGAAATAATGTAACATTCTGCTACATAAGGTTGCTAAAACATTTTCTCAATATTACACAAAAATATTAGTAATATTTAATGCTCTCCCGCCAACAATATTAATCCAATAGTGCAACCAAACGAATATATGTTATTGATTTATTATTAGAATAGCAAGTGCAGATTTGTCGCATTCGTGAGAGTAAAACTGAAACGTCGTATAACCTTAGCGATATTTTTAACTCGATTTTAAACACTTGCTTTCAAAAGTGCCAAATATTCACGGCTTCTCGTCATAGTCACAATATGGTATAAAGTCGTTCTCAATAAAATACCACACACAGAATAGAAAGTTTTCTATTCTGCTGCAATTCTGCGTAAAAAAGCCTTCATTTGCTGATACCACTATGCTCGCCATTTGCTCACTATGCTCACCATTTCTTCAATCGGCGGGTTTGTCACTTGCCAAGAACCCACTTCTTACTATAACGCGAGAGAAGAGTAGAGACAGAAGAATATTGTTTTTTTTTGTAGTCCATAGTTAAGTTTGTTCTGTAGTTAATTACATTATTATAAAATATTTACGAATACTCATGGAAAATATTTTGTCAATAGTATTTTTCTACTGCCCTATAGCAGCGAAAACGCTGATAGAAGCACACTAAAGGGTTTTCCAAAAAGGAGCACAATAGTTTACTTACCAAGAATATTTATTAAATTTAATTTATTTAACGTCAAAAGCAGTTAAAAACTGTGCGAGACGTACTATAGGAAGGAGTGTATTCTGTACAAGATTTCTTAAATTCTGGGATCCCTACCCACACCCATATCCAAGTTGAATTCTGAATACAGATAGAAATGATCGTTTTTGGCATGAATTGCTATTCGCTTCCGTGCTATAGATTTGGGCAATTATTCCTAATGCCCTTTCTGAAGGAATTGCCTTATCCCAGTGTTCGAACAAGCAATCCATTTATTACTTAATTTATATATGCCCATCGCATATCATTAAGCTACTTGTACGACCTTTTCATTATGAATTTTAGTCCACTGTAAAAATACGTTTGCCACATCGGCTCACAATTCTGAGAAAGGCCACATCCGCCTGGCGGCCACCTTGCACATTTCTCAGAATCGACTACGACAAATCTGAGCTCGGAGCATATAATTCAGTTACTTAAAAGTTAACTATATATAGCATATTGTAATTTCCAGTTAGAAACATTTCCCACCAAACTCTTGAAAACGTGCACACACAGTGACATTACATTTATGACCAGAAGCAAAACAAGGGCCTTCTCAACATTCACTCAAAGGATCAGGGAAACTAGACGAAACAGCTGATGAAGATGGGGGGGGGGGCGTGTGGAAATGTGTAGTAAACTAATGTACATGTATGATATTTGAATTTTTTGGAGTGAGTTTTAGATATTGACATCTGATGAGTATGATTACTACGTCGAGTATTATAGATATAGAACTTTGTACTTTCTGAAAACATCTTCGCAGGTTTGCGTAATTTTTGACGTAATTTTTGACATAAACCACTGATTTCATTACCTTGTCAAGAGACTACCTGTTTACCTCACCAAGAAATATAACAATTTCACCATTACCTTGTCAAGAGATGTAATGGTAAATTTCCAAGCTCAATAAAGAAACGCTTACAAAAATCAGGTGGATGGGATTTGCTTATTATTTATACAGTTCCTTTCGTCAAACTACAGGTCTGTGAGTAATAGAATGGGTTTCCTCAGAATATTATGCCATGTTTCAGGCGGGAATGAACATTTGCGAAATACACACTCGAGCAGTGTAAAAGCTGATTGAATTGTCGGAATTCTTCGAGTATTTAACTTCATTTTGAGAAAATGGAATTGAGAGACCCCAAAATTGCTTTCCTTCAACATCAGTGCGGCACATCTTACATATTAAATCGAGTGTACACTTGTGTATTTGAAACGGAAATATGCATTGAAACTGTTTTCCCTTCCTTTACTATTAATTTGTTATTACGGAACAAATTTGAAACTATTTATATGATAACAATTAATTTTTCTTTCTTGCAAAGAACATTGGTAATAATTGTGTAAATTGGTTGCTTTTTTATTTATGGGTTAATTTTTCTTTCTGAACAAATATATCTATTTCTTTTGTAAATTATAAACAATTTACATGTTTTTGGAGTGTTTTTATGCTTCTGCAATGCAGAGTCTCACCTAGAAAGGTTTTTCAAACCAACGGTTGAGTGCTTATTGCACCTCAGCCGTTCAGAATATCCAAGTAGTTTATTATACAAAATATACTTAAAATTGTCGTGAGAGATTATTTTCGAATTTTCGGAGTTTCCTCCCCGGACACCTGTATGTAGGTCATTCCAACGTACAAAATTCTGGCAACGACGACGTTCCTTGCAAAGTGTTTTGGAATTTAATCGCCAAAATTCTGTGTGCATGCAAGATATTTCCACCAAAAATATATATACCATATTTCCTGGGTCTTTCTAATTGTAGGTCCTCTTTACAGATCTAATCACAGCCTCTGTAGAAAAAAAAACATTTATTTGCGGTATATTGCGGAAAACCTCTTCCTCTCTTATCCAATATATTTTCCTAAATATTGTTAAGAGATAGATGAAATCTGGGATGAAAAGTTCATTATAACTGAACAACTGCCCAAGGCTCATGTCACTGATACCTCTCAACTGCAAATATCTATAGAAGCCTTTTTGGTTGTCAGAAAACTGGGAGTTTTCATCTTTTTGTAGCTTCATTATATCTCCTTATTCTTGTACCGAGAGCTAACGTTCTTTGTTTTTAATCTCGCAACTTGAGCCTTCTATATTATTTCGAGATTTATTGTCTTCTTTTCTTCAGTCTTCTGAGGACTGAGCGAATTGCCCGAACTCTCTTTGAAATTCTCCCTTGGCCTCTAAAGTACTCAACAATACGCAAGATATCGTGTCTAGCTTGTGCAATTTGATTTACGATTTTCTTCAAACATGCTAGAGACTTGTCTTTCATAAGGCGTCTTGTTAAGAGTTTTCCAACCGTAGTTGCAGTAGTATCCAATCTTCAGTTATAGGGGTTGGCAGGTCAGGTAGCAACTGCCGCCCAATGAACCATCCCTGCTATCTATTTGAGAGAAGAAACCTCTATGATATTTTGAGGTAATAAGTTGGTCTATTTCACCAACAATCTCACAGACATTGATAATGCATTTCAGTTTTGGTATTTTAGTTTTAAATCTAATAATATTATACGGTAGTCCAGCTTTGTTGCCTTATAAATATCTTTCAGAGTACACTTTTTCATTACTGTGTTGGGAGATGGGAACCACAATACCTTGTACGCGCTCGTGTTCTCTTAGTATATTTTAATTAATTTGCTGCTCGGGAGAGCCTCATTTGTGAGCTCCGGTCCTCTAGTACCCGGCAGCGCTCTCCATACGTGTTTCTGAGAACTCCATTACCTCCATTTTCCATACTTACTTTTTCAGCCGTTGCCATTCCACCTAATTCTTTCTCGCCTACTATCAACACGTTTTACACTAGATTGTGATTTTAGTCCCTTCTGTTTCCCTGATTTGCTAGTAAGAAAGTTTCGAGCGGTCTCCCACGCGGAGACCCCACGCGGATATTTGCAAAATACCATTGTCTCATAGCACTGAATGTGCGAGATGTAAATTTTGAGAAAGAAGTTAGCTAATGGTTGGAAGATCATTGTGGAAGTAATGCAGACAATGAAAGATCGAGAATTCTATGAAAATAAGAGATTCAATTCACAGTGCACTTTCAAATATTGACGCGAATAGGTCGTAAGTTTTTAATTTATAAAGTTCCTTACAGTTTCTAAATAAGTATATTTCATAATTTTCTTTGTAATCATTATTATCATCTCCTCAAGGAGACAGCGCCATAAAGTAACACTGACGGTGTGCGCGAGGACGTTTGCGTGCTCGAGTGAAATCGAGGTATTGCAGGGGTAGCACTGCTATTCAGTTGGCGAATAGATTAGCTGTGCTGACGGTAGAGTCACCCATGTTGTACAGGTCTCGGTGGAGAAGCCGGACGAAGGGCTGTCTCGGAACGACCCATCTGCCCATAATTCTTAACCAACTTCCAAATCCTCTCAAATCTATCATCAATATCCTTTCCCTTTCCCACTTGCGGTACTGATTGTAATGGTGATTCCCTCACTAGTGTGACATGCCTCTTCTTACTTTGTGTCATACTTCTTTTATCTTCCCATTAGGTATCTCTTTTTCCCTTAGGTTTTCGACCCCGACGCTATTAGGTTTCGAGGGCATGGGAGTCATTCGCTTTCTCTTCTCTTTCTGTGTACACCATTTTCTTTGTCCATCTTACTATCCTACTCTCTGACACTCTTTCTGTCGGTTTTCTTGGTAACGAGAGTTCCCTCCAAGCCAAGTGTAACGCGACCCGTGTCGAGGAGAAATAGTAGCGCAAGGGTATCGTCTCGAACGGAGCCTACAGAATACCAGGCGATCTCCTGTAGTAGTTAGCCTAACCTAATCATGTGGGGCTCTGAATAGGTGGACAATTATCCCTAGCTACTCGTGGGAACATAATGGATTATGAACACAAACTGACTCTGAAAACAACAACAAAATTTTTAAAAATGTACAAAAAAAGGATCTCCCCCTCAGAATGACCGTTCAGAAAAGAAAAGAAAAAAAAGATAAAACTGGAATGCAAGGAGTGATCAGCTGGACTCTAACAGAACTCAAGAAAAGTTAATTGAAGCTTATCAAATAATAGACGAGTTGCAAGAAGAAATTGAAGAAATTAAGAAGGGAGAAGTAAAGGTAGTAGAAAACACTGTAAACAGTCCGAGTACCTGTGAAGGAAAATATTACACTGACTCTTCAGAATTGACTTGGAAAAACAAGAGAATATGAGGCGAAAAGTATACAGGAAGAGAAAGGCTTCAACTTCACTAAGGGAAGTTTTTGTAAAGGAAAGCTCGTCAGTAAAAATTGCTTTACATTCCTTGAAGGAATTCTCCCTGAAGGATAGTGTCTCCAATCCTTCCGCGGAAAAGTTTGAGACTATTGTGAAAAATAAAAGCAAAATTCCTACGTTTAACTGAATTAATGTAATAGAAATAATTAATGAATTAAAGAAAGACCCACCTCCAGTTATAACAAAGGGCAATGAAGGGCAATATAAAACACATGTATACAGTGATGAAGATTTGAAGATAATGAGTAATATATTGGAAAAAATGATATAGAATGGTTTAATTACCAAAACAAGCAGAATGGACCAATTAAAGTCATGATGCGAGGGCTCGATGGGGAGGTAAATACAGGGGACATCAAGGTAGCCCTTCAAAATGAAGGCTTTAAAATAATACATGTATTTAACCTACAAATCAGAAAAAAGTTCATCCAAAAAATAAAGATGTGAAAATTAATGTGAAAGCACCTCTCCACGAGCTTACATTTGAAAGAGGTGAAAATCCAAGAAAAAGTTTTGGAATTAACATAATCCTTTTTTTCGAAAGTAAGAATAGAAGAACTACGGTCCAAACCTGACTTTGTTAAGTAATGCAAAAAATGCCAAGGGTTTAATCACACTAAAAGTTATTGCCATGGAACAGATGTATGTATTAAATGTGTAGAAAATCATCTCACTAAAAATTGCAATAAAGGAAAAATGACAAAAAACAATATGCGCAAATTGTAAGCCAACTGGACATGTCGGTAGTTACAGAGGCTGTTAAAGCTCAAGAAGCTAGAACAAATTTACTTAAAGCTCGAAAATTAAAACACGAGAAAAAAGAAAAAGATAAACTTATTTCTCAAATACAAAATAATATTGGAGTTGTAAAAGAATCAACTTTTGAAAGGATAAATAATAGAGAGGCTGAACAAAGGAACAGCCAAAATGAAAAAATGGAACGTATGCCCAAAAACTTGTTGCAACCAAATATCGGGATCATAGAGGACAAGAGAAGAATCAGAGAGATGAAAGTACATTACAAGAGATAATGCAAAAATATTATATTATGCATCTCATGGGTAATAATTACCCAAAGGAAATTAAAGAAAAGGTTGCTGAAAAGAGGAAGGCACGAAAATATAGCAAACGACTCGGTATCCATCTGATAAAACGTTTTGAATCGTCTTACTTATAAATTAATAATCAAAGAAAAATTGAAAAGCAGTTAGAAAGCCTAGATCAGCAAGTTAAAGGACTTACAAATGAAGTAAAAATGGCAAATTGTGTTAGATTTTACTTTGGAATGCTAATGGTGTTAAATAACGTTTATATGAACTAGAAGTATTTTTAAATATCCAAACAATTGATATATGCTTAATTTCTGAAACTCATTTTACAAATGAATCTCATTTTAAAATTAGATGATATAAATGCTATCATACGATTCATCCGTAAAATACAGCGAAAGGTGGTGCTGCAATAATTCTTAAAGATAGTGTTAACCATGATAAAGAACCAGGATTCTAAACAGAATGGATGCAGGCTACAATAAAGATTTCTCCAAAAGAGCATAAATATATTTTTTCTGCGATCTATAGTCCACCGAGATATAATATTAAAAAGAACTCTACATGGAACTCTTAAAAATTTTAGGTAATTACTTCATTGTGGGAGGCGATTGTAATGCTAAACATAATTTTTACGGTTCAAGATTAACTAACACTAAAGGCCGAGATCTTTATAAAGCTGGTAGTGATTTAATATGTGCTTTTCTTTCTGGTGGTGGCTCCACATATTGGCCTACATTCCCTTGTAAAATCCCAGATCTGATTGACTTTTTTGTTGTGAAAGGTATATCTTCAAACTACATTAATGTAAAAAATTGTTACGATTTGTCTTCAGATCATAGCCCTGTAATATTAACACTAAATAAAACTATAATTATGAAAACTTTTCAAGCAACTCTTAGTAATAAATTTACAAACTGGCAAGCGTTTAAAGATGATCTAGATGAAAAAATTAAACTTCATTGTTGTCAATTATGTTTCATTGAAAACAAAAGAGAAACTGGATAAAGAAGTGGAATACTTCATTAAACTCGTGCAAGAAAAAGTAAAGCAATATACCCCAAATATTGAGAAACCTCTCATGGGTAATAATTACCCAAGGGAAATTAAAGAAAAGGTTGCTGAAAAGAGGAAGGCACGAAAATATAGCAAACGACTCGGTATCCATCTGATAAAACGTTTTGAATCGTCTTACTTATAAATTAACAGCGGCAATGAGGAAACAAACAGGATTCTATGAGCAGTTACTTAGAAAAACTTACTGTTGATAAAATATCGGACTATTCCTTATGGAAAGCCATAAGAAAATTGAAGAGACTTATTATACAATCATCACCATTGCGCAAATCCGACCTCACATGAGGGAAAACAAATGAGGAAAGAGCAAAAATGTTTTCTGATCACCTAGAAAATACATTTCAACATTTCTCTAGTCAAACAGCAGATGAGGATGTCACCCCAGTTGAAAATGATGTACAGGATGAAATAAAATATGTTACTCCAAAAGAAGTCCAAAAGGAAATAGACACTTATATTGATGCTATAAAAGCGCCAGGTTATGATCTGATCACTGGAAAAATAATAAATGAACTGCCAAGAAAAGGAGTAACAAAACTTACATATTTAATGCTTCGTTTCGACTGAAATACGTGCCGAAGCAATTTAAACTAGCCGAGATTATCGTGATCCCTAATCCGGGAAATCCACCAGAAGAAGTAACCCCTTACATACCCCTCTGCTTTCAGTGCTTTCTAAGCTTTTCGAAAAACATTTTTTAAAGCGACTCAAAATAATTATAGAAGAAGACTAATCCCCTCGCATCAATTTGGGCTTCGAGTAAAGCATTCAACCATCGATCAAGTATACCGTATTACAGATGTCATTGAAAAACGTTTAGAAGAAAAGAAAATATGCTCAGCAATATTTTTAGACGTTGGGAAGTCTTCTGATAATGTTTGGCATCGTGGTCTGGAATTCAAAATGAGTAAAGTACTACCAAAATCATTTAGCTTACTCCTTCAGTCGTACATATCTGATAGATATTGTAGAGTTAAGCAAGAAAATGCCCATACCACATTCTGTGAAATTAAAGTAGGCGTTCCTCAAGGAAGCGTACTGGGTTACATCTTGTACTTGCTGTATACAAGTGATGTATCCAGTTACAGAGGGACAACAATAGCAAAATTTGCAGATGACACCGCTTTATTATCCTCTAGAAGAAACATGGAAGAGGCAACAAATAAATTACAGATTGCAACAAAGTTGCAGAATGGGCTCAAAAATGGCGCATTAAACTCAATGAGGTAAAGTCACATGATGTAAATTTTACCAATCGTAAAGCTGAGGGACTCCCTATAAGGATCAACGGTAAAGTCGTTCCAGTAGCAAATACAGCGAAATACTGGGGTATGACTTTGGATTCAAAGCTACGCTGGAAGGAACACGTCAAAATAAAGAAAGCGTATATCAGTTTGAAAATAAATAAAATGTATTGGTTATTGGGAAGAGAATCTCAATTGTCCGTTTATAATAAATTACTAATATACCAACAAGTGTTAAAACCAATATGGACGTATGGCATACAGCTTTGGTGTTGTGCCAGGAAAGATCATGTGCAGAAAAATCAGAATAAGGTACTGCGCAATGCGGTCGATTCACCTACTTATATGCGAATAGACTTATCTTGACTTAAACATAAAGGCAGTAGAAGTAAAAAAATATTATACAGTAAAACAACAGCGACATCTACTGAAAACTGAAGAAAAACATTGAAGCATCAAAACTCCACGATTCTACTGGAAAAATAAAAAGATTAAAAAGGAAGAAACCTATTGACCTTCTTTAGTGTGATTTATTTCTTGAAATAAACTTTAGTGATCTCTGACGGTGGCCAAGTGAATCACAAAATCTATTATTATGTGTATTAGACTATTAATATTATTTTTATGCATACTAGATATGGCATTTGTTACATGCATTGTAGTAATGTAGTTATGTTAATAAATATTTAAAAAAAATTATTATCTGAATTATCTGAAGTCCCTAGAACCGACCGAGAGAGTTCCGTTACCATAACACAGGCAGCAGCAAATCCTTCAAAATACGAATTGCAAAATCCGTGTTGTGTTAACAGCGGTGTAAATAACATTATGTTAAAATATATTGCATTATTTACTTCGTAACCAGGTTGTAACAGATACGTAAACAATATGTAAAATTAACCGAACTTACTGTGTTTTAATCGACAAAGTAATTTTGGGATCAGAATTTTAAAGAAATTCCCAGCGGTGTGAGAGATCGCAACCAAATAACTAAAATCGGACTAGAAGACTAGTCTCATTTCCTCCTTTAAAAAATTTAACTCGGCTACTAAAACCCCCTTTTTTTTCCCTAATGGAACCCAGTTGTAACAAACGTCGTCCTTTTAGAGTGCTTTTCGGGTAGATCTTTCTCCACTCTGGAGCCATTATCCGAAACTTTCACATTTTGTCTCGCTTCTTGTGTTTATAACGTTTACGCGCGTGACACACAGAGTTCTCTTATTCACTATTTAAGTTGACATGGATTCCCTGAAGCAGTGAAGGATCCACTAGGTACCCAAACGTCTATCAGGTACATGTTCCAATGGGTAATAACAATTTGCGATAACCATAGATAGACCGGCTGCGCACTTAGTTGTTCCAGAGATTCATCGTTTTCCATCAGCAGTGGCAATACATTTGTCACAGCTGTCCCAGTGCTAGAAATAGATGTGTGGCCTTACTAGGGTCGGTCGCCAGGTGATAGTTTTCTTTAAAGTAATACCGATATTTTTTCTATGGGGAGTCGGTAGATGATAACTGACGAAGATCTGCTTCCCAGGTAATTTTTTGGCCCCTGACAACTCTCTTGTCAGAAGACTCATACGCCTTCTTTGCCGGTGAGATTTGATCTTCCTCTGCCATTGAAGCCGTTCTCCTATTTCTTCTGTACCTTTGGCCTTTGCCTGATGCTGACAGCCGGAGCCAGCCGAGCCCAGTTTTTTAGAGGTATTCAACTCTGAAGACTTCCGTAACAAGAATGGGACCCACGACTTCTGCCTCTTGAGCAGCCGGACTTCGCAGGGATCCCTTGGAATCTGTAGAATCTTTACAGTTCTGGATGGACCCATTGGGATACGGCGAAGGATTACATGGCCTAAAAACTTCCATTACTTTCCAGAAAATTCTGACCAATGAAAACGAGACAATGAGCAATGTCAAACAGATTTCTGGATATGACGGCAGTAATTTTTATTTTTGAGTGATTATGCAGAGTGTTTTAAGATCTTCGGAATGACGCCTGTTGCTGAAATAATAATGGGTAGTCTTTGTCTCCAGGAGAATAGTGGAAAGAAGCTGATGAACAGAAAACATTTCGACTAAAAATACTGTTGATCTTGGTTGAAACAGATATTTGATTTAAACACTACATTTTGAAGTTAAATTTTGTTGTTGTTATTATTATTATTATCATCACTGTATTCTAAAATACGTTTCTCGGAATACATGTTTTGCCAACGAGATATATCCTCTTCGAGTGTGCTTTGTAAGTTTGTTATTGCCAGAAAAGTTTAGAAAATAGC
Source organism: Acheta domesticus (assembly GCA_031308135.1). Taxonomy (NCBI): domain Eukaryota; kingdom Metazoa; phylum Arthropoda; class Insecta; order Orthoptera; family Gryllidae; genus Acheta; species Acheta domesticus. The sequence goes on along the minus strand of JAHLJT010008446.1, from coordinate 247,868,226 downwards.
AAATTCATAGAATTATCCCAATCTCAAAACCAGAGGTAAATTCAAAAACCACTTACAACATTCAATTTATTTTATTCCTATATAATGCCTTTATCTCATACGAGAAAAACGCTTAACTAAATTGATGTATTAAGGTGTAATTTTGGTATTGTTTCGAAATAGTATTTTACTTTGTGAAACAAACAGACGAATTGATGCGAGAAGATTGTCCAAACAGCAAAACAATGATCAGATTTGGATCATCTTGTTTTCCTGATGAACGCAACAAATTAAAGGGTTATTCTTCTGCTCTAATAATGTCAAAGGATTTTTCTGCTTTTTTATTACGCGATTACCAGTGTTAAGTTCGTTTGCGCGAGTTGCGAAATATAATGTGTAATGGACTGAAAACAAAAACATTAATACCAGATCTCCAAATGGCGGTCAGGACTACAGGAAATTTCCAGCGATAGAAGAGAATAATTCTATTATTCACATTATGTACAGATGAAGTAGCAACCGCGCATACGTTTGATATAGGAAATATGATTTTAACAACAAAGGGAATTTTAGAAAGAGCAATGGATTGAAAATAATTCTTCATATTATTTCGGAAAGGCATGTGCTAATCTAAATATACCCCAATTGGTGATACACAAGTTTAACCGAAAGGTGTAGTTGCAAAGATAAATTTGCCTCTTTGAACTTATTATCAAGTTTATTCAATTAATCCTGCGCTGGTATTGAATCTGCATGCAACTGAAATTACTTGATTTCCAATTTTTTTGGAAACAGTAATACATAATTGACAGTATTTTGTTTCAATACCCGTTCTGCTGCAATGAACCACATCAACTTTATTAAGCTGTTAGTCATTGGAGAACATATAGGAGAATTGTGTTTAAAGTGACATACTAAGATAACAGATTGATTAGTGCTGCCAGGCGCGTCTACTACTATGTTCATTAGGCCCGTGAGTGTAATGCGTGCTATATCCCAGGATGTGAAGATATTCCTCCTCCGCTGGAACGTGAGATCCACTGCCGACCTACTCGCCGGCTCGCAGCTTTCTTTTTCCTTTTCTTTTTCCTTCCGTATTTTCCAGACTGATCTCTCTGTGTGGCACTGTAGTGCATGGAAGTGTCTGTGTGTGAGCGTGTGCGTGTCTGTGTGAAGGAGAAAGTAGAGGACAAGGATGAGGAAGGGAAGATCGACTGGGACTCATGGCTCGTTTAGGGTACAGATCTGTAATTCGCTTGGTGTAGATCAAAGAATCCACGGAAAACTACCAATGCCAGCAGCTGGACGCTAAAATTCTCCTCTATACAGCGACGTGATGCGACGAAACTCTATGTTTAATGTAAAATTTCACCACTATTGGGACTAGAAATCTAAGACCTACCAGAGGCAACCCACACAAAGGTAATATCACACTGGGGATTTTATGGACTTCTAGATATCTGAGGTATATCACATTCGAAAACGATTCGTAGTAGAATCACTCTACTTAAGACAATGGTGGAAGGCAAGTGATGGGCAGAAAACCAATTGACCAAATATGCAGTTGACGCATGTTCAAAGAATTTCTTGATTTGAAAGATTTATTTTGTAGGGAATTGCGCATTTTTCAAAACATGCAATTCATGTCGAATGCTCCACAAATTTGTAAATGAAGTTGTTATAAGGATGTTATTGAATTCAGATGTTACACATCAGAGTTAAACGTCAGAGGCCCAACATCCACTCAAGGCATAACATTAGATGTAATTTTCCTTAGATTTTGAATCAACCAACTAACCGAAAATAGATATTTACACCTCACTAATTTGAATGCTGAAACAGTGATAGATAAAACAACCTTAACCCAACGCTAGCACGACCTTTCGACCTCTGTCATTACGAGATGGATAGTTAGATCTTGGAGGGAGGAGAGGAATGGGGGAATACCGCTTGTGAGTGTAACCCTTTGGCAGGTGCTGCTGATCCAGCAGCGCGTTCGATGTGAATGAACATCGCTTCACAGCGACATTGGACCGCGAGCGTCACAGGCGCCAACGCAACAGACACAGGTACAGGCGCGCCGCGGGCAGATTTATTCATTGGCGGCGCCGCCTCCGCCGCGCCCGTGTGCGTTGGCCGCTGCTGCCTGATCGATGTTCCGATCTTATCTCGACCGCGATGATTGATTAAGCCGACCTCTGACATTCCGTTCGATGGCAAACAGCGGCGGCGGCGGCGGCGGATTTTTCTCGCCCATCCCGGCACTCTGGCGCGGTGGCAGGGGCGGCGGCGGCGGCGGCGGCGGCGGCGGTGGCGGCGGTGGCGGCGGCGGCGGCGGCGGCGGCGGCGGCGGCGGCGGCGGCGGCGGAGGACCCTGGTGCCTCCCACTCTGCACTCCGCTTCATTCGCCCTTCATGGAAACGCGAGAGGGCAACGCGACTGTGCAACGCCAGTGACCTCGCCGTGAGTGAATGAGGCTGTTGCCTCGGTGCGGTGATCATTCACGACGCTGTTTGTAAACGGGTTACGAATATCCAACATTTAGCACAGTCTGCCTAAGTGGCATGGGAGTTAGGTATTCAGGCTTCTTAAACCCGTTCTCAGTTTGAAACTTGGTGAGATCTCTTCATAATCAGATCCGATTGTAGCGAGTTGGCTGCCGTCGACAGGTGTGCGTCGGGCTTATCTGCGAAAAATAGGTAGATAATTTTAGAACCATGGGTTTAGCTGAGGGATATATTGTAACTCGATATCTTCTGACTATCTTTGGATTTTAATTATATTTCTTTGTCCAGTTAGTAAAGAACTTTCAAACAAACAAAACTCATTGACCAAAAATAGATTGAACTTGATCATAATTTTGATTTTGAAAATGTATTATTGACCATGAAAGTAGGATGTACCCTAGAATGATTTCAAAGAACTTACATATAAAAATAAAAGACACAATGACCACAAAAGTTGAATGTAGTCAAATTTCTAGTATTTATGACAATGTACTACATAAAATGAAAGGAAAAACATAAATAATTTGGAACAAAAAACACACACGCAAAAAACCAATTTAGTTATGTCTCGTTTCTCATTTGACTTCAAAATTTTAAATTCAAAAATTCAAATTCAAATATCTACCAGATGTCCCCTTCCCCATTCTTCTATTCAGTTTGGTCTCTGACACCATTGAGAGTGGTCATGTAACTTTTCCTTTTTGACAAGATGTAGTTGCTTATTAAAAATTACCAATGAATCAAGAAAAAATGGTTAAGGTGAGTTCATTTGTACCTGGTACACAAATATTAAATTTACTGCAAATTGTATTATTATCTTAATTGTAACTAAACATATAAGTATTTCTGTATTTAGTCAGACTCCTGATGAAAAGGAAAAGTGCCCCTCGAAACGTCGAGAGAGATAAAATTCCAAATTTAGAATAGGTGGCCTTTTATTAACCTTCTGATCATCAAAATATATGACAGTCTTAAATAACTGGACAAACAAATATAATATATTGTAACTACTGCTGGCCGAGGAGGAATCACGTGATAACGTTGCAACTCCTCTTCCTTCGATTAGCGCAGTCGAGACGAGTCGAAACCGGAACGCCGATTCGTCTTGCAGATCTTGAAGTTGGAGACCTGGAGCGATGCGTAAAACCTACGACATTAGCTTGTAAGCTAGGTAGAGTTCAGTCGCTGCCTGAAGAGAATTCTAGCGGCCGGCTGCCCTGATCGGTAATTTTCCGTGCTTTCTCCGATCAGCGCTAGGCACCTGCCGGTGCAGTACCCTAGTCCTGCTGTTTTACCATATTTTTTACCATCCCTTATTGTTAAATAAGTGAAGAAAATTTAAAGAAAAATATTGAAGCAGTTTTTGAAAAACAAACGTTTGGTAAATTTCAAGCGCAAATGACGCAAAAACTATTCATTTTTTCAAAATATTGTACATGACATTATTTTAAGTGCTAATCGTGTACAGCCCACTTTGTCTGTAACAAAAATATCTATATTCGATTTTGCAGTTTTCAATTTGTTTTGCAAATTTTTGAAAAATAGGGGATATCACCGAAAATGGTACATGCATCATTGTCTTAAATGTCCTTCGCACTATTCAACAAGAAAATTAAATTTGGAGTTCTTTTTAATTTTGAAAATGTGAGAAGGATTTCATGTAAAGTACCCCCCAAAATTAAAATATCGGTTTCAACTTCCAGTAGCCTTGGCATCAGCCAAAACGATTGTGGAATATCAATTTTGAAGGAAATCGGCTGAACAGTTTGGGTACTAACGTTGACTATAGACGGACAGACGGACGGACAGACAGACGGACGGACGGACAGACGGACGGACGGACGGACGGACGGACGGACGGACGGACGGACGGACGGACGGACGGACGGACGGACGGACGGACGGACGTTTTGCCGTCAATCGATTTCTCGGTATCAAGTGGATTCTAGCTACACCACATGTTAGAGGATTTTTTTTCTAAATTCAGCAACAGGATTTATCCACTTTTTCGTTACCAGACCCCATCTATAAGGGTTTTTCTGGCGAAAAATCGCCATTTTCCGGGGCACGTTAACATAACATTCTCTTCCTACGAAGTACTAAGGCGATAATGTAAAAATTAAATGTTCATTAAGCATATGCTTTAACATTTATAACATTTATAGTAACGGAAATAAACTGTAACCGTGACTCCTGAAGAAATACAATGTATTCCTTTACTTTGTATTTTTTTTATGAAAAGAAGCGTGACTATCAGCAGTCATGATTTAAACTGTAAATCATATAGGCTCGGTATTGTTCTTCCATAAATATTCCAACATTGTTAAGCGTTTATTATTAAATTAAAAACTTATTGTTTCAATTAAATACACAAATTTTAAATAGCCAATTAAATTTTACGTAATTTCGAGATTCTGCGTGCTTCTGACCACCTGTGCCATAAAATACAAAAACACAAAAGAGCTTAACATTCAGAAAAGGAATAAAGTTTAATTTTTTTTTCATTTTGAGGAGTGTGTTGTAAGAAACGTAACTGATTCCGAAAGTAGTTTCTAAAAGCCTGGGATACAACTATTTTGTGGTATGCTATTATGAGATACTTTGATGATGTGTGTAGCAGTGCTACATACAGTGATGCGGTGTGTTATGTGTTGTATGTGCACTAGTTGAATCTACAAAATTCTACATTTTTTGTCTTAAATCTATTCGATGCAGGGCAATAGTATTTATTTATTATTTGTTATATTCTTTCATTTAATGCATGAGGGAAAATTCTCTTTCCCACAATTTCATATTTATGGGAGATTTTACCCCTGGCTTCTTATAAGTCTAAACCGTTATATTACTGTAGTTTATTACAAATGGAAGGAGGATTTGAAAATATGTAATATGTAAGTAATTGCAAACAACTATAACGTGCGTCAAATATGAAGATCCATAAACACTTGTAATAAAATATTAGAACTGCATTATATTACAATTAGCATTTTTTTCCAGAGGTCTTGTATTTTCATGAAAATATGAACGCAGATATTTTCCCTTACTTCATATCTTCCAGTTATTTTCACATCTACACAATTATTTCGAAAGAATCGTTTCATTACCACCGATATTATCATTGCGCGAAAGTATCTAGAGAAAGAAATACGATTAATGAGTTCCTTTATCACTTTTGTTAATTAAGTCTAATGAAACTACCGTTACAAATTACTGGAATCTGTATTGAAACATTCGCAGTTAAGTACAACAATGAGCACGAACCATCTGTGCTTTAAAGCTAATTACGGGGCGGTTCTTGTTTCTTCCTTTTTACTCTTGTTTGAATTAATTTTTTTCATACTTTTTAATTTAAATACATGTTTGCATAATGATTATCTTTATGAACACCCATCAATGGTAGCACTGAGTGTCTAGCAAGTAGAAAATTCTTAATCTCACTCTATTTTTTTCTCCGCATTTTTACCTCGAATGTAATTAAAGTTAGGTTGTTTGAAAAAAACATTTTGTTAGTTTAGAACACATGATTGTATTTGTTCATTTACATCATAACAATTGTAATTCTGAAATCTATACTTGAAAATAGCTTGCCACGAAAGTTAGATAGAAAACGTTGATTTCTATTTGAACAATAGTGGAGTGTAGTCGTTCAGTGCATTTCTGATGTAGTCTGTAAAACACATGATACACGTTCGTACGTATGAATTAAATGAATGCAATGTTAAGCAGTTTAGATTAATTTATAGGATGTTGCTTTTCACATTTTCCTACAGTACATTATATGTTATCTTAAATCTCCCATCTCCATCAGTTTTTTTGTCCAGTTTGTGTGATCCATTGAGCAAATGCTGAAAAGACCCCTTGTTTTGCTTCTGGACGTAAATGTAGCTTCACTATGTGCAAGTTTTGTTGAGCTCTCCTTCGGCTTGTAGTGGTAGGAGAAGAGCGGAGGGTGAGTTACTATGTACAGCAATACATAAAAATCAAATCTACAGTTCATTAACCGTCGCCAATAAGTTTTCTATTACTTGGGAACGATAATGTCTAATTTTTCAAATGTTGCTTATCTCGCGCTTTTTAATTTTTTTTATTGGTATTATTATTATTATTATTATTATTATTATTTAAACTTTTATTCATATTTGAACTATTTATCGTTAAAGTGTTGGGAATGGATTCTGAAACTTTAGAAAACGTGCGCATAAAATCTTCTCCCCCGTACTTCACATACAGTTTTGCTGTTTTTGGACTAAACATATCAAATAAATATTAAAGTATATTGTAACGTCCATGCTCCTCACTAACTCACCTAAAAAAATTAATTTCCACTTCTCTTATTTCATTTTCATCTTCTTCTATTCCAACTTTGGATGATTCTCTCACATTCTCAATTCAACAACAAACAAGTTACCGCACATCCAGACGGTCAGAACAAGCAAGGGATGCATTGCCAGAACTCCGCTGTCATTTACAATTACATCAATCAAGGAGATTTATATTTCCCAGTATTTTTCGAAATTGCATTCTTGCATAACATCACAAACAGAATATTAATGAAATCTTGTTGTATAATTATTTATAATCATTAAAACAAGAGAGCTGTGTGCAACTTAGTTTTGTTTACAATTCTTGTGTAAAATTCCCATCAATTACTAGTACAATTAATTGTGCTTGTTACAATTAATAGTACTTAGTAATAATTAATCATACTTAGTAATAATTAATCGTAATTAGCAATAATTAATCGTGTTTAGTAATAAGTAATCGTAATTAGTAATAATTAATCGTAATAAATAACAATTAATCGTGTTTAGTAACAATTAATAGTAATAACTAGTACAATTAACGGTGTGGTAATTGTATTAGTGTGTCTAATAAGTGAACCACGTTAATTCACAGCATCTAATTTTAAAACGTTTTATTATGCACATTATAAAATAATGGCGTAAACAATCATTTTTCAGAGCATCAGTTTGTGGGGAACTCCAATTTTATTGCAATATTTACCGCTTCTTTTTCTTGAGAAAAACTACACTCCGCACAACAAAGAAATAAATTATTTTCTGAAGTTCACCTTTTACAGCATTTTCTGTCTTAAATAAAACAGCGTTCTAAAAACAAAGAAAATTGCAATTTAAAATTTCAAACCACATGTGTTACGCAAATAGTAAACATTTGCTATTTGTTACTGAAACATTTATTTTAAGTTCTTAGCTGCAAATGTATTGAACTGGCTCCAGGTTTCCCAAGCCGCCTTTGTGAAGTTTCGCGTACTCTCCAACACCCCGTTGTTCTTGATCCACGGCGCCTGCTAAGAATGCATGAAAAGTTCGCTCCTTCAGGGAAGTATACCTTTTGTTCCTTTCAGGCTGCGAAGCGCAACATTTTGCACGCCGACATGCCTTCGGGCGGGCGCGAAGTGGCGAGATCTTTCACTCTTCTTAGAAAGCCATTCTTTCCCCCCTTCTTCTTTTTCGCACTTATTTTCGGAAGCAATGAATACGTATGCGCTAAACGCAATTCGTGTCGCACCATCTGTGCCGTTCGGCAATCAATCTACAGATCTACACGCCCGATTTCTGGAATTACTGATATGATATTAATGGGAATTCGCGTTCCGATCCCCCGACGAGTTCCTGCGGCCGTTTTCATATGTATGAACATCCCTGCGGAGGCAAGCGATTTGCCCATGAGATGTATGCGAAAACGCGTTTAGTTTATTTAAATTTGAAATAAGGCATCTCTGCGGGTTTGAATTAAATAACCCGATAGGTCTTTCGGTTTTGATCTTTTTTAAGGTGGGAGTTTTATTTTAGGAGCAGCAAGAGAATAATTACTCCGTGAAACGGCCTCGCCACACCTCGTTAACGCTTCACTCGATCTCCCTTTTAAACCGGAGACGCCTGGTGGCGTGTGGCGCCCTCCACCCGCTGCTCGTCTCGCATTCTTCGCGCCCCCGGGAAGGGCTCACGCCCTTCGTTCTGCTGGCGCCTGGCGGCCTTCCGTCGCGCCGCTTTCGCTCTTCGCGCCACACGCCCGGCGCGGCGTAACGAAGAGGTAAGGGAACACTTAAAGACGAGTCAAAAAACAGTAAGCGGTGCAAACATTGTCTTGATGCTGTTTTTCATTTCAAAGAAACAATTGAATGCGTTGTTGAAAATCGACGATGTAAATTCATTAGGCTGACATAATTATTGAGGTTGCTGTAATGTGGTAACGATGTGGTAATGGAATACCAATAGACTAGAGAAGTAAAAACTAACAAATAATTGTTCAACAGCACATACTTTCTCGGATTACTATAAACTTTTTCAATTTTCAAAAATTCAGATGGATCAACGAAAATGAGACCTGTGTTTTCGTTTACAGAGTCCTTTGCTCTATCTGTTGAAAGAATTTTAAAAAATTGAAGCTGTTTTTGAAAAAAAATTATACAATGCATTGAATTCAAGCAAAATTACGTTAAAACTACTTTTTATCAAAAATTGTACGTGATTTTATTTCAATATAAAATTGTGGATTACGGAATTTCAAGATCTATCTTAGAAGAATCTTTTTTTAGAGAAAAATCACTATTTTCAGTATTGAAGTTGTGGGAAGGCGCCGAAAATATTTTGAACCGTTGCAATTTTCGAAAAACAAAGGATTTCTACCGCCATGAGACTCGCCATTCTTACAAGCGTTCTTTACCTTTTACTATCAATCTTTTCGATAACAGGGCCCGTCAATGAGACTTTTTCTGTCGAAAACTAGCCCGACATGATTACAGTAATTTTTCTTCTTACCAAGTAAGGTGAGACAATAAAAATATAAGTAATGAATAGTCTTTATTCAACCAAATTAGCCGATCTCATTCACCTCAAAGTTGTATCGCTTAAATTCAATTAGTACCTGCTTGAGATCTACACTGCTGAACTGTATGAAATAAAGGACAGAGTTCAGATTAAGTTTCTAGGTTTTCGTTGTGTGTAAATCTGGAATTTATTACGTTTCATTAATATATAGCTTGTAAGCGTTTTTACGAAATAAGTGCCTGCGATAAAGATTAGAAGGATATTAATCTACTAGAGTGCATAGTTAATTCGTACCATATAGAAATAAAATTCATGTGCAACATAGTTACAAATATCTGGGCGTAATAATTCGAAACCGTATAAGCTGGGCTGATCACGTACAATATATAGGGTTGCGCAGAAATAATAGTAGGATATAAAGAGGCTAGCATTTTGTAAGTAGTACAGTCATTTGTTTGAAAATGCATTGAGAACACAGGTAAAGGTTTGCTATTTAATCATTATTGACAATAGTCAGATTTTTAAATATTACACCCGAAAACTGACCTTCATTATATTGTACACATTCCTGCAAGTGGCGAACGAAAGTCTGCATCACACGATGTACTAAGTCCAAGGGGCATCGTTCCCCATTTTGACCCACCAGCAAATGACCATCGTTCCCCATTTTGTTCCATATACGTATGTCGCGCATGCGTGAACAGTGCGTCTGCACTACCTTGTAAAAATCATACTATTCTTTCTGCGCAACCGCAGCCACAATAACATAGAAGGATTGAAAAGCTCTTAATTTTGTTATGTGTATATCATAGGTCCGTCTCTTAATGGAATACGGAGTAGCGTGCTCGTAATAAACATAATGAAGGTTTAAAAGCGTTAAACCGAGGGCAGAAGAAAACGACTCAATTCGCGAACCGAAACAACGTGGCAAATATCAGTTGTAAATCACTAGCTATAAAAAGTAGGCCGCACGACTGTGTGTCCTCTTGTCGGCGTTCACAAAGCAATCGGCATGGAAAGCTGTTAGTGAAAGACTCGAAATGCCATGTTACTTAAGTAGGTGCGACCATTCACATAAAATAAAACGCAGCAAGCAAAGAACAGATATAGGAAAATTCAGTTTTGTGAATAAGGCCATTGTTGACTGGAAAAATTGACTGCAGACGCGAGTGACTCATCCAAGAGCACGTGAGTTATGCGTTCGAGAGTTCCCAGCAACGCAAGTGTAGAATACCGTAATGTACAGTAAAGTGCGAAACGTTTTCCATTACAATAAAAGGCTAACGAAATTGCGCGCAAAGTGCGCTGCATTCACTTATATAAGTGCATTATTATATTATTATTATTATTATTTGCTCACGTATAAGCCGACTCGGATCACGCGTACATGGTTACTGCCTTTGCCAGGGCTCAGAAATAATGTCTCGGTGTCAGGGCATGAAATATCATTAGGAGGGAATCAGTTTTAGCTGGATCCCATTTTTATCTCCCAGGGTTATTGCTCCCAATTTTATCTCCCCTGGAAGATGAGATTATCATAATTAGGGGTGAAAGTACGGCACACACATATAGACATACACAAATACACCCATGTCCGAGGCGGAACTTGAACCCGAGACCCTGCGGTCAAAAATCGCCACGACACTCCTCTCTTAGCCATCTTGACCACGGGGCTCACATTATTATTATTATTATTATTATTATTATTACTATTATTATTATTATTATTCCTCTAATTTACAACTAAAGATATTATGAATTGGTTGATTATAAAATCTACTCCGGGTTGCAATAACCTTCCTAACGAGTACATTAGGGACTACCGGTGCCTCTACAATACTTTGCGCAAAATGTGGGCTATTCCAAATACAGTAATTTCTTACACTTCCCAGTCTTTTGAATGACCTGGATGTTTAGCCAAATTCTTAAACAAATTTGTCCGAAGAAATCCCAGAGCTCCAATAACTATCAGGATGACCTGTGTTTTTACGCCCCACATTCGGCTGATCTCCATTTCCAAACACTCGTATTTAAGAGGTTTCTCAGCCTCCTTTTTTACGATGTTTTGATCGCATGGCATAACAACGTCTACAAATAGACGTGCTTTTTTCCAAACCCTGGATAACAATATTTTTTTGGCGCTGTAGTGCGATCAGTTTGAATTTGTTGGTTATACAATATTATACACAGTCCACCTGACGTCACCAGGTTTGGTGAGTGTTCGTGCCACTTGGTTGATGTGTTTGGAATTTCGGGGGCGATACAGATCTGCCAGTAGAGGTAACTACACACCCTGTCGTGTCATTTCAAGTATTCGGTCTTTGCTAGAATTGGACAAGCTGAGTCAAGATGGTCAATGGTTTATTGGTTATTATTATTATTACTATTTATATTTTATTCTTCACAGTTTTTACTGGTCGGCAAGTCAACCACTCACAGGTATGATGGCCAGGTGTGCGGTTGCTTTATTGAAGATTCAGGTGGCTTCTAACCAGTGGCGGCTCGTGACATTTTTTCCTGGTGGGGCCAGGTGTAAAAGCACGAATATAATCTCAGAATCAATAACTTATTTAATTAAAGAATCATCATTTAATCAATTGTTTAATTAATATTATTTATCGGTTAATTATACCTTTAAATCTATAAGTTTTCTACAAAAAACAGAAGTAGGAATTTTTATTAAGTCACTTAATCAAATATTGGTATGTCAACGGAAACAAAAGATTTTTTACAAAAATTACGCTAATGCCATAGCTTATCTTTAGGAATGATGAAAGTTCCAAAAGGGAACGTATCGTAAAATTAAGACAAGTTGACTTCGACTTCTTATGCCAATTGTTTAATCGGCTTGCAGAGAAATAAAATCAGCTACATGTCTTTCTACATTTCCTCCATATACACTTCATACATACAATTTAGCAGCTCTTTCTTTGTCATGTGTGAGTTATATTTATAAATAGAAGAATTGTTTAAATGATCATCTAACACACTATCTAGATTGCCGAGTAACTATAAGTCTAAAAAATTGCCATGGTCTTTTGAATCTTCAGATTCATCATGCCCTCTCAATACTACTAGTTCATGAATGACGAGTGCCGTGGTACTTAACTAAACACTCAGTTATTCTACCTAAATGTCTATTTTTTGCGACTTGTTCATTATGTTTCTTGATTGAAATTTTCATCGCCAAATCAATCTGTACAACAATGTTCACAGTTCCAAATGTTTTAAATTTGCAAGCATTTTCTAAATGCAATGCACTGTCTTCGGGTTTCTTTATCCTTTCGTTCAAATGTTTCAGATCCTTACAGCCTACTGTCGTCCACAATCCCTCACCAAATAATAAACAATAAAAGCAAAATTAGCTTTGTTTTCACTCACAGTCAACCATGATTTTTTTCTGAAACCTCGAAATACAGAATGTTTGTTTCTTCTTTCCATCAACTTGTGCAAATGATAAGTCAATCAGTGATGTAATCCTAACCGTTTAATATAATTTTTTTCTTCACATCTGAGTGAAGAAAACGGAAAACAGTGTAATGAATCCACTGAGTTCATCTTACAGCGCGCAGAACTTAACGTGCACTTTGAAAACGGCGCGCTCAGACTGCCGTTTCTCTGCGAAGGGCCCGCTGGTGCGGGCCCCTAGGACAGCTAAAATTAGCAAGCAGTGGTCGCGCCCAGTACGAAAGGACGCTGACCTTGGAAACAGAGTGGGGTTACCGTTCCGGGGCCCAAGCAAGGCGGGCCCCTTGAGCACTACTAACGCTATCTTTGAGTGCGGCAAGGAACTATGACCCTCAATTCTTGGTTATTGGGACTTGGAATGAGTTCTAGGGACGAATTGTCGATCTTCACGAATAAAGAATTCCAATGAAGAACTACAATTATGACAAAGATATTACTGTAAAGATATATGAACAGTTTTGTGCTTTATTAAATATTGGTGGGGCCCGGCCCCTGTGGCCCCTTAGGACGAGCCGCCCCTGCTTCTAACCATACGGCATGTTTTCAAAATAACTGCCTTCTGCATATTATATATACTTCTGGTATTCAAGTGAAGACACTCTAGTGCTCGAAGTGTCATTTCGGCGATATCGGTATATTCTAGATCTTTTCTTGATGTTTTACCGATATGTTGTGGATGATAGGTATTGATATATTAATAAGGAAAGTCTGCCGATGGTTTCTATCAATGTATGTTATATCGGGTATATTGCGGCCAACTTGTCTGTCAGTGATAATGGAGCGATCCCAGTAGTGTGTGCTGACTACTTTCAAGCACGTTCTGAGGGACATATTTGTACTACGGTAAGGAGGTGGCGAGTAAGCCTGTTTTCATTGCTAATAATTGGTGGACCAGCTTTGCCACTTCAACATGCCTCTTTTTATATTCCAAGTGTGCGTGGACGCTACATCCACTTGCCACGTGCTGGATAGTTTCGCTTGCGGCATCACATCTTCTGCACGTGTCAGATTGGATGGTCGAATCACTCAGAATGTTTTTTCTGTGGTTCAAAGTTGGCACCACTTGGTCCTGGATAGCTAACATGAAGTCTTCTGTCTCCGGAAAGAGATCCCCACGCTGGAGCCATGCTTGCAACGCAGAGATGTCGACCTCTGGTTTGCTCAGCTCATGGGGGTACATTCGGTGGAGTGTCTTCGCTTTCCACAAGTTTTTCTCTTCGGTTTCAATGACTGGCTGAACAGATAGGTTAGTCATTTTCAGGTTCACAGGACTATAGTTATCAACTGCGCTCACTGCTTTCTGAAGTCTCCCACACTGTTCCAAGAAGTATCTTCTGAGTGATGCAATTTGAGAGCTACGTAAATTCATGAGATCTACAACACCTCGCCCTCCTTGTGATCTTGGAAGGGTAAAACGCTCGATACCTAAATGGGACTGATGTTTTCGTTGTTGAGTCATAGCAGTTCGAATTGTCCTCTGGAGATTGTCGAGATCTGTATTGTAGCGGTACGCTATTTTTAATATTTTTTAAATTTCACAAATAACTGTCGATGCGAGGCGTCCACCTCCCGCCGCCGCCAGCCGGGTCGGCGCGCCCCCTCCGCTAATGGAAGGGATGACAGCACGCGCCCCTCTAAAGTTTATGGCCATCGTCCGCGAGTCGACCCTCATCCCGTCACGCACCCGGGCGCCGAATAAGAGATTAGAGACGTGTGCCGATCCCGCCGTTCCGGGTATCATGCGCACTGAGTACCCAGGCCGTCCTTCGCAGCTGTCTCCGGGGGTCCCAACGGACATTCCGCGTACCCTTTACTGACCTACTTCCGAAGTCAGACGGAGAGCGTTTTCCAGACAGAGATAGGGCTACGGAAAATTCCTAGAATCACCGGACCTGATTGGCCGAGGACAAAATTACGGCGTAGTAGCACTTAGCCAATCAGGGGCAAAATTCCGTGGGGTGGGAGCGATTTTGGGGCACTTTTGAATTTTCGGGGTGGCGAAACGAGGACACCTCCACGCTAGCGGCGTAGGGGAGAGAATCACTTCTTCTTGTTCGATTGAGCTGGGGGGGGCGAGCGCCGCGGAGTAAGTGATAGCTCCGGCGCCGCGTTCGAGGGAGAATTATTATTTTGAGACTTAGTTCGTGGACTCTGAGCTCTGCCGTGGGCAGTGACCGGTGACTAGTTTTCTCCGAGATTCGTGACCGTGAAAACTCCAGAGAACTTTCCGTAAGAACTGCTGATTTGTGTGAACGGAATTCGCGATCATTCACGATCCGGGCCAGCTGACCGTCGCCGCCGCCGCCGTCACCGCCGCAGCCGCTGTCGCCGCCGCCGCTCCTTTGGTAGCTATTGTGGAAGGACGTTTCTCGGCCTGGCAGGGCCATCTCAGCCGCCGACCCAGACGGAGAGAAGCCGACGCCGCCGCGACCCCCGCCGCCGCCGCCGAGGGCCGCCTACACGCCGCCCCATTCAGGCATAAACTTCGGTCAACGACCGCCAAAGAACTATTGTGCATTGCTGTGCCGCGCTTAGGCACTTGTTTCCTCATTATTGTCAGCCAGAAGGCGAATGGCCTAGAGTTTGTTGGGGCCTGTAAAGGAATTTGATTGTAATTCTCGTTCTTTATTTTTTTTTAGATTTAAGTTTTATCTCATTTTTTCTTTCGTTTCTAACTGAGCTCATCAGGTAGGGCCTTTCTTAACTCTTTGAATCACTGTAACTTCCCCGGCCTATTATTAGGCGGGAATAAACCTTTTTATTTGCTTTACCAACCACTGAATTGTTTCTGTAGTTAGCAAACGCCTTACGACTCCTTCCATCCGAGTTAGATTCTAAGCAGGTGACAAAGTTGGCCGACTGAGCTAGGCCCGGGCCGCCCTCGTTGACTTCGGCGCACACCCACGCCGCCGGAGCTCGACGCTGTGGTTGACAATCGACGCCACCGTGTGGCTCGATAACGAACCTTGGGTGTGACAGTATTGTTCCATTTAATGACGCCAAAGGAATATGTCAGCACTGGAATAACATATGAATTGATGGCCTGCACAAGATTTCTACCAGAGAGTTGAGTTGTCAAGTGTCCATGCAATCGTTTACACACTTCAGTTGTTAGTATGTTCTTAGTGGCAATGTGTTTAATTCGGAGTGACTGTTGGAAACCCAAGAATTTGAATGATTCATGGGGTTCCATGAAGGCAATCTTCGGTTCACTATTATTTTCCGAATATATAACTTGCATACGACCCTAGATGATATTCACTCTCCTGCACTTATCCAAACCGAATTTCATCATGATGTCCTCGGTGAAAATCTCCGTCACGCTAATTTGTTGCCGCTTATGATTCTCAGCGTCTGCATAGAGCTTCAGGTCATCCATGTAAAAAAGAAGCGAGACACGAAGAAGGGTTGAGTTCCCTTTTGTAAGAGCGATGCCATAATTAGGTGCATTTAGTAGAGTGGACAGAGGATTCAAGGTTAAACAGAACAATAAAAGGCTTAAAGAATCACCCTGGAAAATCTCTCGGCGGATTTATATAGTATCAGTCTGGACGGATTGTTTTCCATTAGAAAGATACAGTTTTGTATTCCATCGACTCATCACAGTTACCTGGAAGTTTTGGACAAACGGATGGACCTTGTATACATCCAAACACTGAAGGAGCCAAGGATGGGGCATGGTGCGATATGCTTTAGCATAATCTATGTAGCATGCGCACACGTTTCTTTGTTTCTCAAGCACTTGCCCCATAAAAAAGAGTCTATAATGAGTTTCTCCTTGCATCCCTGAAATCCAGGTCTACATCCTTTCAGTTCATCCGCTAAGATGTTCTGTTCCTCAATGTGATTCATCAGCAGTTGTGTAACATATGATATTATGAGTTTGTAAAAAGTTTGAAGGCAGGTTATAGGTCTATACTTCGAGGGTTCTTTAGTGTCACCCTCCTTTGGTAACAAGTACGTTCTACCTTCAGTAAGAAAGGAAGGCATATACTCTGGATTGTCGAGAAAAAATTGAATTATAGAAGCTATATGATGAGTGCTGGTACATTTTTTGAGCCAATAATTATGTAGGCCATCACTGCCCGGTGCCTTCCAGTTATGTGTCTTGTTCAACGCTGCTTGGACAACTTCCACAGTGATGATTGGTTCATCTATTCAAGTGATATCTCGGTGTCTGTCATATTCCATTTCAATCCACCACATATCTGGGTTGTGAGACACAGAAGATGACCAGATAGGCTTCGAAAAGTCCTCTACATGTGCGTTAGTAGGAAGCTTTGGCTCACATCACTTACGGACTCTGTGTTCTTTGAAAGATTCCTGTAAGATCCTTTCTGGTTCCTATTAAAAATAGTATTTTGTTGCTCCCCCTTATTATTATTATTATTATTATTATTATTATTAAACATGAAAATATTTTTAAGACAGTTTAAAATGTTAGAGACGTTACATTTCGTCTGTAAAAATGTACAGGAAAAACATGTTTAAAAGAATTTGTGACACAATCAATTTCTTATAATATAACCGAGCAAAACCGCCGTCCGCAAGTAGAAAACGTCATGTCCAGAGAAACCTATGTAAATACTGTAACCAAATCGCTGTTACGTCTACATAGAACATTTAACATGCAGGGGCGGTATACACCCTCCGTTCTGTCGGCTGTTCACCGCGGCCC
The DNA here is from genome assembly GCA_031308135.1 of Acheta domesticus. Classification (NCBI taxonomy): domain Eukaryota; kingdom Metazoa; phylum Arthropoda; class Insecta; order Orthoptera; family Gryllidae; genus Acheta; species Acheta domesticus. The sequence continues at coordinate 247,850,803 of JAHLJT010008446.1, read as the reverse complement.
GGTACACCGTTGGCATGAAGGGATAGGAGAGAGATGCGACAAAGAGTAAACGCGGATGAGAAGCCGCGACAGTACGCGCTCAGTTGCGTGAGTTGGACTGTGAACTAAATCTAATCATTGACTCCATTTGCCATGTCACTGGAGGGTACCGCTTGGACCGCGAACGTACGTTCGGCTCGCAACGCTGCTGATGCTCGCTATTATACGCGGACGTGGGTCGAAATGTTGATTGTGTCCTTCTGGCCGGAGAAAATGTTAATGATGAGCGTGAATATGGCGGATATTTTCGTTCGGACGCGAGCGATTACACGGAAAATGGGGCGATATCTATGGAAAGTGAGAGCCCTAGATGCTTGAGGAGGCAAGTATCGCCCGTCTTAATGACGTACTATTACAAAAATTGAAATTGTTGTTTCGGTAGATGATAGTATTCAACGGCTGAGTTATAGAAAGGAAAGAATTGAAAACACTATAATATTGAACGAAATGGTAAAATTAAAATAGAAATATCTACGTTGTAAAGATTGTCAGTAATACCGCCATTTGAAACGATTAAAGAACGAATTATGGCTAATGTTAGGAGTGCGCCGTTAAATCGTAGATTGGCCAGACAGTGCGGCCAGACACCAGTAATACAATATTTCGGACTTCCTCTGGCTACTGTAGCGCTGTAAGGGCTACATGACATTCGCCAAAGTAAGGCGATGATCTGAGCTTCAGGCGTCTTGTGTGTTCGCTAGAAATATTTCGACATAAAAATGCGTTTGAAATTATGTGTGCGTATTCTCAAGGTCGTTTTATGTAAATTGCGAAATCTGAAGGTGGGCCCTCGTCACACACCCGGAAATGCGTAGCTAAGCGTTACCTGAGGTATGTTACATGAAGTAAGTCATGTTAGATGAAATGGTAAATGAAAATTACGACTGTTAAAGTGGAACTTGAAAGTGTACACCTTGTTTCTCCCTATATTTTCATGTTAGTGTCCCGCCAGAATTTTGATTCTTTATCAACTTTCCATGAGTCCTCGCCATTCTACGCAATGGCTTGTCACATACTTCACCCACCCTTGGCTAATGTCAACTCCTTCCGATTTTGTCCCTAACACGTATATTTACGTATTTCGCGCGATCGCATCTAATTTTTCACTTTAAATGAAATGGAAATAATGGTATTTTGGTGCGTTGAGTGTTTCTATTCACTAAAATATATTAATTACCTTGTATATAAATTCAATCACATGACAAAATAAAGTATATACCATCTTATTCAAAGGCTTGGTAAAAAACTTATCTTCTGGATTCCCCCTCTTCTGGATATACCACTGGCTGCACCAGGAAGTCAGATTCCAACATCACTAGTCGACCTCCGGTCAGTAAAAAATGTGCATAACACAGCACACACGACAAATGATATCTGGAAGTACTTGTATGGAAAAATGAAAACGAAGTGGAGCGAAGATTGGAAAATTTATAAGGCTAGTAGTATTCATAAGAAGATAAAAAGCTTCTACAACCTGCAAACTTCAAAAAAATTGTGCCGCAAAGATCAAGTTACAATCACCAGAATTAGATCAGAACACACGAGGCTTACTCACCTCTACCTAATAAACAGAATACTCCCCCAATTTGTAATATATGTAATGAACAAATAACAATAATACATATTATTCAGGAATGTCCTATGTACAATCAATCCCGCCAAACAATCTTACAGAACTTTAATTCTGATGCTTTACTTTATTCAAGCTCCCTACAAGAAAAAATTTTAAAATTTTGCAAATCAATTAATGTGGAACTGTAAACACTCTGTAATATTGTTTTTAAGCATACGTACTGTGTAAATTATCACATGTAGTAAAATAATTCTAACCCCTGGTGTAATACAAACTGTAATGTCTCACTATTCACTGAACAAAAATGTATAATTGTAAAAAAAAAAAAAAATGTAACCATGCTATGTAAACTTACAGAACCTTGTAAACTTAATGTATGTACCTTATTGTAAAATTAGAATAGTCGCTAATAACCTCGCAGTTGATGCGACCATAAATAAATAAATAATATAAAAAAGAAAGTATATAATTGTCGTAACAAGAAATCGCAATTACAGGAATTCAACTGTGTTACTTAACATGTACCCGTACGCTAAACACATGTGCCTTCATTGATTTGCACATTGTAAAACAGAGTATTATTTGAGATTGTGGATTATTTCGCAGAATGTCATATCGTTTCTCTCTTTAATTCAGTATTGTCGATGTTCTGTTCTAAACTATTTTATCACCATTATCTATGCATTCAATTTCCTACTACAATTTCCAACCACCATATAAAAGACTCGTGCATTTGACGACTATGAAATTCTGATGAAATGGTGATTGGATGACCGCGCATTTGGTATCCCATGTGTTGGCCATACATAGATTTCAAATATTGGAAGACTATAAAATACTATTAGATTGAGGTTTATTTAACCTTTTCATACATCATCAATTGAGGAAAAATCACAATAGCTTTTTGACAAACAGCGTTGCTATTTAGCGCTTGATTTGAAACAGTGTTACTTTTAATTTGGTTATGTTTATTTGCTGCATCATTCATTCCATAAACAAAAAGTTCTAACTACAACGATACACGTTTATAGAGTACGTATTGAGGAATGAGCAGCGCCACCCAGAGAAAATCCGGACCCTGGTATAAAAAAAAGGTAGTACTCGTACGTAATCTTTTATAAAAAATCTACGAACCTGTATATTGTATTGATATATTTAGATAAAATACTTAATGATATATTTAGATAAAAATATTTAGATTACAGTACAATAAGTGCGCTTTCCAGAACTCATGATGACTGAAAATGTGACATAATACCCACTGTTCTTGAGCTTGACTTTCAATTTTAAAAAAAAAATTACTTTCAAAATTAAAGAAGATATGTTAAAAATTTAATGAATTAAATAAATGATACGTTGGGCTCCATGGGCCTTCATGAGATTCACGGGCCCCAGAGCGATGTAACGGCTGCACTCCCCTCCCCTTCTCAGGCCCTGTAAATAGGACAGGAAAAAAAATTAACGCCAGCGCATTGAATACCTTCAGTCTATTTTATTGTGGACCATACCGTCTTGATTTCGATTTTAAATGTGCTACAGTTGTTGTAAAGAAAGGAAAACAAAAGAATTGAATTTATAGCCGCATTGTTTATCTCAAATGAATTTTTACCACGGTACCACGTGATTTCTTATAATTACGAAGAATGTGTTTGTTGATTTGTAAGAGTGAGTAAATTAAAAATTTTCCGTATTTAAGTATGTGCCAAAAAGTGCCAAAAAATCTAAAAAGTGCGTATGTTTTTTCGTGTGGCTCCTTTCTTCATCGTTTCAAGAGATCTCCGATTGTCGAGTTTACGACCCACAAAACCGTCTGCAATCAACCACCTTGACAAAAATCGGCGAATCGAAGGTAGGCTACAACAGTAGTATTTAGCAGAAGTTATATCAAATACTGATATTTTTGTAGTATTTTAAAAGCCTCTAAGATGGACCATGGGCAACGTTCTAGCTTTCCGTAGTGTAGTTCCGTTTGTATTCCCGGTCAAGGCAAAACAGAACTGTAACTTTCCCTTAAAATCTGTAGCTCTGTGATGAAGAAAAGCTCAGATATGCGGAATTTGTTAGTTGCGTTGCAAGGAATACGTCCCCCTGCCCCAGCGTGGAAATTAAACTAGGTCCAGGTATGGGGGACCACCGTTAGCTGGCTGGCAATGTCGGACAATCGACCCAAAATGCCAAATACATACATGCATTTTAATATAATTATGTTCATTTCCAAGTTTCACTGCCACAGTGGCAAAAAAAGTGTAGTACCATGTTTATGGTTTTGAGACAATTTTTTACGTAATGCTCACCTCTACTGTACCTTTTATTTCAACCAGTCCCCTACTTATCTCTATTGTTCTTACTGTCTGCCATAACCAGCATTTGGATGCGGGATTAAGAAATTTCTGAGACATTTTGTTATTTTTGCAAATAGAATACAAATAAAAATGTAAAGTAACAAAAGTACGTTCGCTGGAAGGTAAGAAAAACTGACTTGCTACATGAGATAACAAAGAAATAAACTCAAATATAACAAGTGCCGGTATCCAAGGCCGTTTTATCTTCATTGGAGGCCCTTGGGTGTAGGTTAATTTGAGGGCCCCTTATTCTTACTTTCAGCAATCCCCCCCAAAATTTGATGCTGAAATATGAAGAAAATCCTATAAATTCACATTGTATTTTGTTTCTTTTAAGAGGTATTTTGAAAGCGTTTCTTAGTTTTTCATTTTAATATTATTCAACCAAAAAAGTTATGTTAAATTGAAAGATACTACTTTTTTTTATTGAATAGTACAATTAAAATTGAAACACATCAACCAGCAATATTCCATATTATAAATATCCATTGAAGCGCGACACAACACTCCGTTATGCCAATTTTTGCGTATAGTTTAATCATACAACACATTTTTATGTTATTTATTTTATTTTTTGAAAAAAATTACTATATATATTTTTTAAGAATTATGGGGACCCTTGAATGTTGGGGGCCCTGGGTCCGTGCCCTTCGGGCCCATGCGTTAACACGGCCGTGTGCACATCAGGGAAACCACTGACTGGTTTGTGCATTCACGCTTTTGTGACTTCGTCTGAACCGTCCTACCGAAATCGTGAACCCGCAGCGTAACAAAACAGAAGGAAAGACGATCTTAGGTCCCAGTCTCTGAGTCCAGTAGCGTCTGTGTATTCAGCGTGCCCGAATGCCGTACGTCCACGAACTTTCCAACATTACCGCAGCCTGACTCAATCTCACTTAACTGGATTCCTGCACAAGGCTGCCCAATTCTCGGTACAACTACATCAATCGCCTTCAAGTAACGAGCAAATAATGAACACCTTGGAAATGGCCCACTTTACACCTTCTAGGGTTGTGTTGCATATAAATTGCATTTAAATGAAATCAAATATTCATCCGTGCCCTTACGCGAAACAGGAAACTCTCGAATCCAGAAGGTGTTATTAACTCACCCACTGCGGTCGGCTCATGGTTTTAAAATCTACGGCTTACGCTCTGGCGCAGTTTCCCGAACTCGCGTTCGTCGGAACTGTGGCCTCGACCGTTATGCTGGGATTCGGCGGCATGACGCGACGCCCCGCCCTCTCTCCAACCTTCTCTTCAGCTTTCAGCCTGCCATTCGCACTGCTCTTTTTCACACCTTCCGCGCAAAGGTCGTTCTGTGAGGCTAACCGATTATTCGGCTTCCGAGTATTCTTTCCTTCCCTCTTCTTTTATTTCTCTTTCTGTCTCTCTTTTCTTAGGTCCTTCACTACTTCCGCATCCCTCATCTCTTTCTGCTATTTTTTTCTTCTTTCTCCATTTAATGCTCGTCCTCGTCTGCTTTCTTTGCCTGATCTTCTCCCTCTCCTCATTTTCTTCCTCATTCACCTTCTCTTTCTCCTCTTCCATCTCCTCCTTTTCTCCCTCCTCCTCCTCATTTTCTTCCTCCTACTGGTTTCCTCCTCTTCTGTTCCTCTTCTTCCTTCTCTTCTTCCTCCTACTCCTCATTTTCCTCATTATTCCCTCCTCACCCTCTTCTTTCTCTTCCTTCTTCTCCCTCTTTCCGAGCTCACGTGCTCACATAGCCGCCCACAGGCGCACGCTGCGGCTTACGGACGCATTATTTTTAGTATTATTTTTATTTTCCATTACGCGCCACCTGCGGTAGCCCGGAGGGGTCTCGCTGAATCCCGTCCCCCTCCACTCTCCCGCTCCCCCATCCCACCACGTCCCTCCCAGCCGCGCCCTTGCGCCAGCCGCTAGTTCTCCCTCTGCGCCGAATGAAGGCGAGCGTATGCTCTCTTCCCCTCCTCTACCCCTCCCTACACCATCCCGCGCCGGCACTCGTGCAGCGCCACAGTCGAAACCGAGAACTTCCCTACCTGTGCATGTGTTTATTAACTCTAACGGTCGGGGGTGCCTTGCCCGACGCCCCGAGCCAGCCGAAAGGAGAGAGGATGACTATTAGCAAACTGCGGGTAAGTTGTACCACAGGAGGATTCAAACGGACGCTTTCTATGTTGAAAATGGTCTGCTTATGATAATCAAGTTGTGGAATCGTATGGTCTTAATGCCTATGAATGTAGTATATTTTTTCATTGAAAGCGAAAATGTATTATTCACCAACATCTTGATAGAGACATATTTCATGGAGATAAAATTGCGTCTAGGTGTACATGCACTTTTTAGGGAGTTTTTGAAGAGAATTTTAGAAAAACATAGCTAGAATGAGTATAATCAGTTTTATATTAATGTTCGTGACTTTTCATAAAATATGAGACTGTCTCGTTTTTCGATTTCTGTCCCATTGTCCCTAAAAGTTCCTTGGGGACCCAAAATGATATGCATTTTGCTTTGTCCCATTTCTGCACTGCTGAGGCACCACAACAAAAATAATAAGAATTATAGTTTCTTACTTACGATGACATGAAAGAAGCAAAATATGAGACCTACGTGTTCTCTTTGTAATCTACACAAATCGTGATTCCAGGAACTTTTTAATGTTTACATTCAAACAGCTCTGCAGCAAAATTGCATCTGAGATATTTTGTATTTTGTTTCTGTTCTCAATACCGTTGGAGTTATTTGCTGGCAAAAATCGTAATTTTTCAAAAAAAAAATACTACTATTTTACTACTATTAGTACTAACTTACTACTATTTTAATTCTAATTAATTGCCATAAATTCCAATTTTAAATTCAACAGATGAAAATGAATAGAATTTAAAGTATTTTCACAGTTTGAACTTCGTTGCGAGTTCTAGTTTTGCGTTCTTGCTTTCCAAGCTCTAGTTTCTTGCAAACCAAGGTCAAATAAAATTATCTCTTTTCTTACTTACTCTTGTTTTGTAGAGAGTCTTTAAGTGTTAAGAGAATGCCAAGAAATTATCCTTGGTTATTCTTATAATACGACTGGTCTATAGTACTATTCTGCCAGAGAATCGCACCGGTTTGTAAGAAACACGAAGATTATTATGTTTGTGGATTTTTTCTTTCTAATTATGTGCATGCACATTTCATGGTAGAATGTCTTTATACAAATTATTTGTGATTATCTTTTCGAAGTTAGAGATGTTATTTAGCGGTAAAAACATAGCTGCCAAAAAAATGTTTATTGTAGTCAGTGTAAATGTGAGGCTAAACTGTTATTTCACCCGTACTGGAAAGATTATTACGACTTTAAAGAAATGGGCAGCAATATGGTTACTGGTCACAACTCTATCATCTTAAGTTTCATCCTTCATGCTGATAGTCATAACTCCTTTTATCAATCCAGTTTGCGAAAGCTTCCGTAACTTCAAAATCAAATGGTTCATCAATTGATAATGTTCGGTCTAATGAATAAATCTGTTCCAGACAAATATATGGCCAATACCTGCACAAAGTTTGCATACATCATTTCTTCAATTTTTTGAAATCCCTTTTCCTACTCACCCCAGAATTGTTTTGTGGAACCAGCAAAACTCCTCCGTCGGAGTTGGTTGCAACTCGTTGAAAAGTAAACTTTTCATCCCACGCAATAATTCGAAAACATTCAAAGAGAAAAACGAAGCTACATTGTGTGTTAAATTAAGGTAAACTAATTTTAACATCATTTAAAAGTTTTTTCTGAGATAGGAATTAAGTACCTGCTGTTTCGAAAACATGAGCAATGAGTTTTCAAAAATTAACGCAAATTTTGTCTGTCACTTTAATATAAATTGCTGACCATTTGCATGTGAAATTTAACCTATAAAGTTAAATATAAATAAATATGTTTATTTTTTATTTAATAGGCAATTATTCCATGTGAAAATTATATAACATGATACAATGTGGCTAGGCCGAAGGTCTCTACGTCATTACAATACCTACATCCTATCAGTGGCGTAGCGTCAGGGGACGCTGAGATGCTGAGCATCCCCGTATATAAGAACCTTAAATACTGTATTGATAATCTTACAAGTGGTCCGTTGAGCGAAACACGTTTTGTATTAATTTTAAATTGATTTCCTATGATTGAATTCGGCGGGCTGTTGAAGCTGGCCTCTGATTGGTGGGAAGCTAAAATACTTCAGCGTCGGCCGCCAGATTGCGACGAGCAATGACGCATGCGCAGATGGCGAGGTCCCCCACTCCCCTCTTCTCCCCTGGCCCAGAGAAACCCGACTGCTTTACGCTAGCGTCTACTGCGGAAAGAAACTCGTTTGTGCACGAGAGCGCAGCACACTTCAGGCGTTCAGTAAATTATCTTTCTCTCTCTCACTCGGGAGTCCCCGCTTGGTCATGGGTACAAACAGTAGAAATAGTGCCTGACTACTATTTCTTAATTAATATCCAAGAAATTGTATTATCTCTTAAATAGATTACATATTATTTAAGTCTGCAATGTATAAATTAACAAATGGTCTTATTGCCATTCGCGTATAAGAATTAAAGCTGAGCCATTGTATAATTTGCTTTCAAGAGATCGGCAGCCCTGACTGCTGTGAGGATTTTGTGGGAAGCGCCTACACCGTCGTAAGCAATCGAGATCGTGGAAGTAGTCCCTGCCTTGTGTTGCGTTCGCCTGTTAGACGAAGTAGTTGATAGTGACATTTTGTGTGTTATTGTTGAGCATCCCCAAACGTGTGAGTCACGCTACGCCACTGCATCCTATCACGTTCTAACTTTCAATTTCTGGTATTTACCTCAAATGGTCTCTACATTGCATCAAACCCGCGGAAAAGAGACAGTAAGAAACGGCTAAGGAAAAAAAAGCCCTGACGGGGGAAGAACCTGCCGTCAGAAGCCGAGTACATGATAACCTACCACATTTTTTCTAAACTATTTATTTATTTCCTAGTGCGGGCGTCACGCGTTCTCATTCCAGTGTTTGGCCTCCTCCGCTCCTGAAATCAAACAAGAGTCACTGAAGATCGTCCGCACCATCGCCTCTACACTTGCTTTTCAGATACCCAGTTCCCTTTGCCCCATAATGATCTTTTTAAATTATTTGATAGTTTCAATTTCTTTCTTAAATTGATTTACTTATTTATTACTTAATAGTTAAATAGGACTTATGGCTTAGTTTATTTAACAGTTTACTAACTTTAATTAATGATTATATTATTCATCATTTGCTTATTAACTTATTTATTTCCTCTCCAGTCTAGGCTCCGTTCATACTAACCAGTGCTGATTTCTCACTCCCTAATTTCCGTTTACTTCACGGTATACGATACACGAATTTAAACAATTCCGATGATCTCTTTTCCACGTACTCTCTACACTGACATAATTCAACATTTTAATGCATTTTCTTTCAGTAGAGGAGCAAAAATACCAATAATCTTTATTTCGAATCATTTTAAAATTTTGTACGAAATATGTTGATTTTATATACTTACGTCATTGTCTTTATATTCTCGTTGATTAAAACAATAAATGGAAACATATTATGCTCACATTAATCTGCATATATTCAGCTGTCACGTCTAAATTTATTGTCTTACAATAGAAACGAGTGTTTCCGTGACATTAATTGAATGTGTATTTTACTTTATATTTTGTAATAAGAAATTAAAATTTGTGCCTTTCCGGACACTGTGTTGCACACACTCTGTGTTAGAATCTAGAACGGGATTAACTTGTGTGTGACAACATTTACTTCATAAATTATGTTGCATTGCGCCAATACCACTGTGTCTTTAGGTTTCCCACATTCCACAAGTTCAGACATCCATTGAACGGAAATGTACACGACCACCTTCTGTTATAAACGTTCCACATGTAAATTCATTACATTGACCTAAACAAATATTCACTTACAATTCAAACATGCTTCTCGCCCACATTTCATCGTTGCATAACGAGAATTAACGCGAACTTCGTTATAAACGGCGTACAATGTGAACGTGTTGTTTCTGCAGCTCAACGGTAGAGATAATGTTAATATATTGCTGGTGATGTTGATACCTGGTTATAAACTAAGAAAACAGGTGTGTAGATATCAAGAATTTTATTGACGTACGATCTTTTCGATCGTATAGCGATAATCATCAGCTGTAGCAAAGCGGAAAATATACAAAATTACACATTATTATACAGGTGGACCACCTAAGTTGGCCACAGCAAATATCTTGAAAACTGTTTGAGATATGGGGGTGCTATTTGCGCCACATTGCTGCGTATGATGGGGCAAATGACATATTTTGTTTTGTTTGTACCGTATGTAATTTTAGAGATATTGACACAACTTTGTTTTTTTAAGGTAATCTTTTTTTTACATCATTCAAAAGTTCTTTAAAAATGAAATGCAATTATATTAATATTGTTAATATTCGAAAAGTATTTTTTATGAAAACAGTGAAATTAGGACTTGGCAAACGTCATGCCTCAGCGCGCAACGACAGTTGCCCTTGCTCGCTGTTTACAAAAGGTGCATCGCGATCGACGGGAAACATATACAGCACATGACCTGAAAATAATGAATTTCTTGCGCGTTGCCAATTTTTCGAAACTCGTTTAAAAAGAGTATGCTATTTTGAATATAAGCATTCTCATTATATTTCAATATCTCATCTTGTTTTATTTTGTTTGTTACGAATACCTTCATTAATGTTTTCTTCTGTTTTGAATTATTTCAACTTGCAACTTTTCAATTGTTACAAAATGATTAAATGAAAGGAAATAAATGTACTGTGATTTCTCCTCAGTGTACACGTGTTTTCTTATTTTTCCCTGGAATACGATAGGCTCCCCAAACGTAAATTTAATAAAGGTATTTAGCTACAAATCTTCACTGAAATCAATGTGATTTCGAACACCCCTTCTTCTTTGCGCATGTAAAACTTATGAAAGTCCAAACCGATGTAATGAGCATTACCAGTAAGAGTGAAGGGAGTCCTGTAATCGGTGAACGTTCTCGTCTTCCGACGAGGTGCGTCGACTCACGTACTCTAAGATGTCAGCAAGATCAACTGCCCTTGCGCGCTGCGGCATGGCGTTTACAAAGTCCTAATTTCACTGTTTTCGTAAAAAAATACTTTTCGAATATTAACAATATTTATAACATTGCATTTCATTTTTAAAGAACTTTTGAATGGTGTAGAAAAAAATATATTTCCATTTAAGAAAACAAGGTTGTGTCATTATCTCTAAAATTACATACGGTACAAACAAGAAAACAAAATATGTTATTTGCCCTATCGTATGCAACAACATAGCGCAAATAGCACCTCGATATTATAAAATTACATATATTACAAATAAATTGTACAAGTCTACGACAGATACCTGAGCAAACGGGTCGTACATTCCTTGCAGTGTGGAAGGAAAATGAAATTCTGCGGTTTATGGGAAGTGCTAGATGTTTAAGAGTGTACAGCTACGGTCAGAAGTAAGAGACGAAGCAGAAGTGTCAAGAGAGGCTTTCGGAGGAGGGGTGTATACAGATTGCAATACGCGGTACATTTTTCCAATGTCGGCCGTTTCCCTGCTTCCCCAAACACGCGTAGCCACATTGCATTCCGCTCCATTTTCCTCCTTAGTGTAGGGATTGAGTTCTACCTTTAACGTGGTCTGCTTAGTATTATACTGATTGATTGCAATTGATCCACTACTGGTTACAAGAAATATGAGCACGCCCTTTTAAAGCATACCCAACGTTGAAATCCACGCATAAACGTTTGTGGAAACAAAATTTGAAACTCTCTAACATCTTACTACTCTGCTGACTGGACATACACTATTCTGAATATTCTGCCACGTTCACCTCTGTTCGAGGTTTTCTCTGCACAGGTGTGAGAACATCTATTTGCGCTACTTACAAATGGTAATTTTACAAAAACTTTGACTCCTTCCGAAATTCCAGCTGTTCAGGAATAAAACTGCAATAGTTTTCTAAATATTTGGAATATGTTTCTTATCTTCAAATACTAAGATCTCTTCTATTTCTTTCACCGAGCGCGCGTTTGCTGGTGGAGCGCTACGTGACCGTGTGTGTCGGACTGTTACATTGAAAATATCCGTTAAACACTAGTCGCAAAAAAGTCAAAATTACTCAAAAAATGTTATCTAACATAAGACAATATGTATATCATTGGATTCGTGTTTTTACGTTCGTCATGATAGACTGCAAATTTATGTATAGTTCTGTTTGAAAAAAGAATGTTACCTCAAATATCTCGTAAAGTACAAGTGATCAAATAGAAACGAATACATGTATTAATTAGCCTCATTCCGTCATGAACTTCCGTGAAAACTGCATTGCAATAACTTCAACCGTATAAAAGTTATAGGTGGTGCTAAAGTTACGTGACTCATTCTGTATTTTCCGTGTACTTTGATCTGTCTCACGTATATTGCTTACGTAGGAGCCGACCAGGATAGCGGAGTTCGTTAAGGCTGAAGAGACGTAGCTGCCTCGGCACGAAGGGTCGATTGTTCGAATCCTGCCTCGGGAATGGATGTGTGTGTTTGTTGTCCTTTCGTTTACTCCCTACAGAAACCCATACAGTTTAAAAACCAAAGTGGTCGCTGTATGACCAAGATGTTGAAAAGTGATCTTGAAAAAAGAAAATGCCGTGAGGTATCATTACTCTGACCTGGGAGGACAGGGAACGAGTATAAAGAAGCAAAGGTACATGACCCATTTGTTGGGGTGTTGCTACGGCACTTGCCTGATATTGATTACAAAACTACCAATCATTGCAGTCAACCTTTAGAATTCTCCTCGAGACTGAATCCGACCTGGCAACATATGTATTGTCGAAAATCCACCAATGTCGGGACCGAAGCCCTAGAACAGTGGTGTCAAGGTCTTCTACCGGTGGCTGTGGCACGCGTCGTGGCACCGTAGCATGCCACGAGCTTCTCTGCGCAACTAGCGTCGGGAAAGGGAACTATTACGGGTAGTAGTAACCCCGCCGTTTTACAATAGGGTTGGCGTTATCTCTGGTCGTGGGGTGATGAACTGCATGGAAGGGCGATTTCGTCGTGGCACTCGTGCCACGGAGTCCCGCTCGTGGCATCGACCTTGACAACACTGCCCTAGAATTACCCAGTCTGAGAATCGGACTCGGGAACGCATGCCATCACTGAGACCTTTCCTCGGGTAGGAGCGATAGCGCAATGACAGCAGGCGCGCCCGCCGTACTCGCGGAGACTCGGCTCGCGCGTGGGCAGTGGAGTTGGAACACCCCGGTCTTAATGTTCGCTCACCGCACCCCTGCCCCTTCCCTTCCCCTCTCCATCGGCCTCGTCCCGGCGGGCGCGTTCCCGCCGCGGCCTTGCGGTGGGAGGTCCGGGATCGATTCCGGAGGGATTCCGGCGGTCCGCGGTACCTCTTCCCGCCGACCGCGGTCCTCCCCGTCCCCGGTGACTCGCCGCCCTTCGCTCTGTGCCCTCCGAGGCCGCTCTAATCTCTTTTGGCAATGCCGAATTGCACTCTGAGTTTCTCGCGGTCGCGACTTTTTCGCCAACTGCGCGAGGGCGGGGTGGAGGCAGTCCGACTAGTGGGTGGGATGGACTCGTAATTGGAAGGAGCGGTGGGATGAGCAGTTAGAGTGTTTCTATCTCTATTACTAGATATTTTGACGAGTTCTCCCAATTCCGAATGATTTAGGTGTTTGTTAATGCTATGATAGTTGCCTGTACAGTAATGATATGCTGGACAGACTATTTAGTCACTTTTTTGAAAATTGAAAGGATTTATGAGAATATTGTTTTCTTAATATGATTCGATGTGTTTACATCTTTCCAGACAAAAAGCATTAAAAAACATGATTCTGTTTTGAAAAAACTTGTTTAGAATTTTTGGAAAATTGACTACATTTGGTTCAAAAATTCTCAAACATTACTGGTTCTCTGAAAAGCTGAATACCAAGTAATCATAAGTGCTAATATAATCGGAAAATGAGGAACATTTTGATTTTCCTTTCAACTTTGAAATAAAAATAATTAAGTAAAGCATTTTTAAAATCTCTGGTTCCCTCTGTTTGATTAGGAGCTTTTAAATGGAAGAATGAAGCATTGATAGCATAAAAGTTGTAATATAATTTAAATAATCGTTATTAATAATTCTTGAAAGTATTATACTTACCTTTGAAAATAGAATGTATAAAGTACTTAGACAAACTTTTCTATTGGCTATATCTGATAAATTTAGTGAACTGCATCGTCTTAGCTTAACGTTGAACGAAGTTCAAGGACAGATGTTTTTATCATTTTTCCTTTCTACGAAAAAAGTTAGATTGAGAGTTAGTTAGTTTGAGACAAAAGAGACGCTGCACAGATGACTAAAACACACTATAGGTCGAGTATAGAGTGGTGTGTCGTTTTGTGAGTTGTGAGAAATGAATTGTTTGGTTTCTTTCGTTCTCTACCCATAGTTATTTTATCAATATGTTATCCAAACTACCGCGACTGCATCAGGAACAAGTGAGAAGACAAGGTTCATTCTTATCTGGCCTAAATCCTGTAGCCACAGTCATTCTCAAGAAATGGATGCAGGTCAGTGCTTCCTAAACTAGTGTAGGAGCTGATATAAGATATTTGAAATTATGCAATGACTGCAAAATTATAGCTAATTTTCCAGGAGCCAAAGGTCCAGCTTCTGTCCAAAAATATCAAAAAAACTTTGAAAATAGAATGTATAAAGTTCTTAGACAATCTTTGCTTTTGACTATATATGAAAAATTTAGTGAATTGTATCATATTAGATTAACATTAAACAAAATTCAAGGACAGATGTTCCAATTACTTCCTCTCTCAATTTTATCATTTTTCCTTTCTACGCAAAAACGTTAGATTGAATAGAATTTTTGAGTTTGAGACAAAAAAGAAACTAACAATATTCCAAAAACTTTTGTTTGAACAAAATTATGGAAGGTACAAACAGTATATAGATTATGATGAATCTTGTGAAATAAAGTTTCGAAACAGTTTCTGCAACTTCACTGAAGTTTAGTTTCCGAAAGACGTTCAAAATATTTTAACTATTGGACAGTAATTGTTTCTATACCTGAGAAAAACAGCAATCAATCTGTCTTAGAATATATTAAAGAACTCGAAAATACAATGTTTTCGATTCCTAAGATGGTACGCAACCAAGACGTCTTACTTTATCCAACATCTTGAATGAATTTTTAAGTAAAAGACACAACAAGAAAGAGCTATAAATATTGAAATAGTATCAAATAACTCAAGTTTTTTTACGTAAACATAAAGATATTCTTATTTTTAAATCTGATAAGGAGGAGCCGTTGCAGCAAGTAGTAAAGATATGTATATTTGTAAACTTAGGTTTTTGAAGAGGATTCGAACTATGAAATTCTTTAGAAAGACGAATCAAAATCTATTTTACATGATACTCTGAAAAGTTTGAAACGTTTTTATTGAAACAATTTAAATATTACAACCTTTTAATATACTAATAATTTTTAATTAAATTTGTTAATATTATAATATGGCATGACACTCGATTAAAATAATTATTATTTCAGCAAATGTTGATGAAATTAAAAATATCACCGTTACGAACCACTAAACTAACACATCCTAACACTCTCTAGCGCAGCCTAACGCTTCCTCTCTTTAGCGCTACGTAATTTATGGACGAGCCCTGAACAGTCCATATGTGCCGGCCGCTTGCTGCCACGTCACTCGCTTTGATTGATTAATGATCCTCGGCGCGTCAACTGCCAATATCATTAATCTCGTAAGTGTAGTACATGTTTTTGTAGCGGAAGGTAGCGGTGATGGGAGATACGGTTGAATCATCGCTGGATGGCGAGATCCGGCACCGACCTACGAGTACCTGTCGTTGCGTTTTTTTTCCCCAACCAGTTAACTCCCACCAGCGGAGCACCGCCCCAGCAGGGTCAAGCTCTAAGCCAGGCTGTTCCAACTTGAGCTCTCGCGCTCACGGGAGCCCGCGTGCAATCATGGTCAGCCGAGGAGGAGGTTGTGGTGAGGGAAGCGCTCTAATCACTTTCGCCTTGCTTTCCGTGGAAGGAATATGAGCAGTATGATGGCTAGCAGGAGAAGTCACAACCCCTTTTTCTGTCGCACCGGATACCATGCCATCGCCGATGTAAGTGGAGATAATACATTTGAGAACTCCCTACTTCTAAAGGACAGATATTTTAATACCCTTAATTTGTCACGATGGTATCAGAATTTACAGGTGGAAGTCTTCCCCAAGCTGCATAAAATGCAGCGAAGATCATACCTATGTTCGGGTCGACATATTGTTGTGAGCAGCTTTTCTCTGCAATGAAAATAATAAAAAACAAATAAAGATTCCAACTTCAGGACAAGACATTGAAGAGCATTCTATCACAACAGCCCAAGGACTGACACCAGATATTGTTTAACTTGTTAAGAAAAAATCTAAAATTAATTTCATAGAATATTGCTGTTGAATTGAATCGAATTTTACGTTTCTTCTTAAACTTAAAGATTTCTTTCTGACACGCAACACTCACCGTGCTGGATACTCGGATTGTCATGAAATTTTACCAGCTTGTTCAGCACCTTTCAAAACCCCTACATACAAATTTTTAAGTGCTATGGAGTATTAGAAATAGTGTTTTATAGGTGTTTTGTACCAGGACCTTTCGTGACCTCCGCGCTTCCCGCAGCGGGGCAGCCGTTGCTTCGGCAACGCCTGGAACGTTACGCGACGTCTATCAATTGGTGTCAGATTTCCAAGCGCGTTCTTTCAAGAAGGATGGCAAAGACCATCGCTGTTTGATGACACACGTTCTTTGGAGTGTGTTAGTAAGCACACGAACATTTTTTGTTAAACACGTGATTTGTACATTTATTTATTTACGTATTTATTATTTAATAAGCCTTGTCTAAGTTTCAACTTAAATCCTATCATACATATGTATCAATAATGTGAGTATGCATTTAATAGTTGCACTCAAATCAGTCTTGTATCTGTTCTTTTCCTATTCGTCCTTCTGAACGTGCAATGTTAACACTCGTTTTTGTCACCCCCTCCTGCCCTCCGAGGCAACTGAGACCCTGCGGACAGATAGCGGCGGCCGGCGTGTGAGTAACGGTTGCAGATCCAGCGCCGATCAGCGATTTCCTCTCTATCACAGACGGTTAGGTCACGAAAGGTCTCAATACTAATTGTCGCAAAACCACTACTTGCAATGCTCCATAGCACGTAAAAATTTGTATGTAGGGGTTTTGAAAGGTGCTGAACAAGCTGGTAAAATTTCATGTCAATCCGAGTATCCAGCACGGTGAGTGTTGCGTGTGAGTATGAGTCCCGGCGTGCCCTCCGCTGCCAAACCTAATCGCTCCTTGCTTCGGCTATCAGCATCGAATTGTCGTCAAAGGCCAAGGCCAGCTCGCGCCCCGAGGGCTTACATTTCGCCAGGCGCCGGCAGCCAATGTTGACAGAAGTCTGTGCCTGCCCGTCTCCGCCAGTGCCCGTGGTGGCTCGCGGGCGCCCGCGTGCCTGCCCGCAGGCAGCTGAGTTGAAACAACCTGCTCCTAAGCTCACGACTGGTCTCTCGGCGTGTGAGGTAGTGTAGTGCATATAAAAGTGTGTAAATTAGGGGTGAGAATAGAACAAGGAAGAGGAAGGAAACATCGCGGTTGGTCCGAAGCTCGTGAGGGACTGTTGTGACCCATCGGGTACTGTTGTGGCATTCGCCTGAGAAACCACGGAAAACTACCGTTCAAAGCAGCCGGAAGCTAGAACTCTCCTTCAGACAGAGGCTGAATTCACGTCCGTTAAGCTGGCAAAGCCATTTTCAAAAAACACATTTTCTCTATATCCAGAATTTTGTGCTATTTTTGTGCTTTCCAAATATCCAAAAATTAATTTTTTTGCTCCAACGGTTTTTCCAAAAACGGGTGGCTTTGCTGGCTTAATGTTAAGCTGGCAAAGCCAATTAGCCAAAACAAATTTTCTTTATACACAAAATATTGTGCTATTTTTGTGCTTTTCAAATATATAAACATTAATTTTTTTGCTCTTACCGTTTTTCGAAAATTTAGAAAAAACGAATTTTCGAAATGCCCGGCAGGCGCAACAACTACGCGTAAGAAAACTACTCGTAGAAAAAAAAACTATCCATCAAAATTAGATTTTCTTGACACAAAAATAACCACAAAACAATTCTCTATCCAACAATGTTGTTTCGAAATATTCAACATTTAATATTCCCTATAAATAATATTAATTCTTTACACTACTGTCAAGAAACAACACAATTCAAGTCATACAATTCCTCATAAAAACTAAACTACTCAATATTTCGCAATGTCCTTTCCCAACAAACAGAACCAAACATTGTTCTAACAAAGTACACACACGCTGATTTTTTGCTCTCAACGTTTTTTTGCAAAATTCAACAAAACCACTCACGAGTCACCCGGAACAAACGCACTCTCGCAGGATAAGAAAATCACTCATCAAGGCAAAACTCTAATTCAAAATCAATTTATCCTCACATAACATCAACCACAATACAATACAATATACAACAATATTATTTTTAACTTTTTTATTTTCGATACTATCGAAGAAAAATTTGTACATCCTTTAAATGGGTACCCAAAACACACCAATGGAGGCACATCAATCCTACTAATACTAAAATACTCAACACATCGCATTGGCCTTCCCCAACAAACAAAATCAAACTTCATTCTAATGAACTACACTTACAATGATTTTTTTGCTCAAACCGTTTTTTGAAAAAATTGAACAAAATGACACGTATGTGGCGCAAGATAGGGATACTCCGCCAAGAACAAAAACAATCTTCGAAGGAAATATATCATTCAAAAATAAAATGTCTTATCACAGAATCAACTACAATACAATGCACTATGCAAAAGTATTGATTTCAAATCTTTGACTTTCGATACTATCTATAAAAAAATCTAAATCAATTACACTGAAAATAAAAAAAAAGACGCAAGGAGGCAAACAAATCCTAATAAATACTAAACTACTCAACCAATTGCATTGTCCATTTCCAAGAATAACAATGAAATGTTGTTCTAATAAACTACACCAACAATGATTTTTTTGCTCTCATGGATTTTTGAAAATTAAACTCAACTTCGTATGAGTGCACGGGAGTGGCGCGACTTCCGGATAACAAAAGCGACGGAAGGAGGAACACATGTCCTAATAAATACTAAACTACTCGACCAATTGCATCGTCCTTTTCCAAGAATAACAATGAAATGTTGTTCTAATAAACTACACAAACAATGATTTTTTTGCTCTCATGGATTTTTTGAAAATTAAACTCAACGTCGTATGTGTGCACCGGAGTGGCGGGATCTCGGGATAACAAAAACGACGGAAGGAGGAACACATATCCTAATAAATACTAAACTTTTCGACCAATTGCATTGTCCTTTTCCAAGACTAACAATGAAATGTTGTTCTAATAAACTACACCAACAATGATTTTTTTGCTCACATCGTTCTTTTCAAAATTAAACTCAACTTCGTATGAGTGCACGGGAGTGGCGGGACTTCCGGATAGCAAAAGCGACGGAGGGAGGAACACATGTCCTAATAAATACTAAACTACTCGACCAATTGCATTGTCCTTTTCCTAGAATAACAATGAAATGTTGTTCTAATGAACTACGCCAACAATGATTTTTTGCTCTCATCGTTCTTGTTGAAAATTAAACTCAACTTTGTATGAGTGCACGGGAGTGGCGGGACTTCCGGATAACAAAAGCGACGGAGGGAGGAACACATGTCCTAATAAATACTAAACTACTCGACGAATTGCATTGTCCTTTTCCAAGAATAACAATGAAATGTTGTTCTAATAAACTACGCCAACAATGATTTTTTTGCTCTCATCGTTCTTTTGAAAATTAAACTCAACTTCGTATGAGTGCACGGGAGTGGCCGGGACCTCCGGATAACAAAAGCGACGGAGGGAGGAACACGTGTCCTAATAAATACTAAACTACTCCACCAATTGCATTGTCCTTTTCCAAGAATAACAATGAAATGTTGTTCTAATAAACTACACCAACAATGATTTTTTTGCTCTCATGGATTTTTTGAAAATTAAACTCAACTTCGTATGTGTGCACCGGAATGGCGCGCACCTCGGTATAACAAAGAAGACGGAAGGAGGCACACATGTCCTAATAAATACTAAACTGCTCGTCAAATTGCATTGTCGTTTTCCAAGAATAATAATGGAATATTGTTTTAATATATTACACCAACAATGATTTATTTGCTCTTACCCTTTTTTTTGAAAATTAAACATAACCATGACACTATTCGAAGCAAAAGTATGCTTCAAAATTTAAATATCTTTACACAGCATAACAACAATGATTTTCTTCATTTTTTCCTACTAATTTTCATTCTTTACTCCACTCCCTCTGCGTGCAAAACGAATTTTTCCGCATTTGATTTTTAAAATGCCTATATACTTAGAATGTTTCAAAATTTAAAAAAAATATTTCCCACTTGAAAAAAGATCTGCACAGTACTTTATGAAAAATAATTCCGAAGTTGTGTTTCGAAAAAATATTTTCAATATTTTTAAAGTAGGTTTTGAGGATATTGGATTTATATAAAACTATGAAAAGTATAATTTTTTAAAATTTTTAAAGTGGTTTGCGAAATTAAAAATATAAAAATCGATTCCAAAAATGAAAAACATATTTTATTTTCTTTAATTTTATTTTAAATTGGTAAGAAGTCTTTTTCGTACACCGTGGGGAAACCTAAATCGTAGAGGTTTAGGGTCTTGAACGGAATCAATGTACAAAAATGGACAGTTCGATCGCAGCTGAAAATAATGTGTAAGTAAATTAGCTTGGATCATCTTCGAGAGTGGACATAGACGTATAGTCACTGACACTTAAAAAATTAACTCAATTTCGCGAGTTGTTAGCGATATTTTTCGACGAGCCATTTTTACTTCAAAAAGCACACGACTTAAGCACAATCAGAAACTCTTAGCAGAATACGATTGCAATCTCCCGTGAGAAACGTGGGCCGAGGCGAGTTTGTTATGACCGTGGTGTGTGACGCGAGATAGTATACAGTGAAGTGCTACTTATAAGTACAAGACCCTAAGAGATGCTTTGATAGGCTGGAGAGATATTTATATGGAACCACGTCATTGGTTTATGCCAATACAATAAAATATTAGGACATTGCAAATAATAAAATACAATACATAACAAAATATAAAAGCAATATATTTATTGCACTGATATATACTTGATTTTACCCTATTGTTATCTGCTAATGTAGAAAAATATCTTTCTGGCACAAATTTTTATTACATACGAAGTTAAAACAAAATATTACGGAAGAAAGTTTGAGGAAGTTATATGTATATGCCATACTTAACACAAATTCCGTTATAAACTACATACAGAAATCATCTCTTCTGTTCTTACTGTGTTATGTGATATTATTTAGTTGTCGTTAGAGCGGCGTCCTCTCGACGAAGATTTTCTGGGGTTCAATGGTCTCCTATGTTACTGGAACTGCGGCGCACTGTAAAAGCATGAAATGTCACAGTGGACCACGTTCCGTCTTCGCGCGTGAAGACAGTCCTCCATCAACACATCCCTGCCGGATGACGTAGGCCGGAGCTCCAAACGTGAGAATCGCCGCGCAGCTGCTTTTCACCCGTCAGCAAGCGATAGATAAGAGCTGTCGCGCGCCTCTGGAGGTCAAGCGGAAAAGACCCCATTGGTACGGCAGGGTTGAAATGCTCTGGGAAAACTTTTCCCCGTTAGTATTTAAAAGATTAATGAAACCATTATTTCAACCAGCATGAACTGCAATTAGTCTGATACACTTATATTTGCCGTTACGCCATTACGCCAATTATATCATTATGGTGCCAGCACTTTTTGAATACAAAGTTGTTGTCAATCCACCTCTCGTCAATACACTATTTGATGGCCTTCTTTCCCTAACATCCTCATTTGGATGAGATCTCTTGTTCTCCAATCTACAATATCTGCTCTCTCGACCAAAACTTTTCGTTTTGAATTACACTTCCATCTGTATTCCATATGTTCCATTCACATCCAAAGTGACTTTTCTCCCCAAGGAAAATTTATCTTTTCTTTAATTATAGACTACATTTTCGTTAACGTGCGCACTTGCTTTTCACGGACGTAAAAATCACAGAGCATTTCTGATTACGCATAAAATCGTGACAGCACTTATTTCATTCGGTGTAACATTTTCTTTACGAATTGTTTTAATGCTAGTTACTCCAACACCAATGTATGCCGCTGCTCTTTCTATGCCTTTTGTCGTAGTAACCAGTAGATGAATCACCTGCCTCAATTACACTCGCTATGAACTCCTGACCTTCACTGTGAATTGTCGAATTTCATTTCGAATTCGAATTTGGTTTCGATTTTAAAGAATATTTTTGCTCGGACTAGTGTTCCTGTCATTCGGCGGGGCGCGTAATTCCGGTTCACACATACGTGGTTAGGCCAATTTTCCAAAAAACGGTGGGAGCAAAAAAATCATTGTTGGTGTAGTTTCTTAGAATAGCATTTTGTTTTTAGTGTAGGAAAAGGACAACGCAATTTGTGGGGTACTTCGGTATTCATTAGGATTTATGTGCTTCCATCCGTGGGTATTTGGATTCACAGTGTAATAAAATAGAATTTTTTATGGATAGTATCGTAAGACAAAACACGGAAGTCTTGAAAACTATACTGTTGCGTAGTGCATTGTATTGTTGTTAATGCTTTGGAAAAGCACTTAAATTTTAAAAAATAATTTCGTATGGAATAATGTCTTTGTTATTTGCCATTCCGGTGCACACATGGAAGGTCGAGTTTAATTTTCCAAACACCGCTGAGAGCAAAAAATTCAATGTTGGTGTTCTTTATTAGAAAAGTATTTCCTTCTTACTGTAGCAAAAAGGAAATTGCAATTTGTGGAGTAGTTTGGTATGTATTAGGAGTTATGTGCTTCCATCGACGGATTTTGTAATCTCAGTGTAGCGAATTAGATTGTTATCCATATAGGATAGTATCGAAAGTCAAAAAATTGAAAACAATACTGTTGCGTAGTGCAATGTATGATGTTAATGCTTTGTAAAGACATCTGAATTTGAAGTATATTTTGGGTTGGAATAGTGTCTTCGTAATTCGGCACGGTGTTCCATTACGGAGCACATATGCTTGGTTGAGTTTAATTTTACAAAACACGGTGAGAGCAAAAAAATCATTGTTGGTGCAGTTTATTAGAACAACATTTCATTGTCATTCTTGCAAAAGGACAATGCAATTGGTCGAGTTGTTTAGTATTTATTCGGATATGAGTTCCTCCTTCCGTCGCCTTTGTTATCCCGAGGTCCCGCCACTCCAGTGCACACATACGAAGTTGAGTTTAATTTTCAAAAGAACGATGAGAGCAAGAAAATCATTGTTGGCGTAGTTTATTAGAACAACATTTCATTGTTATTCTAGGAAAAGGACAATGCAATTGGTCGAGTAGTTTAGTATTTATTAGGACATGTGTTCCTCCCTCCGTCGCTTTTGTTATCCGGAGGTCCCGCCACTCCGGTGCACACATACGAAGTTGAGTTCAAGTTTCAAAAAATCCATGAGAGCAAAAAAATCATTGTTTGTGTAGTTTATTAGAACAACATTTAATTGTTATTCTCGGAAATGGACAATGCAATTGGTTGAGTAGTTTAGTATTTATTAGGACATGAGTTCCTCCTTCCGTCGTGTTTGTTATCCCGAGGTCGCGCCATTCCCGTGAACACATACGAAGTTGAGTTTAATTTTCAAAAGAACGATGAGAGCAAAAAATCATTGTTGGCGTAGTTTATTAGAGAAACATTTAATTGTTACGCTTGGAATAGGACAAAGCGATTTGTCGAGTACTTTAGTATTTATTAGAACATGTGTTCCTCCTTCCGTCGTGTTTGTTATCCTGAGGTCGCGCCATTCCCGTGCACACATACGAAGTTGAGTTTAATTTTCAAAAGAACGATGAAGAGCAAAAAAAATCATTGTTGGCGTAGTTTATTAGAACAACATTTCATTGTTATTGATGGAAAAGGACAATGCAATTGGTCGAGTAGTTTAGTATTTATTAGGACATGTGTTCCTCCTTCCGTCGCTCTTGTTATCCGGAGGCCCCGCCCCTCCCGTGCACTCATACGAAGTTGAATTTAATTTTCCAAAAATCCATGAGCAAAAAATCATTGTTGGTGTAGTTTATTAGAACAACATTTCATTGTTATTCTTAAAAAAGGACAATGCGATTTGTCGAGTAGTTTAGTATTTATTAAGACATGAGTTCCTCCGAATCGTCGCTTTTGTTATCCGGAGGTCCCGCCACTCCGGTGCACACATACGAAGTTGAGTTTTAATTTTTAAAAGAACGATGGGAGCAAAAAAACCTTTTTTGGTGTAGTTTATTAGAACAACATTTCATTGTTATTCTTGGAAAAGGACGATGCAATTGGTCGAGTAGTTTAGTATTTATTAGGACATGTGTTCCTCCTTCCGTCGTTTTTGTTATCCCGAGATCCCGCCACTCCGGTGCACAACACGAAGTGAGTTTAATTTCAAAAAAATCCCATGAGAGCAAAAAAATCATTGTGTGTTGTAGTTTATTAGAACAACATTTCATTAGTATTCTTGGAAAATGACAATGCAATTGGTCGAGTAGTTTTAGTATTTATTAGGACATGTGTTCCTCCTTCCGTGGCTTTTGTTATCCGGAGGCCCCGCCCCTCCCGTGAACTCATACGAAGTTGGATTAATTTTTCCAAAAATCCATGAGCAAAAAATCATTGTTGGTGTAGTTTATTAGAACAACATTTCATTGTTATTCTTAGAAAAGGACAATGCGATTTGTCGAGTAGTTTAGTATTTATTAAGACATGAGTTCCTCCGATCCGTCGCTTTTGTTATCCGGAGGTCCCGCCACTCGGGTGCACACATACGAAGTTGAGTTTAAGTTTCAAAAATCCATGAGAGCAAAAAAATCATTGTTTGTGTAGTTTATTAGAACAACATTTAATTGTTATTCTGGGAAATGGACAATGCAATTGGTTGAGTAGTTTAGTATTTATTAGGACATGAGTTTCCTCCTTCCGTCGTGTTTGTTATCCCGAGGTCGCGCCATTCCCGTGCACACATACGAAGTTGAGTTTAATTTTTAAAAGAACGATGGGAGCAAAAAAATCATTGTTGGTGTAGTTTATTAGAACAACATTTCATTTTTATTAGTGGAAAAGGACAATGCAATTCGTCGTGTAGTTTAGTATTTTTTAGGATATGTGTTCCTCCCTTCGTCGCTTTTGTTATCCGGAGGTCCCGCCACTCCCGTGCACTCATACGAAGTTGAGTTTAATTTTTAAAAGAACGATGGGAGCAAAAAAATCATTGTTGGTGTAGTTTATTAGAACAACATTTCATTGTTATTCTTGGAAAATGACAATGCAATTGTCGAGTAGTTTAGTATTTATTAGGACATGTGTTCCTCCTTCCGTCGCTTTGTTATCCGGAGGCCCCGCCCCTCCGTATACTCATACGAAGTTGAATTTAATTTTCCAAAAATCCATGAGCAAAAAAATCATTGTTGGTGTAGTTTACTAGAACAACATTTCATTGTTATTCTTAAAAAAGGACAATGCGATTTGTCGAGTAGTTTAGTATTTATTAAGACATGAGTTCCTCCGATCCGTCGCTTTTGTTATCCGGAGGTCCCGCCACTCCCGTGCACTCATACGAAGTTGAGGTTAATTTTCAAAAGAACGATGAGAGCAAAAAAAATCATTGTTGGTTTAGTTATTAGAACAACATTTCATTGTTATTCTTGGAAAATGGACGATGCAATTGGTCGAGTAGTTTAGTATTTATTAGGACATGGTTCCTCCTTCCGTCGTTTTTTGTTATCCCGAGATCCCGCACTCCGGTGCACACCATACGAAGTTGAGTTTAATTTTCAAAAAATCATGAGAGAAAAAAAATCATTGTTTGTGTAGTTTATTAGAACAACATTTCATTGGTATTCTTGTAAAATGACAATGCAATTGGTCGAGTAGTTTAGTATTATTAGGACATGTGTTTCTTCTTCCGTCGCTTTTGTTATCCGGAGGCCCCGCCACTCCCGTGCACTCATACGAAGTTGAGTTTAATTTTTAAAGAACGATGGGAGCAAAAAAATCATTGTTGGTGTAGTTATTAGAACAACATTTATTTGTTATTAGTGGAAAAGGACAATGCAATTCGTCGAGTAGTTTAGTATTTTTTAGGATATGTGTTCCTCCTTTCGTCGCTTTTTGTTATACGGAGGACCCGCCACTCCCGTGCACTCATACGAAGTTGAGTTTAATTTTTAAAAGAACGATGAGAGCAAAAAATCATTGTTGTGTAGTTTATTAGAACAACATTTCATTGGTATTCGTGGAAAAGGACAATGCAATTGGTCGAGTAGTTTAGTATTTATTAGGACATGTGTTCCTCCTTCCGTCGCTTTTGTTATCCGGAGGTCGCGCCACTCCCGTGCACTCATACGAAGTTGAGTTTAATTTTCAAAAAATCCATGAGGGCAAAAAAATCATTGTTGGTGTCGTTTATTAGAACAATATTTCACTGTTATTCTTGGAAAAGGACAATGCAATTGGTCGAGTAGTTTAGTATTTATTAGGTCATGTTTTCCTCCTTCCGTCGTTTTTGTTATCCCGAGATCCCGCCACTCGCTTGCACACATACGAAGTTGAGTTTATTTTCAAAAAAATACATGAGAGCAAAAAAATCATTGTTGGTGTAGTTTATTAGAACAAATTTCATTGTATTCTTGGAAAATGGACAATGCAATTGGTTGAGTAGTTTAGTATTTATTAGGATTTGTTTGCCTCCATGGCGGTCTTTTTTTTATTTTCAGTGTAATGATTTAGATTTTTTATAGATGGTATCGAAAGTCAAAGTTTTGAAATCAATACTTTTGCATAGTGCATTGTATTGTAGTTGATTCTGTGATAAGACATTTTATTTTTGAATGATATATTTCCTTCGAAGATTGTTTTTGTTCTTGGGAAGTATCCTATCTTGCGCCACATACGTGTCATGTTGTTCAATTTTTCAAAAAACGGTTTTGAGCAAAAAAAATCATTGTAAGTGTAGTTTATTAGACTGAAGTTTGATTTTGTTTGTTGGGGAAGGCCAATGCGATGTGTTGAGTATTTTAGTATTTAGTAGGATTGATGTGCCTCCATTGGTGTGTTTTTGGGTTACCCAGTTAAAAGGATGTCATCCAATTTTTTCTTCGATAGTATCGAAAATAAAAAGTTAAAAACAATATTGTTGTATATTGTATTGTATAGTGGTTGATGCTTTGGAGGATAAATTGATTTGGAATTAGAGTTTTGCCTTGATGAGTGATTTTCTTATCTTGCGAGAGTGCGTTGTTCCGGGTGACTCGTGAGTGGTTTTTGTTGAATTTTGCAAAAAACGTTGAGAGCAAAAAAATCAGCGTGTGTGTACTTTGTTAGAACAATGTTTGGTTCTGTTTGTTGGGAAAGGACATTGCGAAATATTGAGTAGTTTAGTTTTTATGAGGAATTGTAATGACTTGAATTGTGTTGTTTCTTGACAGTAGTGAAAAGAAGTAATATTATTTATAGGGAATATTAAATGTTTGAATATTTCGAAACAACATTGTTGGATAGAGAATTGTTTTGTGGTTATTTTTGTGTCAAGAAAATCTTAATTTATGGATAGTTTTTTTTCTACGGAGTAGTTTTATTACGAGTTTGTTGGCGTGCCGGGCATTTCGAAATTCGTTTTTTCTATAATTTTCGAAAAAACGGTAAGAGCAAAAAATAATGTTGTATATATTGAAAAAGCCACAAAAAACTAGCACAATATTTTGGGTGTATAAGAAAATTTGTTTTGGGCTAATTTGGCTTTGCAGGCTTAAAACATTAAGCCAGCAAAAGCCACCCGTTTTGGAAAAAACGTGGGAGCAAAAAAATTATTTTTTGGATATTTGAAAAGCACAAAAATAGCACAAATTCTGGGTATAGAGAAAAATATGTTTTTTT